>CM060682.1:10348158-10906427 GCA_030686995.1 Artemisia argyi | reverse complement strand
AAAAGTGGGATTCTTTGCATGAAATGTAGGACCGTTGAGCCTGATGTTAGTCTTAAGTTTCCGGATCATCTACCCTTCGAATTTCAATTGTCAAGTATCTGTTATAAAGTAGAACATCAAGTGTTTATGATCAAATTTGATAAGTGGTTTTCAAATCTATCTATATTAATAAACCAAAATAATTTACAAGTCCTATAAAGCACACCATGCATTTAATTTGCTGATGTGTCTGCAATCTGATTGGTCGATGATTTAATGCGTACAACATGTTTATGCATTATTTTTTACACCTTATGAACAAAACCTGTCCACCAAAGTCAATTAATTCATATCATTAATACGAACCATTTTTACACCTTCATCAAGAACGCTCCACCAAGGTCATTAAATTCATTCCTCAAAAACCTTCTCTATTTTTGTTACCAACTAGGTGGATAACCCGCGCTTCGCAGCGGGATGTTTGAATACAAAATTATTGATTTATGCATTTTTTTAGCATGAGTGCAAAATCTCTCTTCCCAAATAACAGCATAAATTATGTGACACGTTTTGTATAGGAAGTAATCATGTAGGTCGTAGGTGTTGTCCGACACGGAATCTGTTTTTAAACAACAATCAAAGACTACCATATGGTTCCATACGAAAGTATTATAAAAGAATAAACTATTAGTTGATAATTAGGCCCAAGCCCGGTTTGTGGGTTTTGGGTATTAGGGTTTCACTATTATAAACAGTGGATGAATAATAAGATTATACCCACGGGGTTTACAATGTTCTAAAAAAAAAAAAAAAAAAAAAAAAAAAAAAAAGAAAAAAAAAAAAAAAAGGTTGTTTAATTGTTTGTTTTTGTTTGTCGACCAAGAGTTGTCGACGATATCTGTTTGTCGACCAAGAGTTGTCAACGGGTGCTTTGTTTGTTTGTCTACCATGTGTGTTGTCGACCGGTTTTAGTTATTTGATTGTTTGTTTTTGTTTTTTTTTAATGTCGAATCTAGGGTATCAATTCCCGAGACGATGTTTTATTTTGGTTTCTTGTTTTATTTTGCTTTCTTAGTTTACTACTCCAGTTCGAGCTTTCGCGATTTCGCCGCTCGAACTGCAGGGGAGTATTAGTTGATAATTAGGGCCAAGCCCGGTTTGTGGGTTTTGGGTATTAGGGTTTCGCTATTATAAATAGTGGATGAATAATAAGATTATACCCACGGGGTTTACAATGTTCTAACATAAACCATCATAAATGAAAAAAATTGCACAGCACAGCGTTTCACTTGGTGTAGTTTGGGCTTTTACAGTAATAAAAGAATATTCACTCCTAATAAGACTTCAGTAATCATAATCATTATATTGACCTTAACCATTTTCCAAAAATTCTGCCACATAGCAACTGTTAGCTGTTGCACTAACTATAAGCTTGAATGGCATTTATGTAGCCTTACATAGCCTCGTATCCAAAGCAATAAACTCACCATTATGCACCGTTTACTTTCTTTTCAACACCTGCGTTCCATTTTCACCTCTTTTGTAGCCATCATCCCGTTCCTCAGGCAACCAATACTGAACGCACTTCATTCTGCAAATTAATACACTTTCTTAGAAAAATAATTGAACTGCACTAATGTTTAAAGTAAATGCTTTGAGAGAATATTCTTTTAGGCTACCTTCTTTGGCACTAGGTTAAAACCTTAATCCGTAAAAAGAGTACTTAAGTTAAAATATTAAGTTTATTTTTATTTTATTTATTTATTTAATTATTTTTTTGATGTTCTTGCACTCATGATTTGGGGTTCTCACAAATTAAACAAAATTAAGATATACACAATTTATTTCATGTTTTCATATCTGTTATTTCGTAGTTGGCTTCCAAAATATGTTCAACTTACTAATCTTTGTGAAATGTAGATTATAATGGTCTCCATCAAAACATGTTTCACAATACATAAATTAAATAAAGTTACGAGTTCATATGAGTATTCAGATATTCTACATAATATTGATTCTCAACACACTTGGCCCGCGTACAGTATGGTATATTAGAGCCAACAACTTCTATCTTCAATTTATATGCGATAGAATAGGGAAAAAGGTTAGAAAAGGTCTAAAAAAAGTATGAAAGAGTTATTGACAGTTGGTGAAAGAAAGATATGTTGCCTAGAACACCAAATTGAAGTTAAGAAGCAACTAGTATATGTGTTTGGAGCACGAATCATGGAGGGGCAGTTTCGATAACATGAAATTATATGTTGTTGCTCTAAAATTGAAATATTTCAAATGTTTAAGCGTTGTTATAAGAACTTATGATTTCTTATAACATAAAAAGGGTAAGCGATTACTTATCATAATAGAAAGTGCTAAACTTACGTTTATTGCGCTACAATTAAGTTACATTTTTTTTTTAATTAAAATGAACTCTAACCATTTATACAATGCAGAATAGAAAGTGATGTTTTCGTTCATGACATGTTTCACAAACACAAATCATTGAGATTTACATGAATGGTTAATCTACTTCACTAATAATTTGCACAGATCGAAAGTGATGTTTTCCAATTTCAAAAATGTTTTAAGAAATAAATTGTTTATTTCATTTGGTTTCTAACACTTCAAAACAATATAATTGTTTTTAGAGAGAACTGCAAAATACATCTCTGTAGTTTAATGGTTTTGCCATCTTACATCCCTGTCAGAAATTTTTGGCAAGATACATCCCCTGTTAGGCAAATATTTGCCACTATACATCCCTCGTTTACAATGAGGACTAACGGTGCAATTTTTTCTCCGTTATCTCTTAACGAGACAAAAAATATTACACCGTTAGCCTTCGTTAGCCAAACGTTTGCACCGTTAGTCCTCATTTTGAGTTTTTTTTTCGTTTTTTTACGTTTTATCCGTTTTTTGTCAATTTTTTTCCATTTTTTATACGTTTTATTAGTTTTTTTTTACGTTTTTATCTGTTTTTTGTACGTTTTATCCGTTTTTTGTCAGTTTTTTTTTTTTCCCTTTTTGTTACATTTATCAGTTTTTTTTACGTTTTTATCCGTTTTTTGTACATTTAATCCGTTTTTTTGTCAGTTTTTTTCGTTTTTATACGTTCTGTCCATTTTTTAACCTTTTTTATCCGTTTTTTTGTCAGTTTCCCCCCCTTTTTTGTACGTTATATCAGTTTTTTTTACGTTTTTATCCTTTTTTTTGTACGTTTTTATCCGTTTTTTGTCTGTTTTTTTTTTCATTTTTTGTCCATTTTATTAGCTTTTTTTACGTTTTTATCCGTTTTTTTTGTACATTTAATCCGTTTTTTGTTAGTTTTTTTCCTTTTTGTACGTTTTATCAGTTTTTTTAACGTTTTTTATCCGTTTTTTGTACACTTTATCCAATTTTTCTCAGTTTTTTCCCCTTTTAGTACGTTTTATCAGTTTTTTAACGTTTTTATCCATTTTTTGTACATTTAATCCGTTTTTTGTACGTTTTATCAGTTTTTTACGTTCTTATTCATTTTTTGTACGTTTTATCCTCTTTTTTACGTTTTTATCCATTTTTTGTACATTTCATCCGTTTTTGTCCGTTTTTTGAATGTTATATTGGATAAAAACGTAAAAAAAACTTATAAAACATACAAAAAAGAGGAAAAAGTGACAAAAAAAATTATAAAACGTAAAAAAACGGATAAAAAAGTAAAAAAAAAAACTGATAAAATGTACAAAAAAGGAAAAAAAAACTGACAAAAAATGGATAAAACGTAAAAACAAAAAAAAAACTGACAAAAAACGGATTAAATGTACAAAAAAACGGATAAAAACGTAAAAGACACTGATAAAACGACAAAAAAGGGGAAAAAGCTGACAAAAACGGATAAAACGTACAAAAAAAACAGATAAAAACGTAAAAAAACTGATAAAACGTATAAAAAAAGGGGAAAAAATTGACAAAAAAACGGATAAAACGTACAAAAAACGGATTTAATGTACAAAAAACGGATAAAAACATAAAAAAAAACTGATAAAACTTACAAAAAAAAGGGAAAAAAACTGTCAAAAAACGGATTAAACATACAAAAACGGATAAAAACGTAAAAAAAAAAACTGATAAAACGTATAAAAAACGTAAAAAGATCGACAAAAAACGGATAAAACGTAAAAAACAGAAAAAATACAAAATGAGGACTAACGGTGCAAACGTTTGGCTAACGAAGGCTAACGGTGTAATATTTTCTGTCTCGTTAAGAGATAACGGAGAAAAAAATTGCACCGTTAGTCCTCATTGTAAACGAGGGATGTATAGTGGCAAACGTTTGCCTAACAGGGGATGTATCTTGCCAAAAGTTTCTGACAGGGATGTAAAATGACAAAACCCGTAAACCACAGGGATGTATTTTGCAGTTTACTCTTGTTTTTAACACTTCAAAAATATTTTTAACTTCTTAAGCTATGCGATACTAAATAATAAAAAGTTTTCCACCAAAACATGTTTTATAATAAGAAGAAAAACAATAGAAAAAAGTTTGAAGTTCATACAAGTTTTCAAAGAAACCACGTCGAGATCTTTACAAATTTGTTAAAGTTAAACTTGTAAAGATCACGAAAAGATTCACCTGAAAACACTATAGTATTCCAAGCACATGCATACCACATAGACTAGGGTATATAACTAACCAACAAGTTCTTTCTTTGACCAATGTGGGACAAAATGTTAAGATAAAAAGTTAGAAAAGTCTTCATATCATATAAAAGATTTGTATGTACACTGAAAGACAGAGATTTATAATGCTTATCAACTTGGAGAAAGAACTAAGTGTTGAAGGGAACTCCAAATTCAAGTTTAGAAGCAAATATTTAAGCACCGAACTAAAACAACCTGTGATTCTTCCTAAGAACAAGAAATTAGCTTTTACTTATCTGAAATTATTCATGAAGAAACTTTAAACATCGCTGAATGAATTACGGTTATTCAAGTAGAATTAGCGTTTACTTATCCGAATTCGTTTATATAGAAATCTATATATTACGTGTTCAGGTCATGAATACAAGTCCTTGTTATGTTGTGATACTTGTTTTGGTTTGTTTAAAAACTTGTTCTGCCGAGTGCACATCATTAAGCATTTTTTGAATACTCAATGTGTAAATAGTGAATGTACATATACATATTTGCATGTTACTAGGCAAGATTCATATCTCTTGGGTATGCTTTACATAGTTCTTTGCCTTGTAACAGTCCTTCAAATATTTGGTTTTAATATACATGAAAAAATAAAATTAGATCAATTGAGTTACTCGAAACTATATTAAGAGCAATTGAGTGGTCATTACGACCATCGTCCATCACTACTATCAGTTTAGCACCAAATCCGTTTATCCTCGCATTACTCTCATCTCCTTTACCGAGTGTCAAGTATGCCTACATGCACCACTCACATCTACAGCAATGGTGTGGACAAGCGGTATTTTGTAGCCTTACAACCCCACCATAAATCTCAATATCAAATTTATGTCGTTCAAGAGTTCAGTAGTTTACATATACCCATATCTGGTTCAGTCACTCACCACAGTTCCTCACTACTTCCTCTTAGTAGTAAAATAAAAGTTTTATACCACAAAACCTTTTTTTTTTTTCTTTTTTTTTTAACACGTTACAGTGATAAAAGTTTTCGAATAAACTCTGTTATTATCTCATCGTTTTCTCATATTATGCATGAGTATGTATTCTATGCTTGAACATGATTTTCAGTATAACCATCAAATTTATATCTCAAATATAAAACTTGTTCAACAAAATTCCTAGAATACATTTAAGGCTAAAACATTAAGCTTTTATCAATATTGATGTCTCAATTATTTATCCCAATTGAAACACACTGTATCAAATTACAATTTCTATAAATGTTTAAAACAAACCAAGAATTATTCAGTTCGTTAGTGTATTGGTATGGTTATTCTCATTGCACCATCAATCCTTATTAACCACACAATATATTTTAGATTAAACTAGAGGTGGCAATCATAACCCATTTAAAGAAAAATGGGTTGGTTTGGGTCAAAAATAACAACTTATGGGTTGGATTGGGTTACCCCTTTCACAAAGAAATGGGTGAAATGGGTCAACAATTAGACTTATATGAATCAACAAATGGGTCGAATGGGTCAACAAATGGGTCGAATGGGTCACTTAAGGGTCGGATGATAACTCAACCACCACAATGTGTCTTTTTTTTATGTTTATATAAGTTTTCGTCCTTTTTGATGTTTTCGTCAGATTGTTCACGTTTTCATTCATTTTTTACGTTTTCGTCCATTTTTCACGCTTTCGTCTGTTTATTTCCGTTTTCTTCCTTTTTTTTTTCTTTCGTTTTAGTCACTCTTTTTACGTTTTCGTCATTTTTTTTACGTTTTCGTCAGTTTTTTCACGTTTTCGTCCGATTTTTTACGTTTTCGTCAGTTTTTTCACGTTTTCGTCAGTTTTTTCACGTTTTCGTCCGTTTTTTTACGTTTTCGTCCAATTTTTTACGTTTTCGTCCGATTTTTTACGTTTTCGTAAGATTTTTCACGTTTTCGTCCGTTTTTTTATGTTTTCGTTCGATTTTTTACGTTTTCGCACGATTTTTTACGTTTTCGTCAGTGTTTTTTACGTTTTCGTCAGTTTTTTCACGTTTTCGTCCGTTTTTTAACGTTTTCGTCCGATTTTTTACGTTTTTATCCGATTTTTCATGTTTTCGTCAGCTTTTTCACGTTTTCGTCAGTTTTTTCACGTTTTCGTCCGTTTTTTTACGTTTTCGTCTGATTTTTTACGTTTTCGTCAGTTTTTTTACGTTTTCGTCCGATTTTTTACGTTTTCGTCAGTTTTTTCACGTTTTCGTCAGTTTTTTCACCTCTAGATTAAACCAAATCAAACCAGGTTGATTCTTCATAACATGAATAGAGAAATATGGTTCCACTGCAACATTTTCTCACGTACGTATTATAACTCAAAGAGAATTTGGTTTACCAAACAAACAACTCATTTGTTTTAATGTTTAAACCTTTCGTTTAATCCAAATTAAAGTACTAGTTTTCAAACAATAACTATATATTTTGCAACAAGCATCACATCAAGTTCAAAAGTCACATCTCGTTTCGTTTCATAAACTATAAGAGACAAATTAAGGTTCCTATATGAAACTAGTTAAGCACAGCTTAGTTTCACTGATTTGCATGAAAGGTACTTTAAAGATTGTAGAACCAGTAAGTCCTCATATAGCAGTATGTGACAATCAAACTGAATTCAAGGAATCGTTAACAAGATAAAATGAATACCTATAACATTATGAGATTCCGTAACAACATCACAATGCCAAACTGAGCAGCATCAAACCTCAACTCGAACACGCAAAACTTGAAACCAAAGGAAACAACATGTCATCATCATTCCTCTTCTTCGCATATGTCAAACACGTAATAAAAAGAAGGGAAAATTGTCCAGAAATACATCAAACTTGTCACATTTTGCTTTTGTATACCATGAACTTTTTTTTTTCCTGTTGTATACACGAACTTTCTTAATCTTCCTATTGTATACACGAACTTTCTTAATCTTCCTATTGTATACATGAATCTGACGTGGCATGGAGTTAATTACATAAATTTACATGAATCGTCCCTGTGGCTCAAAACAATTACACCATTCATCCTTGAAATAATTACATAAAAGGTCCCTGTAGCTCAAGAGTTAAAATATTTGCATCGTTAGTCCGCATTGAGTTAAAATATTTGTATCGTTAGTCCTCACTGCCACCCACCGCCACCCACCACCACCACCGTCGCCCACCACCGCCACCCACCAACACCCACCGCCACCACCTTCACCCACCACCGCCACCACCACCTACCACCACCACCACCCACCTCCACCTCCGCCACCCACCACCCACACCCACCACCTACCAACACCCACCACCACCACCCACCACCGCCACCGCCACCACCACCTACCACCACCACCACCCACCTCCACCTCCGCCACCCACCACCCACACCCACCACCTACCACCACCCACCACCACCACCCACCACCGCCACCGCCACCACCACCAATTACCCTTGAGTTTGTTGTGCCGCCGCCCACCACCGCCACCCACCACCACCACCCACCAACACCCACCACCACCACCACCACCCACCACCCACCACCGCCACCGCCACCACCCCCATCACCACCACCAACACCACCATCACCATCCACCACCACCCACCATCACCACCACCACCCACCGCTACCACCACCACTACCCACCACTACTCACCACCACCACCACCACCACCCACCTCCACCTCCGCCACCCACCACCTACACCCACCACCTACCAACACCCACCGCCACCACCCACCACCGCCACCACCACCACCCATCACCCACCATCGCATCCACTATTGACTTTTAAAGTCATTTTGTTTCGACTTTCACCTTAAATTATTTCATTTTTGTTATGTAATATTTGATGAAAATTTTACCAATGAAAATACATTTGAAACTCAATCAATTCATATATTTTGTATCAAATATTACATAACACAAATAAAATAACTATACTTATTAAAATTCATAGACGGCCATGTAACTAATTCATAGACGGTGGTGGGTGGTGGCGGTGGGTGTTGGTAGGTGGTGGGTGTGGGTGTGGGTGGTGGGTGGTGGGTAATGGTAGGTGGTGGCGGTGGGTGTTGGTAGGTGGTAGTGGTGGTGGGTAGTGGTGGCGGTGGTGGGTTGGTGGTGGTAGCGGTGGGTGGTGGTGGTGGTGGGTGGTGGTGGGTGGTTATGGTGGTGTTGGTGGTGGTGATGGGTGGTGGTGGCGGTGGTGGGTGGTGGCGGTGGGTGTTGGTAGGTGGCGGTGGGTGGTGGTGGCGGTAGGTGGTGGATGTGGGTGGTGGATGGCGGAGGTGGAGGTGGAGGTGGGTGGTGGTGGTGGTGGGTAGTGGTGGCGGTGGTGGGTTGGTGGTGGTAGCGATGGGTGGTGGTGGTGATGGTGGGTGGTGGTGGGTGGTGATGGTGTTGGTGATGGGTGGTGGTGGCGGTGGCGGTGGTGGATGGTGGCTGTGGGTGTTGGTAGGTGGTGGGTGTGGGTGGTGGGTGGCAGAGGTGGAGGTGGGTGTTGGTGGTGGTGGCGGTGGTGGGTGGAGGTGGTGGTGGTGGCGGTGGGTGTTGGTGGGTGGCGGTGGTGGGCGGCGGTGGTGGTGGTGGTGGCGGTGGGTGGCAGTGAGGATTAACGATGCAAATATTTTAACTCTTGAGCTACAGGGACCTTTTATGTAATTGTTTCAAGGACGAAGGGTGTAATTGTTTTGAGCCACAGGGACGATTCATGTAAATTTATGTAATTAACTCTATGCCACGTCAGATTCATGTATAGAATAGGAAGATTAAGAAAGTTCGTGTATACAATAGGAAAAAAAAAAGTTCATGGTATACAAAAGAAAAAGGTGGTAAGTTTGATGTATTTCTAGTCCTTTAAAGTACTTTCGGCACTCCATAAGTTGCTCGAGTCTCCAAGCCTAAGCACCCAGGATTAATACAGTTCTACACACGTAATCATTGAGTAGCAACAACCCTTGATTACAACACAATGGCGATAACACGAAAACAAGAAAAGATCACGAAGCAAAATATATAGCATCTTCTTTCAGAGTGGATTTTGTGTATATTTTATACTTACACTTGCTTCGAATATATATAACACAACCTGTTTAAATGTGATAGTAATCACATTCCTTAAAATAAGGAGATAGTGGGCAGTTCTCAATATAATGCTATATCAAGTCAATCACATCTCCTGTTTACCAGGTCAATCCACAAGTGTGATACAAGGTGCAACTCTCACTTGTACCTAGGCTATAAAATCTGTACAATCAATTGCAGCTTCAAGTGAATGTACCTTGTGCTTCATGAGTGGCCAACTTGCCAACATCATCTTAAGTCCCAACAGTACATACACCCGGGCGCATTGTTTTTAACATGCAAAGGAGTAGATACATCAGAAAACACTATACTATTCTAACAACATGAAACTAAGGTACTCTATGGTATATTAGTAACCAATAATTTTCTTCTTCAACCTATGTGGGATAGAATATTAGGATTGAAGGTTAAAAAAGATCCACATATAAAAATCACTTAACTATTATGTAAAAGATTTTTGTTTACATTGGAAAGAAGGATATAATGCAAGAGTTATTTAGAGTTGGTGAAAGAAAGATTTATCACTTGGAACTATATATTGCTATTGCTTTAAGAATGAAATATTGCAAATGTTTAAGCATTCATATTAAAAGAACCTGTGAAATTTTCTAAGAGTGTTTATTTGAAATCGTTTATGTAGAAATCTATACGTCACTGAAAGAGTTACGTTTTTGGGTCATGAACCTTAAAGCATTATAGTATCATGATACTTGTTTTGGCCCTAGGTCGTTTAGAAAGCTTTTTATGCCGATCACTAAGCCCTTTTTTGAGTGCTCAATGTGTAAATTATGATTCTACAGATTTTGGTTCGCAAGTAGGCAGGCAAATTTTAGAATAAAAATGCTTATAAGATGAGCACTTGTGTAAAAATCTAAAGATAAGCAGTTAGGCAATCTTTTATGAATATGCAGCTTTGATAATTTAAAATATTGGGCCTATACCCAATAGCTATCCTCTCTTTTTTTGTTTCTGCTAAAGGCTTAAGCCCAATACTCGTCATCTATTTATAATTCTTCAACTATAGTAACATATTCCAATATTTCATTCTTATAAGTTTCTTTTAAAAATTTATTTAAATGACATTTTGACATAAACTCATCAAAACATTTTCTTTTTCTTATAATTATTTTGGGTATATTTCTTTTAATAAAAAGTATCGAAACCCTTGTCAAGTCGCCCTCAGACTCTACATATGCTCATGTTGCTAAATGGAAGCATACTATCTGATGTTGTCAAAGTTTTACTTTTATGAAAAAAGAATGGTGATATTGTTGCTACATTAAGATCAACACGCCAACATATTTGAAACAAACAAATGACGAAACTGTCTTTGACCAAACAAAGGTAAAAGGAAAAGGTTTAGCAAGTGTTAGAACTCTATGAAATTCCCGTGACACTGTGAGACCACCCTTGATTCCGCTGCTGCACGAAAATACATATGACACTAGATGAAAAGAAAGATATTTCAAAGGATATCCTCATTATTAATTTTCAGCTGTGCTTAAAATATGTTAAGTACTTAAGTTCTTTGATGGTTTTAATATGTGTATGAATAATCTAGTGAGATATATGTTAGTTGTTGACTGTTGAGTTAGTACTAGAAGCATTCACGGTTATCCCTTTTGCATTCTAATCAAAGTGCATGAAATTAAAGATAAAAGATTTAAAATTTTTTAAAAATTGTTAAGAGTTCATATGAGTTTTCAGTTGTTTAAGAACCGGTGAGTTACGTTTTTTTTAACTCTCCAACTAATAAAACTCTGAAAACACTATACTATTCTAAACACATAACACTCGCATATCTTATGGTATATTAGTCACAAACAATTTCTTTCTCAAACCTATGTGGGAAAAATTAAAAGAATAGAATGTTGGTAAGGGTCTCTATAAACAAAAAATAGTAAATTATTACAGCATAAACAAGACTTTTAAGTACATGGTAAGAATAGAATGTTAGAAAAGGTATCCATTCATCTAATATTAATGGTTCTTATGTACATGGAAAGAAAGAGATCATGCAAGAATTTGTGAAAGAAAGATAAGTCACTTGGAATTCCAAGTTGAAGTTTAGAAGCAACTAGGTTAAAATCTGAAAGTAAGTAGCTAGGCAATCCTTTATTTATACTTCGTTGATATAACATAAGTCATATGTTTTTATTGCTATAATAACAACTGTTATTCAAGTTTAAAATCGAGATTCGGCTTTGCTCATGTGTTTGTGTAAACTATGTCTATATATTATGATACTTGTTTTGGCTCTAGGTTTAAATCTCAAAATTCTAAAAGAGTATTTATATTAAGTGGCCGGTTTTGATAACGTAGTCATATTTTCTATTGCCCTCTAAAATATGTGCTCCTTTGTAACTTGTGTGACGTTAAAAATTAAAAATGGTCTCCACCAGAACATGCATAACAACATCAAAATAAAAGAAAAAAAGAAAAAAGTTAAGAGTTCATATGAGTTTTCGGATATTAACCAAACCCTTTAGATTATATGAGCTTTCGGATATTAACCAAACCCTTTGGATTTTTTATTTATTTTTAATCTGAAGAGATGCATAATATCCGAAGACACACTACTAGTCTCAACACATTTAACACACATACAGTTACGGTATATAAGTAACCAACAACTTCTATCTTCAGCCAATGTGGGATAGATTTTCTACTTCAAGATAAAATATTTAAAAATGTATGATCATAAAGAAATATGTTTCGTAATCAACTTACGTTCCCTATTTGAACCGAAGCAAAACATTCTAGTATGAGATTGCTCAATTGGCTAGTTTAATTCACTTTCATTTGCTTAAACTACTTTCTAATACCATTTTTACAATGCATAGAATGTGATGTTTTCATTCATGAGAGAAGTTTCACAAACAGAAATCATTGAGATTACATGAATGCAAAATAGAATGTGATGTATGCTTATTGTACTTCATTTCATGTGCCTATGTATAATTATATTAAAAAATAAATAAATAAATAAAATTGAGTAATATGATTGTTACTCACACTCTTTCTCAGCTTTAGTCATTCTTAACTGACTTCAAAAATAGATTTACTTGTTAAGCTATGCGTAACTAAAGATTAAAATGTTTTACACCAAAACATGTTAATATAATAAAATAAAATTGTAGAAAAAAAGTTTGAAGTTCATGCAAGTTTTCATGTAAATCACATCCGTGAATTTTTACAAGCTCTCTTTGCAAACTTGTTGAACTTGTAAAGTAGCTATGAAGTGGCGAGCATGAGAACACGTTACTATTCCCCGCATGTACGATCTGCATGGACTAGCGTATATAACTAACCAATAAGTTTTTTCTTCAATTAATGTGGGATTAAAGGTTAGGAAATGTCTCCATAGTGATAGTATATAAGGGATTTTTTCATAGTTGCTTAACTGGAAATGTCTATAAGCATCTAACAAGAGTATAAGACAAAAGATAATTGAACCTCGATATAAAAAATGCATCATTTCAACCCAAATTATTCAGAAATAACCTAGAAAGAAGCTAGACTTCTAAAAATCTGAAGTCTTGTAGAAATTCTAAGTACTATGAAGTTGCGCGTGGCTGCAAATAAGATTCGGAAATAGAGTATATGTAGTGTGGATTATGGACCTTTAGATTTAGACATCCTCGAATATTCAAAGTCGATAAGTATCTAAACGTGATAACTGAAATAGTAGTTGTTGATTGTCACTATCATTGTTGTAGTTGTGTAAGATTTGAATGAAAATACATATGGCACTAGCTAGATGAAAATAAGATATTCTGAAGGATATCCTCGTTTTGAAATTTCAACTTTTATTAAAATATGTTCATTTCGTATAGGTTACGATAAGTGTATGAATATAAATGAGATTTATGTTGGTTTGTTGACTCTTGAGTAAGATCGTACATGCATAAATTTTGCATGTTGCATATTAATAAGGTACATTTTTACGTATCTATACAGTCTCCACCAAAACATGTGTTAAAGTACCAAATTAAAGGAAAGACCAAAACATGTTTTAGAGTCCCAAATTAAAAGAGGAAAAAAAAATGAGTTTTATGAGTTTTAGAAAATTTCCAAATATACCAGATTTTTTCAATCTGGAAAATTGGTGAATTCACGAATACATAATACTAGGGCTGAGCATCGGGCCGGATCCCGACCCGTCCCGACCCGCCAAATCCCGATACCGAAACAAAGGAAAAACCCATACCAACTCCCGAACCGATTAATAGTCGAGTCGGTTCGGTTTAATTCGATTATATCAGGCCGGGTTTCGGTATTTGCAATATTGTCCCGACACATCACCTTCACCCATCTCCAAATCCAATTCTATCCTTACTGATATCCAAATCCAAACCAAAAACTACAAATCCAATTCTATCCTAACACATCACCTTCAATCCAATCTCCAAACAATCAAGAATCGAATCAAACAAGACACTATCAAACGAATAAAAGAATAAATCTCAGACTCGTTCCGCTAAATAGATTTTTTTAGTGGAACTAGTATCATCACAGATCCTTGTTAAGAAGACATGCTTCATATTAATATCCGAAACTGATTGGAGAAGAAAGATAACAATTATGTTATTTTCCCTTCCTAGGTTCGTTCAATTAAAACACAAACACGTAAAAACCTACCTGAGACCATGTATATGATCTTGAAGTTGAACTCTTGTGGTCCAAGTTGGGAGGGATTTTTTATGGAAGATGAGATCCAATGAAATTGTTGATGGAGATGAATAGATTTTTTATAACAATATAGAGGGAGGGATAAGGAAGATTTTTGATGGAGATGATATCCAAGTTGGGAGGGATAAGGAAGGAGGCAGAGTATTTGAGGTGTAGGTGTGAGTTGGGTAAGTCAAATGAAAAGATAACATGTATAGAGGAGTGTATTTTGTCGGGCTGTCGGGTTCAAACGGGATTTTGTCGGTTTTTATACCAACCCGACCCGATACCGATATATATACTTTTCTCAAACCGAATACCGACCCGCTATTAATCTTGTCGGTTTCGGGCCTTATCAGTTCGGTCGGTTAGTTGGGCCTTGTCGGTTTCGGTCGGTTTTGCTCAGCCCTACATAATACTATTCACAATACAATTAACCTGCATACACTTGTGATATATAAGACCAAGAGGTGTGGTGACAAGCCTCAACCTCCTCGTTTGGGGCCCACGGGTGCCACATCACCCCAACACCTCTTCACAACTAACCTCAACTAACCCCTCCTCACTCATAACTAACCTCAACTTACTTATTTGGGGCCCACCACTTACACCTTTATTTTTTTATTTATTCATTTTATTATTTTTTCCTTTTCTTTCTTGTATATTTTCTTCTTTCTTTCCTGAACCAACAAACCAAATATGATTTGCACCACCTTAAAACCACAGTTGCCCCACCTCCATCACCACAACTGCACCACCTCCATCACCACAGCTGCACCACCTTAAAACATCAAGCTTCCATAAAACATCAAGCTTCCATAAAGCTTAAAACATCAAGCTTCCATAAAACATCACCACAACTGCACCACCTCCATCACCACAGCTCCATCACCACAGGTGCACCACCCACACACCTCCATCACCACCTTAAAACATCAAGCTTCCATAAAACCCAAAAAAGAAAAAAAGAAAAAAAAAAAAACAAAACAAAAGGACATATTTTCAGTTGGTGTCAGAAGCTTTGCTTCGTCGTCTGGGTGACGAGGAGCCCTCCAACGAGCTGTGGCGAGCTACATCCGGTGTGGTGGCGAGCCATGGCGAGCTCCACGTCGGACGGCGAGCTGCCATGGCGAGCCCACACCTCTCCCTCTAAGTAACCAATTACTTGTATTTTCGTCCAATGTGGGAAAGAGTGTTAGGATAAAAGGTTACACAATATATCTTCATTTGGTGAAAGAATTGAAAGATATGTTACATGAAAAGAAAGAAAGAATAAATAATGCAAGAGTCAGAACATGAAATTATATGTTGTTATAAGTTATAACTGTAATATTCAAAGATTACAATTTTGTATACTTTCAAGCAATACAAAAATGATATTCACCACACAGGACATTTGGTTTACGATTGGTCTAAAACTAGAATGTATGCAGCAAAAATAAACTCTATTTATAGGATGAATAACTAGTATTTGTAATCACGATGAGTAAACAAACTCGAGATGTTGACTACTTAAATTTCTTACGGTTCTTGAGAAAATGGCAATGCTTGGATCCGCATTATTTGTCCTGGCTTAAATTAATATAACAAATTCTAACAATCTTTAAAAAAAATAATAATAAAAAATAAAATAAAATAAAATCTAGAGTTAGAGAAAAAGTAGTTAAAATTTAAAACCATTTAGCCATCATTATTGCGAAAACATGTATGATACACTAAAAGTTATGCAACATCCAATTCAAGGACGACAAAGGGAGTAACCAGAAACTATATTTATAAACAAATGTGCGCAGTAACGAAAATATGTGTTCCTTAAATTAATAACGTAGTCATATGTTTCTATTGGCCTCTAAAATATGTGTTCCTTTCTAACTTGTATGAAGTAAAAAAATTAAAAAGGTCTCCACCAAAACATGTTTTCGAGTATCAAAATAAAAGAAAAAAGTTAAGAGTTCATATGACTTTTCGCGTTCAACACAATACAACAGATATATTTTTCAACCTGATGCACGGTGAGATAACCGAAAATAGAATACTATTCTCAACATATTTAACACACATACACTTATGGTATATTAGTAAATAGTAACAAACAACTTCTATCTTGAGCCTATGCGAGATAGTGTTTCAAGATAAAAGGTTGAAAAATGTATGAGCTTGAAGAAATACGTTTGTAATCAACTTACTTTTCCTATTTGTAGCGACGCAAAACACAGTGGTAACACTACAAGTAACCATTTTAATTTTAAACCGAGCTCTAACATTTCCATAGAGGCGATAGAAAGTAATTTTTTCACTTATATATGAAAAGTCTCGAAAACAAAAAATCATTTATGAGATTGCTTAAATGGTTAGTTTACTTGACTTCCATTTGCTAATTTTCTCATATACATGCACATAAAGTGATGTTTTCCGGTTAAAAGGTGTTTTGAAATATGATTTTATTTTATTTAAAAAGTCTCCACAAAAACATGTTTTAGAGTACCAAATTAAAAAAAAAAAAATAATAATAAATTAAGAGTTCATATGAGTTTCTGCATCTTCACTCCGCGTTGAATTTATTTCAACATGACAGTGAACAATCCACAAACATAATACTATTCTCAACACATTTAACAGACATACACTTACGGTATATAATTAACCAACAACTTCTATCTTCGGTCAATGTGGGATGGAGTGTTGGGATAAAAGGTTAGAAAAATATTTTCATTAAAAAAATGGTAAGAAAGAGATAATTCAAGAGTTCTTAACATTTGGTGAAAAAAAATTTTTTGTTACATGCATGGAACATCAGATAGAAGTTTAGAAGCAACTAATTTATGTGTTTATAACACGAATGTTAGGAATTATTGAAGTCAGCATATAGATTCTGCTGATTGATACTGCTGACAGGATTCTGCTGAAGCACATATGGATTCTGCTGATGTTAGAGTTTCTGCGAATATAGTTAATCCGTATATAGAGTTTGTTATTTTAGGATAAGATATGTAGAATATCTTCTATAGTTTAATGAGTATTCGTTTCTTGTAAAAAATGTTAGGGTTTCTTATAATATAAAAGGAACCCATGGTCAATGTATTATGTATGTATTAAAAACATTCTTAGAGTTTAATAAAATGATCCATAGAGGATCAAAGTGTTTTAGTATATTGTTTGTATTTATATTCCGCAATAGATACAAGCATACAAAGATTGTCCATATAGTTTTGCTAGTGATTACATTAGTAAGCTATCGATCCATTGGCTTAAGATCTATCAAGGGTAATCCTACAACGAAACATAAACGCAACTGCCTAGATAAAAGAAACTATGATGATTTTTTCTAAGATAAAAGGATTAGCATTTACTTATCTGAAATCGTTTGTATAGAAATCTATATGCTATTGTATATGTTAGATGTTCAGTTCATGAATGCAAATTCTTGTATATTGTGTGATACTTGTTTAGCTTTGTTTAAAAACACATGTTCTGCCAAGTGCGCACCATTAAGCATTTTTTGAATGTACATGTATAGATTTACATGTAACTAGGCAACATCCCAATTTTGCCTTGTAACAGTCCTTCGAATAATTGGTTTTAATATACATGAAAATTAAAATTGATTAATTACTTGAAAATATATTAAGATCAATTGAGTGGTCATTACTGTTAGTCGTATAATATATCTAGCCCAACATGTATTTGTACGGGCTACGGCCCATGTTCTAGAATATTCGTTGTAATGGTATTTATATACCACGACTCTTATGAATGAAGGATATACAATTCACGTTTAATATATTTCCCTACATGGTATCAGGCTCTGTCACGGTCCTGTATATCAAACCCTAAAAAAAAATTTCTTTGTCAGGTCGATCGTTGGTCTCTCTTTCAAACCAGTCGACATACTAGTTTGTTGTCAGGTCGATCATTGGTAATCTTAATACCATTCGACATACCAGTTTGTTGTCAGGTCGATCGTTGGTTAGGTTAACAACCGGTCGACATAATTGTTTTCTTGTTCGAGACGTTTGGTGGTTCATTTATTTGACCAGTTGCAAGTTTGAAACCCTAATATACATACTGTTTGTTATCATCAGTTGACACCATGACTGGTTCTCCACTCAAAAAACATCCATATAAGCCCAAAAAACACCTCCTAATTTAACTACCAACAACCAAATTATTAAAAAAAAAAAAAAAAAAAAAAGAAAATCCAAACACTCACGCAAAAGGAGAAGGCTCCACAAAAAGAGCAATCCTTCTAGGCTTAGTACTAACTTCAGATTCAACTTGCAAAGGGGGCCCACTTTCTTCATAACCACCACCATTGTTTTTACTACAAGAAACAATAATGGGTATCCTTAAATTTGGTTTTTTATGAAGAAATTTAAGATTTGAAGATATGGGTTTTGTTTTAAATGAAGAAATAATAATGGGTTTAGTGGTTCTTGAAGTGTTGTTAACAAAATATGGGTTTAAGTTTAATGAAAGTGTTGTTGTGTTTCACATGATGATGATGATGATGTAGTTTGGTTTTTTTGTGTGTTAAGGAAAATAAATGTTTGGTGTTTTTAAAAAAAAATATATATATAAGGATTTTATTTATTTATTTATTTATTTTTTGTGGTGAAAAAGTTTGGAATAAGATGATGGTTTATAAAGAGCATATGCTTGTTGTGATTGAATTTTGGATGATGTCAAAGATGGAGTTGCTATCAAAGGGTTAACTTTACTTGGCTAACATGTGTGTTTTATCTTGTGTGGGGCTTGAATGAGTCTAACTAGGCCGAGTCAGATCGAGGTCGAGTTGATTTTTATGCAAAAGAGATTACAAGGCTGATTAACGTTGCTTAGGCGCTAATTGGCCATCAACGTTTGTTATTTGTGCAAATCGGTTAACAGTGGTTAATGATTGTCAAATTTATTGAAAACTTGCAATCTTGTAGAAAATATCATAAATGGGCTGGCATTTTTTTTTAATCATTTATACTTGATGTTTGTATCTATTATAAGTTGTTGGGATAAAGCAAATCTTGCCGTAAATATCTAAAATCATCAAAAATATCCCAAACTATACGGAAATACGATAACATATATAGCTCGTTAGTTATCAAAACCTTTTAAGAATAATAGAGAAAAAAATCGCTAAATGAAACTATTCTAAAAATGTATAACATGTACGTGTGAATATATATTGCAAACTATATATGTATCAAAAAACTAATCACAATACCAGAATAGGAATTGAATGAATAGTGTACACATTGCTATTTGTTCTATTAGAAAATCAAACATTAAACTGAAATCACACCAAGTATATTTCATATATTTTAAGTTCATATTTATATCCTTTTCAATCGACATATATTTAGATTGGTTTGCGACATTATAGACGTATCCCGTTTATTATAAGTTCCCATTTTGTTAGTAGACGTGAGACCATGAAACTTTGTCTACCTATTTCGTCTTCAACTCTACTTTCTAACTACATGTTCGTAGGACATATAGTGGCTTAAATTGCGTGAACGACAAATACAATATCATCATAAGACATATATTTCTTTTATGTTCGATTGCTTTCCATGTATAATCCGTTCACTTATTATTTTCTAGTCATCAAATGAGCTCCTCTCACGATTAACTCGGAAGATATGCCAAAGTTGCATAAATTCCTTGTAAAAATTTCTAAAATTTTTGGTCGATGTGTAGCTCAGTTGGTTCTAGAAAAAAATAACCTAGAAAGAAGCTGGACGTCTAAAATCCGAAATCTTGTAAAAATTCTCAATACTACGAAGTTGTGCGTGGTTGCAAATAAGATTCAGAAGTATAGAGCATCCATAATGTTGATTATGAACCTTTAGATTTAGACATCCTTGAATATTCAAAGTCGATAAGTATATAAACACGATGATTGATATAGTAGTTGTTGATTGTCACTATCGTTGTTGTATTTATGTAAGATCACATTATAAGAAAATATACACATTACTAGCTAGATGAAAATAAGATATTCAAGAGGATATCCTCGTTACGAACTTACAATTATGATAACATATATGATATTAAAAATATGTTCATTTCATATATGGTTATGATAAGTGTATATATTATCTAATTAGATATATGTTGGTTGTTTATTGTTGAGTTAGATCGAACGAGTATTTATTTTGCACATTGCGTTTTAACCAAAAAAGTTAAGACACAATTTTACATTTCTTTTGTTTCTTTATTAGTTTTCACAATTCGTTTTCCTTTCTAACATGTGTGAAATTTAAGATTAAACACGTCTTAGAGTACCAAATTAGAAGAAAAAAAGCTAAGAGCTCATATATGAGTTTTCGGAGTGTTGACTTTTCATTAAATTTTTGCAACCTAACAAATGGTCAAATATCCGAAAACATAATACTATTCTCAACACATTTAACACATATATACTATGGTATATAAATAACCAACAACTTCTATCTTCAAGCTATGTGGGTTAGAATGTTAGGATAAAATGTTAGAAAAGACATGAAAGAAAATAGTAAGAAATAGTTATTAACGGTTGGTGAAAAAGAGATATGTTACTTTGAACTCCAAATTGAAGTTAGAAGCAGCTAGTTTATGTGTTTGGAGCACAAATCATAAAGGAGACACTTTCGATAACGTAAAATTACGTGTTGTTATTGCTCTAAAAATGAAAGATTGCAAATGTTTAAGCGTTGTTATAAGAGCTTGTGATTTCTTTAAGAGAAAAAGGTAATGATTACTTATCAGAATAGAAAGTGTCAAGTTACATTTATTGTGGTAAAATTAAGTCACATGTTTTATTTAATCGAGCTCTAACCATTTTCGCAATGCAGAATAGAAAGTGGTGTTTTTATGTATGACAGTTTCGCAAACATAAATCATTGAGATTTTAACGATTGGAAACATTATAACTGTATATCAAGTAACAAATTTACATACATTATAACCATTTATCTACACATAGAGTGATGTTTTCGAATTTTCAAAAGTGTTTTAATAAAAAAGTTGTTTAAAATTCATTTCATTTGCTATGTGCCTATGCATAATGATCAAAACAAAATTGAGTATAAGTTGTTTAATTCATTTCGCAGCTTTTTGTCATTCTTAACTGACTTCAAAATAATTTTACTTCTTAAGCTATGTGAAACCAAAGACTAAAATGTTTTCCACCAAAACATGTTTTATATTTAAAAAAATATATATAGAAAAAAAGTTTGAAGTTCATACAAGATTTCACTTTGAGAACCATCAAGAATGGTACAAATTATATAATTATATTTGTAACAATTCGAGAAAGAAATCAACATGAAAATTTTAAACCTAATTACCTAACTGAACTTTATAGATATTGATTTTACCGAACTGAACTTTTTTAAGATGATTTACGAGAGTGACCAAAATATGTCACTATCAAGTGTTCATTGTCCATTTGCCTATATACACTCGCCCAAAAAAGTTTACTCGCCCAGTTTTTCTCAACATGTATAAAAAATGTATTGGCCCAGTTTTTCTCAACATGTAGAATTTATTAAGATAGAATTTATTACAAAAAACAAAAAAACTAAAAAAGCCAAAATACAAAAGTGATTGCATGGGAACTTTTTCTAGTACCATATGAGGTAGTACTAATGCATCATACAGTAACATGTGCATCATCAGTTGTACACCCAACTACACACACCTAAAAGTTCACATTACTATATATAGTAATAGAGCGTCAAGTGACGCAAGATGACATCACATGGGCTGCAAATATTATTTACAAAACATACCCTGTACTATATAATGGGTTAAAAAACAGCTCAAAACACTATTTACGAAACATACCCCCTACTATATAATTGCTTGCGAAAACTACTTTAAACTTTTATCAAACATATATTTAGCGAGCCCCGCCGCAAAACGCCATCAAGAACCACGCCGTTTCAATTTTTTTTCTGGACTTTTTAACCTCGCACCGAACACTTGACCCACTTTCTATTTAACAAAAAAAATACCGTGCAATAAACAACGATATTAAACAACGCGGCGGACCATTGCCCCTCGTTATATATAACATGTGCATCAACTTTTGATGGTAACATGTGCATGAACAGTTACACCCAAGTAATGCATCATAGTATCATAAAGTAACATACAGTAAGATATGCATCAACTTTTTCGCCTACATCTTTGCCTAGACCTCCCAACATCGCCTAGAACACAATTTTACTTATGGCCTGGCTTAAATCCTCGCCTAGACCCAAGAATTCGCATGATCACCTAGCCTAGGGCAACTTCTGGTAACCTAATTCAATTCACCTCGCGTACTTCCTCGCCTGCACCTCGCTTAGGTCCTCGCCTAGGGCCTCGCCTAAGGGCCTCTAGTAACACAATTCAATTCAACTCGCCTGCACCTCGCCTAAACCCTCGCCTACAGCTCGCCTAAACCCTCCTATCTTTCTGAATCATATAGGGCTCGCCTGCACCTCGCCTAGTATTCCTTTTATTAGATCTAACGGTTAGAAACTAATTTACTAATACATCTAACGGATAACATGTCAAATGTTCATTTTCGATAATTTTATGTGCGAGGTTCAAATGTGTAAACAAGTTGAATAAAACGTCCATTTAATTAATTTACTCAAAATATTATCCCATTCCAGACACACGAAACCCACGTATACTAGGGTATATAACTAACCAACAACTTCTTTCTTCAATCAATGTGGGATAGAAGATAAAAGAGTAGAAAAAGCTTCCTTATGTTATATAAAAGATTTTTATGTACATGGAAAGAAAGAGATATATAATGCAAGAGTAATCAACAGTTGGTGAAAGACTATTTCTGACATGGAACTCCAAATTGAAGTTTAGAAACGAACTAGTTTTGTGTTTTCGGAGCACGAATTATAAAGGGAATATCTTGGATAACATGAAAGTGTATGTTGTTAGTGCTCTAAAATCAAAAGATTGCACATTTTTAAACATTGAACTTGGGGCTAGATTTTACTAATCCAAATCATTTGCGAAGAAAATTCATACATCGTTGAATAAATTACGTTTTTTGGTCATTGAGGTTAAATGTATCCTTTTGCATTATGATACCTGTTATGGCCAAGGGTTGTTTAGCAAACTTATTATGCTGATCACTACACATTTTTGAATGCTCAATGTGTATATTATGAGTGTACATATTTAGGTTCGCAAGTGGCTAAGCAAAGTTTTCGACAAGCATGCTGATAAGTTGAGTACTTATGTCAAAATCAAAAATATCAGGTAGGAAATCCTTCATTATATATATACAGTTATGATAACTTAAGTTATACAATATGTTGTTATTGCTCTAAAAAGATGAAATGTTATTTAAGTAGAAATGGATTTGGCTGAATGAATTACGTTTTCAGTTGTTTGGGTAAAGTATTTTCTATATTATGATGCTTGTTTGGTTTATTTTGGCCCTAGGTTAAAATCTTATTACGTGGTTGTGAAAAAGATTTAGGAATATAGAGAATCATTTAGGATGGAGTGTGGACATGGCCTATAGGTTTAGAAATCCTTGAATATTCAAAGTTGATGAGTATCTAAACATGATGATTGACTGTCACTATTGTTGTTGTGTATGTGTAAGACCACATTAAAACCAAAATATATATGCCATTGGATGAATATAATAAGATAGTTCAAAGGATATCCTCGGACATTCAATTTTTAAAATATGTTCATCTAATAAGATTTATGTTGGTTGTTAATTGTTGAGTTAGATCATGGGTGTATTTGTTTTGCACATTGCGTTCTAACCAAAAAATTAAGATATAATTTTACATTTCAATTGTTTCTTTATTAGTTTCACAGTTCGTTTTCTTTCTAACCTGGGTGAAGTTAAAGATAAAATTGATCTCCACATAAACATGTTTTAGGGCATGTTTGTTTAATTTTTTTCATCAAGTCACGTTAATTAACGAATGACTTAATGCAGACAACCTCAATTTTATTACTTAATATTTTAAGTCATCTTTTATTATTAAGTCACAAACAAACAGTTTTCATATCACTTAATTAATTCAGTTTTTTTCATATTAAGTCAATTAAGTCAAAATCAAACACCCCCTTAGAGTACCAAATTAGAATAAAAGTTAAGAGTTGATATCAATTTTCTGATAACTAAGGATTCATTAGATATTTTTTTCAACCTAACAAATGCTGAGATATCTGAAGACATAATGCTATTCTCAACACATTAAGCACACATACACTTTGGTATATTAGTAACCATCAACTTCTATCTTTGTTCTATGTGGGATGTTAGGATAAAAGGTTGAAGAAAGATATGTTATTTAGCACCAAATTGAAGTTTAGGGGCAACTAGTTTATGTGTTTAGAGCAAGAATCATGAAGGTGACACTTTCGATAACGTGAAACTATATGTTGCTTTTGCTCTAGAAATGATAGATTGCAAATATTTGAGTGTTGTAGAAGAGAGTGCGATTTCTTTTAAGAGAAAATGGGTAAGCGTCTACTTATCACAATAGAAAGAGACTGACTTACGTTTGCTATATGTAACGGCGAAACATATTGTAGTAAAATTCTAAGTAACCATTTTTAGTAAACCGAGCTCTAAATGCAAAATAGAAAATGAAGTTTTCAGTTGTGAAAAGTTTCATAAACAGATATTATGCATGAGATTACATGAATTGTTAATTTACTTCACTTTTATTGGCTATTTGTGACAATGAAAGAGATTATAACTATGTATCAAGTAGCATATTTACATACATTAATCCATATACATCTATACTACATATAATGCATGAAAAACTCCCTCTTCAAAAAATTTAGATTTACAAGAAATAATGCATGGTTTACAATACTTTAATGCACCCAATTTTCAGAATTACAACAAAGTAAGCATATTGTACAACAAAAAACAGCGTGGTGTCATTTTAATACCAAAATTCTACCAAACAACATTAATGCTATTAAAAACACCCCATATTCAAAAATTACAACTATTTAAGCACAATGTACAATAGCTTTTTAAGTAAATACAAGTCATAAAAGACAAAGCACAAGTATGTAAAGCACAATGATTTTAAGGTCAACAATCTATTCAACACATATAATTAATACACTAATTAATTCACCCCTTCACCAAAATATACAATCATTTAACCATAATGTACAAGCTAATAAAGCTATTAAGCCAAGTACTTAAAAATAAAGCCATTAGGCTGGGCACAGTGGTCGGTCGACCGGACCGGTCGCCCCTGCGCTGACTGAGTTGCCGCCACTACAACCACAAGATCGATGAAGGTCGGACAGCTCCAAAATTCACAAACCAGTCACCCCCCGACCAATTAATGCATTCCACAAAAGAAGAAGAAAAATGTACCGTTACATATGAAAACAAAAACGAAGATGAAACGAAAGAAGAAATGAACAATCGTCAATCAAGCCAAAACTAACATCAAACTTATTCCATCTATGGTCCACGAACAGAAAGTATACAACAACAATAAAACCCAATATCTACATCTACCTCAGTTCTAACCCTATCTCAAAACTACCATCACGGTCAACACAACATAAAACTTTAGATAGTGTTTTCGTTTGATATTCAAGAAAAGGGTCTGATTTTCTTGCAAATATAGATTGTTGGTTATGTTCGGTTACCAAGATAAAAAGCAAAGGAAGAGTACGTGATGTTTGTGTGGCTGCAAATCATGGCTGCATATTTTTGTAAGAGAAATTAAAGCATGAATGAGGTAATTTAGGTTTTTTAAACGTATTTATAAGTCCTAACATTTGGGTTATATAACGGTTTGGTTGTTAATTGGGCTGGCCAAATGAAATCACAAATTGTTTGGTAGTTTTATCATGTGCCATAATAGATATTGATGATTAAAGTTTGTGTAAAACCTCGCAAAAATCCTTATAATTAAAAACGTTTAATTATATATTAATCTTCGTCATTATTTTAATCACCATTTTTACGGGGAAATTTAAAATTTTCTTAGTATATTAAAATGGTCACGATTACGATATTGCAAAATTCGTCAAACGACAAAACAAGTTCTCGACACAATTAACAAAATATTAATAATTCACTAATCCTAATTTATAACACCAATTACAAAACCAAACGGGCCCTTGATCTTTCATAAGCCCAACCGGCCCAAAAATTAAACACATTTCCATTATTAATAATTCATATAAATCGACTAAACAAGCTCCAAAACGCCTCGTTTATTCTCAAATTCGTACACACGACACCTATATATTTTTGCATCATCTCGTTCACCACCTAGCCAAATATTAGTGTGTCAAATCCCAAGTTCATTGGACGACGTTTGATACATTTTTAAGTGGCAAAGTGATCGAACAAAAATCAATTCAATCGATTTATATATTATTCAAAACTTAACCATTTTAATCCTGGTTTGTTTTTAAATGATCCTAATAATATTTCTAACATGTTTTCATGTTTAAATATTAATGATGATCAACTATAATCAAGTAGTACTAGATTATGCAAATCGTGTGGGTAATATATAGATGTCGACATGCATATGAATCATCCAAACAAATTTACTTATTTCATGTCCTCACAATCCAATATAATAAGCATATAATGTCGATCAATAAGTCCTTGTACTGACGATGCATAGTTATCATTGTTCCCTTCACACCATACGTGTTATTAAATGAGAATATATATACGTTCATGCATGCATTTGTTTTCTCTTCATTCCCATACTCTTTCACATAGTTAAAATCGTCCTTCAAACTATTCTTACAAGACAGAGATCGATTGTATAATTATTTGGAAGCAAGAAAAGGAAATCGGGTTTGATTTATATATATAACGTTTGGGTTATATTTTGAAACGTGATATTCTTGTGTTCCATACTATCACACTCGACTCTCTATCACTTCTAAGGGTTTTTGTAAGTCATTTTTACTTAGTTCTATTCACAATCATACGTTAAATTTTAGTCATGCAATATATTTATTTTTAGTCGATCGTATATACTTTTATATATAGTTTACGTATATATATATATTTATATATAGTACACTAAACGTGACTAGCCTCTATCTTGGAAGGCCTAGGAGTCACGTAGCACACGTATCTCACGTTAGTTTCACGTTACACGCATCAAACAAAACCATTTTTGAACCATATCCATCGTATGAAAATTTGTCGCAACACTTAGTAATATTTCAAGTTTTTCAAAATATATAATCGGTTCATACATGCTACAAACCATACGTATAACTTTTAATTTCACGTAACAAGCATACTATATTTTTCTACGTACTAATAGACCACCTAGAAGACTATTATTTTCGTTTAGATAACATGCAAAAATACTCACGTTTCGACACCCAAATCAATCTATTTTGAATCGGCAAAACATAAGTTTACAATTTCAAAATTTATATAAAAACTCTATTTTGTCGAGTGGGCTTAACCAAGGCCCAACAAGAAATCATGATCTGTAAGCCCACTGGGCCCATAAAATATATTTTTGGAATCACAAAAGAAGCCCAAGTTCAAGCCCAAAATAATTTTCATGCCCTCGCCTCTAAATTTTTAAATGGGCTTATGTATTGTTTCGTTAAGGCCCATAAGCTAGAAAATTAAGCTGTTGAAATAAGCTTGAAATTAATAAAAGAAGCTACGGAAATTTTTATAAAATTTTTATAATCATTTTTGCGAATTTGGACTAAAAATGTAACGCGACGATACCTAGAAGGACTAAAACTGTAAATATTGGAAAGAAAGGACTAAAACTGTAAAAATAGAAAGTTTAGGATAAAAATTGATAATATATGATGTTACAAGCTTAGATTGTAATTTTGGACAAGTAGTGGACAATAAATGTAAATTATATACGAAAAGGACTAACGGTGTGACGCTAACGCCGTTAGTATAAAAAGTGTAAAAATTGGAAAAGGACAAGGACTACACATAATCTAATTGACATTCTTATTTTATTTTCTATTTTACGGCAACCATCACGTCATATGCATTTTTATTACGTTTTATATATATATTATTTATTTTTACGTTAATTATATATATAACGATATCTAAAAAGTTAATATTTTTACTTACGATTAAAAAGGTAAAACTTCGATGGATATATTTTAAATAAAGTATTTTATCATATCATGCATGACAAAATAATTACACTGCACATCATCTATTCGTCATAACGAATAAATATTATTCGTTATTTGTTCGTATTTACCAAATAGGATTTGGTTATATTCTCTAATAAATTTATTTATCAGGTTCCGTATCAAAGACGTTTCTATAATCATTCCCATAAATCTCGTTCTACTTTACTTTTCATCATTTCCAAATCAATCCAGGTGAGTCATAGCCACATTTCCAATAATTGTTTTTAAATCATCGGGGGAGATACATGCTTACATATACTTTGATAACTTGATAAGTATATGAAATAAAATACATGATTCAAATCAATTTCCTAATTGATATTAAAATAATATAATTTGTGATTTAAAAATGTGATATATACAATATATGACAAAATACTTAATTAAAATACTAATACTTGTATGATATTGTTTTCCATTCAATTATTGTGATATGTGATATATATAATTTATTGATGAATTACTTGACTGAAATACTGATACTCATATGATAATGTTTTCCATTCAATTATTGTGGTGTGTGATATATATATTTTGCTGATGAATTACTTGACTGAAATACTGATACTCATATGAAAATGTTTTCAATTCGATTATTGTGGTATGTGATATACATGTGTTACTGGCGAAATATTTAAACTGAATTTCTAATACTCAAACGATACTGTTTTCAAATTGATTACTGTGATACGATACTTGATTACATGATGTTATGCTAAATGATCCCATTATTCCTTGATATTGCCTAAGTTAGCTTATCGCCATATAGTCCCTCAATCATGAGCCATTAACCACATGTAAAGTGGGTGCGAATATAGTGAACAGCTTCGAAACCTGTTAAGGATTGACCCCCTGTCCCACTAATACTTGACGGAATGCCAATTGCAATTGGTTAGTCGTATTAGTCGTGATACACTATATTCGTAGACAAATAGGAATTGGCAAATCACCTATTAATAGAGGGCAAAATCTGTCATTGATTTGATAGAACACCCCCTTCTGGTTAAGCTTGTGTGTCATGAGGCTTGGTGCAATATCTATAAAGGAAAAATGTAAGTTTTCAACATATATTTAGATACAGCTGTATAGGTTTGACCATACGTGAATTGTATATCTGATTGATTTAGTATCATGAGTTTCCAGCTCATGTTAGGGTTATTGATTCTTTATTTGAATGTGATTGAATACTTATATGATTTATTTGTGAATATACTCGATACTTGTTTCATTACTGTTTGTATTTTATCAATACCAAATATTCCTGAAATCTAACAAAATAAAGGGTTTTTCCTAAAACTCTATGAACTCACCAACCTTTGTGTTGACACTTTTAAGCATGTGTATCTCAGGTAATTTAACAGAGCAGGACAAGACACGGAGTGGGCATTTATTACTCTGATAAATTAAAATGGTGTAAAAATCAAATTTGTCATTTTTACAAGCCTTTATATCTTTTCATAAGATTTTAAATCAAATGGTTCATCTTTTATCAAAATTATTATTTGAATGACAAATAACTTTCAAAACGTTTCTTTTAAACCATTTTATGTGGTTAAAACTTCGATCCTCACCGTAACACCCAAATTATTTTTCCGCTGCGACAAACTTAAATTTGGGGGTGTTACAGTTTGTTTAGGCTGAAAATGGTTTTAGACTAATTACTAATTGAGCCGTATATTATTTGTATGGTATAATTGATTTTGGGCTAATTTTGATATTTGGTTCATGTGAATAGTGTATATTAAAAATGAAAATGTAGGGGATATATATAGTGTAAAAAAGATGAATTTTTTTTAAATAAAAATATAAATGTCGGTCGCCTTACTATGCCTACCCCTACCTAAGGTAGGGAGGCTGTTTCCAGTTCTATCTAAGATAGGAAAGGACCTCCGGCCTTTTGTAGGGAGTGAGGATCGAACCATTGACCTCTAGGTTAAGATGCAAGGGGTTTTCCAACTGATTCAACTCTAAAATTAATGTTATATGTAAATTAATCGTTAAAAAAAATATGACCGCATAACATCACATTACCAGAAAATATAGTCATAGGGTACCCGCCGCTGCATCGCGCGGGTATCCTGCTATTCTATTCATATACAGCTTGGATGATAACGTGAAATTATACGTTATTGGCTTACTAATCTAAACTTGAAAGGTTGCAATTGTTTACGCATTGTATTAAAAGAGCTACTTGTGATTTTTTCTAAGAAACAAGTGTTAACATTTACTTATGAAACCGTTTACGTAGAAATCTATATATTGTTTAATTATTTTTGTGTCGTGAACGTTAAAGTATTTTTGTATTTTGATAATTTCTTTAGCCCTATGTTGTTTTGAAAACTTAGTATATGCTAATCGCTTATGTTCTCGAATTCCCTAGTTTAAATAAGTTCATTTACTTCTTTTCTAGTCATCATCAAGTATCACTCCTCTTAAGATTAGCTCGAAAGATAAGGCTAACTTGCATAAAGTTGTGGTCAAGACTTTTACTAGTATATATCATTGGTCGAAGTATAGCTCAACTGGCTCGAATGAGAAGACTTCTAAAATCCTCAGTTTTCCAAAATTTCTCATAATAATTGTACTTTTAACTCACATGTAAGGCATATGGGTATGCATATCCTTGAATAATCAAAGTCGATAAGCCTAAACATGAGAATTGTAATAGTCGTTGTTGATCATGACTATCGTTGTTGTATTGATGTAAGATCACATTTGGACGAAAATATATATGACACTAGATGAAAATAAGATATTCTCCTCGTTATGACACTACAAAAAAAGGGGTTATTGTTCACGGTTATTTCTACACGGTTTAGGATGGGTGGAGTTTTAATTTGTGTTTTTTCACCAAAATAAGAGTGTATAAAATATACACAATTTTATATGTGTATAAAACAGTAGTACACACTTAAAAGCGTGTACAAATAAAAAAAAATACTTACACCAATAAAAGCGTGTAGTTATTTTTACTCTTTTATATAAAATATCACTTTACTCTTCCACTATAATAAAAAACAAAAAAGAAAACAGATATCATAATCCCATCACTTCACTTTACTCTTTTAAAAAATCCCTTCACTGCAAATCGTATAATAAATCCCATCACTACTATCCCAAATCGTTCATCACCCAAATATGAACCCTAATTTTTACTATCGTGTAAATTCATCACCAGTTTTGATACTATCAGTTTTGATATCATAATCGATATCTGATTCATAAACCCTAATTTTTATTCACTCGGTTATCATTACTATCAGCTTTACCATCTCAAAATCAGTTGCAGAGCTTGTTAATCGGTGGTGTTTAATCAGTTGCAGAGCTTGTTAATCGGTGGTGTTTAATCTGTGGTGTTTAATCGGTGGTGTTAAACGGTGGTGTTAAACGGTGGTGTTAATCTGTGGTGTTAATCTGTGGAAGCTAGGGTTTGAATTGTTGCAGCAGAGCTTGTTAATCGGAAGCTAGGTATAAAAAATTTATACGCGTTTATTTAAGTATAAAATCTGAATAATGTGTGTGTAATATGCGATTATTTGAATCAAGCTTGTGGAGTCGTTTTAGCGAGTTATAATAATGTGAAATTGAAGTCTGTTGTTGAATGTGATATTTTGAAGTCTGTTGAAGTTTGTTGTTGAATGCGAGTTATAATAATGTGTGTGTAATATGCGCTTAGAAATTACTATGACTGTTTTTTTGAATAGTATAGTATTAGCTAGTATTGAATGCGAGTTATAATAATGTGTGTGTGTTGCTAATTCTTATTTTGAGTTTTGAATAGTATAGTATTTAGCTAGTACTAAGTGTTTGAACAATTTTTTCGAAAAAAAATATCATGTGTGACCGTTGAAAAATTACATGTCATTAACAACAATTAGGACTTAATAAATATAGTATATGAATGAATTGAAACTTGTAGCTATAGCCTTTTTTGTCTTTACACATAACATTTTTAGAATTTATTAAAACCAATAAGTTTTCAATTCTGATTTTAGGCATTGTATCGGAAACTTGGTAAGTATAAACGATGGATAAAAGTTGGATTAATGCTCCGATTAATAGCAAAACTTTTAGAGATGGAGCTCAAAATTTTATAAGTTTTGCTCGTGCTACAAGTATAAGAGGATTCATCAAATGTCCATGTAATAGATGTTGTTGTCTCGGTAAACCGTTAGATCTTGATAAAGCTCATGCCCACATATTGCATTATGGGTTTTTACCCGGGTATAAAGAATGGACTGTGCATGGAGAGCATACTATATCTTTACCACCATCTCAATCTAGTAATGTTAATGTTGAGGAAACTTCTTTTGGTCAAGAGGATATAAGAGGTTTGGTTCGTGATGCGTTAGGTATTAGTTCTTTGCCTTCGGATAACGCCGAATTAGGAGATACAACGATGGAAGGAGATACCGGAGAATCTACGGAAAGTGGTAGTCATGTTGATGAGGGTCTTTTATATAAGAAGTTGTTAGAAGAATGTGACAAAGAATTGTACTCTGGTTGCAAGTACTCAAATTTTTCCTTCACTTTACATTTATATCACATTAAATGCATTGGTGGAATATCCAACAAGACTTTTAGCATGATACTAGAACTCTTGAGGGATGCATTTCCACATCTTACAGCGTTACCATCATCCGCCAATGAAGCAAAAAAGTTAACTAAAGATTTGGGTCTAGGTTACGAAAAAATCCATGCGTGCCCAAATGATTGTATGCTTTATTGGGGTGACAGGGCGGGTCAACAATCATGTCATGTTTGCAAAGCTTCGCGATATAAAAGCGTGAAGTGATTGGAAGTTCTAAATCACGCAAATCCAATAAGCCGGCAAAAGTTTTACGTTATTTTCCCTTAATTCTGAGACTTAAAAGGTTGTACATGTCCGAGAAAACAGCGAAGGACATGAGGTGGCATGATACTGGTAGAACAAAAGATGGAAAATTGAGGCACCCCGCAGATGGTCTTGCTTGGAGCGCGTTTAATGATCGATATTCACAGTTTGCCTCGGATCCTCGGAGTGTGAGGCTTGGCCTGGCTAGTGATGGTTTTAATCCTTTTCGTACAATGAGTACATCACATAGCACATGGCCAGTGTTATTGATTCCTTACAATTTACCTCCTTGGATATGCATGAAACGACAATCATTTATTCTTTGATCAATTATTCCAGGGGAGAAAGCTCCTGGCAATGATATTGACGTATATCTAAAACCTTTAATAAAAGAGCTCCAATCATTATGGACGGGTGTTGATGCTTATGATGCTTTTTTTAAGCGACAATTCAAACTAAAGGCTTCCCTTTTGTGGACTATCAACGATTTTCCAGTATATGCAAATTTATCTGGTTGGAGCACCAAGGGTCGTGTGGCATGTCCACTTTGTGCCAACTCCACTCACTCTAGGTGGTTAAAACATGGAAAGAAATTTAGCTACATGGGACATCGAAGATGGTTAGAGCCAAATCATAGTTATCGATTTCAAAAGGAACGTTTTGATGGTACAATAGAGAATGAGGGTCCGCCAACTCCACTAACAGGGTCAGATGTTTTGAAACAATTAAGCGGTGTAAGATTTAGATATGGAAAGTCTAAGAAAAGGACGAGGGAAGATGCTGGTTCAACAAGTACTCATACAACAGAGGCAACATATGACAACCAAGGTGCATTTGAGAGTACAAATATTATCATTAAAGAAGATATTGACGGTGAGAACCAATTATGGAAAAAGAAAAGTGTGCTCTTTGATTTAGAGTATTGGGAGCACAATTTACTTAGACATAACTTAGATGTGATGCATATCGAAAAGAATGTGTGTGAAAATATTCTCGGCACCTTATTAGATTTGGATAGAAAGACTAAAGACAACGAAAACACCCGCAAGGATCTCGAGGAAATGGGAATTAGGCATGAAGTTCACCTTATAAATTGTCCTAATGGAAAGCCGTACTTACCCCCAGCATGTTATACGATGTCTAGTGTAGAGAAGTCCAACTTTTTACAATTGTTAAAAGATCTCAAAGTTCCAGATGGGTATGCATCAAATATTTCGAGAGGTGTAAGCTTGAAAGATCATAAAATTTCCAATCTTAAGAATCATGATGGGCACATCTTAATGCAAGATGTTTTGCCCATTGCTCTACGGGCATCCGTGATTTCAAGAACACAATCTCGCGTAGTTAAAGCCGTGACGGATTATTGCTACTTTTTCAAAGGGTTGTGCGCAAAAGTTCTTGATCTTAGTGAATTAGAAAAGATGGAGTATCAACTCGTGCGGACATTATGCGAGTTGGAGCAGTTATTCCCTCCTAGTTTTTTCACAGTCATGGTCCACTTGACTATCCATTTGATATCAGAGGCGAAGCTTGGTGGACCCGTTAATTACAGATGGATGTATCCAGTTGAACGGTACTCTCTCTTTCATGCCATTAAGTTGTGTATATATTCTTTTTACCAAAATAACCAATTATATAGAAAAACTAATAATCAATAACCAAAATAGTTTTAAAAATAGATTTAGTTTTATATTTTTAATTCATTCATATTAAGTTCAATCTAGCTGAAACTTGGGGAATTCAGAATTTGGAAGATAATCTTTAAGTTAGTATTTTTAGTTTAATTTTAATATTTTTCTTATAAGCTTTTGAGCAGTTCGTTTTGGCCTGTTTTGATCCTATCTCCCCTGCACCAAACCTAAGTTTTTCTTATACTCTTCTGTTATTCTAACTATATGTTTTGTTGCATTTGATACAGTTTCCAAGATGTATAAATCTAAAGCAACGATGCAGAAACATAAAAGAAAACAAAGTCAAATGAATCTACCAACATCACACAACTCTCAGAAACAATCAAAATCATTTCCCACAAATATGCAAACCGCAGGTGTTCGACCTTCATTTCCCACATCAGCCTTTCAAGCAGGTATACGACCTTCATTTCCCACACATACACAAACCGCTGCGGTTGACAATACCAATCACCCATCATCAGCCATTAATGTTCGACCTTCTTTTCTTTATAATATGCCACCCTCATCTTCACATATGCAAACAACCGGTGAAGCTTCAGTTCATAACACCAATCACTTATCATCATCCTTTCAACCAACTATTCAACCTTCTTTTCTTTATAATATGCGCCAAAACTCTTCATCCTCCTCATCTTCTCTTCAAGCATCCGTTCGCCCTTCTGTTCACGCATCTGTGCACCATAACTCTTCTTCCTCCGCATCGTCTTCCCATTCACAATCAATGGAATCACAACCCACTGTACACGAGCCAGTTTTGCAGCAATCTTCACCCTCAGATTCTAATCATGATCAAGATCCACCTGATGAATATGAAATGAATCTATTGACAGAGGTTGAGATCATAGGTAACTAAAATCATGTTGTCAATATAAATTAGCCATGCGTTTGTAGATTATATTCTAACATGTATGATAATCTTATAGATAGGGATGGAAACATTCTTAGGATACAAAAAATGAGTGTAAAACAAGTGTACAAGCTGAACGAGGGTGAAAAGGTGTTGGTTCATGTTAATTCAAATAATCAGCTAATCGGTAATGCTGGGAGTTTGTGTCAAAGATTTATGACCTTGCTTCTCAAAGAACCCAACATATGTCCCCCGGATGCAAAGGGCTGGAGGGAATGTAAAGAACGTTGTGGTGTTAGGCTTCTAGTAGAACTCCGGGTAATACATTCTGCTAAATAAATGTTTTGTTTACAGTACAATTATTATTATTCTTCATTTGATGACCTTTATTGATAGCTTTGGCAGCGGAGATTCAACATACCTCAAGGGGATACTATAGACGGGGTTCTTTGTGCTATATTTAGAGGAAAGCGTAGGACCATAAAATACAGGTTAAAAATGGGCTTGTATCAGCAAGCTGCGAATAAGCTTAATGAAATCAATGGAATCAATGAGCTTGGTGCTGAAGAGAATGATTATACGGAAGATGAGCTTTTGGCAGCATTGGATTTACTCGAACCACTAGAAAACTTCCAAGACCACCAATGGCAAATGTATAAAACTCATCTTCGAAAGCCGATAGCAAAGGTATCTTCTGTCTTTAACTATCTGTTCATTTTTTATCGGTAACATTTTCTAAACTTACAACCCCAGAATTTTTATCTACACCTTTATGAACAATAATAGCCCCTGTATATGCTCTCTGAGCATCACTGACTGTTAAACAATAAAAAGTTTGGTTTTTATGGATACTGCCTCTTTCGTATGGAGATATAAATGGTTTCCTGGACCTTGTCTTTATTTGTCCAGGACTAGTTAGTTCTTCCAGAGAGCTATGAATGTGTATGCCCTTTTGATCATGTGCACAAAAAACATAATAGTTGTGGTAATGTTCCCAGAGTAGGTGAATTTTCAGGCTTACTGCTGAATAGTGTATGTTTATGAAAAACATAATAGTTTTTGACTTGTTTACAGAGGTGGACATCTATGGTAGATATGTTCAGGTTTAACTTTCATGTATAGGCAAAGTCAAGAGGGAACTGTACAAGCAGTACTATGCACAATTGCACAAACTAACTGGTAGATAAATTAAGCTTTGGCCAAAGTATATGCACGGCTGGATGAATCTATTTGGTTTTGGAAGAAGGTCTTGAACAAGTGAATTGCACCATAGCCTAATATACACTTTCGTGAACTTGATAATAGGCATTATATAATATCATAGGAACTCGTTCTTGCAAAAGGTTACTTTTATGTAGTCTTATTAACTGAAAACCAGGTAGTCAAGTTAGATGTACCAAAACTAGAAAGACACAAATGAAGACTCTTTTATTGTCAGTTTGTCACTAGAAAGCTGCACTCATTTGTCCCAAGTTTCTGGAATTTATATACTCTCATTTCTTCAAATTTCTCATTTCTTAATTTTAGAAACTCTCATCATGTGGGAAGAAAGCTCGACTTCAACACGCCCATACTCGTACTACCAGTGCTACTAGTTTTGCGCGAAGCAGGCATGAATGGGTGAGTAACCTTTAATCTTAATTCTATTCTAACAGTATAAGGTAATCAAAATCATTTTCTTAAGTCACGATTTCCGTTCATTTATCACTGATTTGGTTGATGAAATTAAGTCACGGACCAGGGTAACATTTTTAATAGATGCTTCAGAAATGTTATATCAGCATACTCATTATTCTACTTATTCACCTACTATCACATAAACATCTTCTAATAAGTAATGAAAAAATGAGTCTTTTAAAAAGTTATAACCTTCAAAATATAGACTTTCGTTATTTAGATGTGTTAGAAATGTATATTATAACTCTATTGTTATACAAAAAGTGATAAATAAAAGATCACCTCATGATTTTGAGTCGTTTCACATCTGTTATAAAACAGCGGATGACACATATATTGAAGAAGCAACAACAGAAATGATGGTATGTGGCATGTTTTATATATTCAAGAAGCAACACGGATTATTCTATTTTTTTAAAGTTTTATATGGCATGTTTTGATTTATGAACTTAAAAGCGTATGCATTGTTGAATATATAAAACATGCAAATGAAGAAATATTAAGAAAGAAAAAAGAGATAGGAGGTCCTGAAGGTGATGTTGAACATGATGTAGAGGCAGAAATTGCTAGGGAGGTTCTTAACAAACTTATTGGGGATGAAGAGCCTCACTGTTTTGGAGCCGGTGTAACAAAATCTCAAGTATCTAAATTTAGTCATGATCTAAGAAAGATGAGGGGTGATGTTCTAGCAAACGAAAACCGCTTTTTGTTGGAGAAAGTAGAGACACAAAAAAAAAACAATTAGAGACTCAAAAAAAGCAATTAGAGACTCAAAATAAGGAAATCGAGACTCATAAAAAGCAGTTAGATATTCAAAATAAAAAAGTTATTGGAAACTTTAAAAAGTTATTGGAATATAATTGCATTCTTGATCAGATTCTGTTATAGTTGTTTTACGTATGTCACTCATTAGTTTTTGAGCATGTTATTACGTTATTCAATATCTAGTTATCATGTGCCTTACTATTCAGAAATCATAAGTAAAGTCAATTTTGTTAATAAGTTATTAGGACGGACCAATAGATGCAATGACAGCATGAAGTTGCCATGTCATGTGTTAATGATCACCATATGACTGATAATCACAACTGATTTAACCATTGGATAGGCTAAATGATGAATCTGCGAAGAAAGAAATGGTATACTTCTTAAAACTGATTTCCTAAGAATTTATGGCATAACCTAGATTGATTGCATATTGTAGTTAAATTCTGCATTCTTATAGTTTATTTAGGTATTTAAGAAGTTATGCATTCATAGGTCTCAGTTTAGATAGCTATTGCATACATATCTCATTCATCATTGCATAAGTCAAAATCTAATCTCAGTATTTAAAGGCTAATTTTCTAAATTAAGTTTTGGTCCTCAAATTTCTTTGGAATTGCTTGATAATGATTTGCTAAGTAGTTTGGTATCTGAATTTGACAATCAAAGTGAGTTTTCAAAATCTGGTACACTTTTACTTGGTAAAAATTGCATTAGAAAAGGCATCAGTAGGCTGCAACCTCCCCTGCACATTTAAAAAATGCTCAATCAGTGAAGTGTCTGATTTTAATCTGCTCAATACTTGTTCAATTGCTATGAGATTTGGCATAGATAATCTTTGGTGGTTGTTATAGTTGGGTATTATTTTTACATATTTTATTTTTAGCTTTTTACCTTCTTATTTGTAGCTTGTAGTTGCCTATGTAGGGCTGTTTGTTTAAGTGATTCTTAGATTATTGCTTTTTGATAAGTTTAGCTTTTTAGTTTGTTAAAGCTCATTAGTCATTGCTTATTTGAAGTTAATTAGGTTATTTTGAGTTAAGATTAGCTTATTTGGGTGCATAGTATAGCTTATAGACCATAGCTTGTAGCTTTTTGGACGGAAGGAATTGATAGGCGTTTTACAACTTAGTATACTTATTTAGGTTATGTGCAGCATCCTTTGCATTGCTGGAACAGGTAAGTTTGTGATAAGAGTAACTCGTGATGATGACACAAGTGATCTGCTCAAACATTTGTAGTCATGGGTTTACAGGTAACTCGTGATAAGTTTGTGATAAGAGTAACTCGTGATGATGACACAGGTAAGTTTGGGAACAGGTCATTCACCTATGTGCACACACATCTATACCAACATTTGTAGTCATGGGTTCATGAGAATAGTCCCTATGACAAACAGTGATCACCTGATATGTAGTCACCATAATCTAATATAAAGTAAGAACTTATATTAAAACGGACTGCTAGGATGTAGTGTTTGTATGTACATCTGTTGATGTTTCAAGTTGTAAATTATCACAGTTGCTCAAGTGTTTGACAGTATATGACTCTTTAAAAGTACCACAATGTAAATTGGTTCTGTTCATGGGTCAACCCAACTTGGACTGACCCATTCTTGAAATGACCCATTTTAAGTTGTAGCCGTTGTTACGGATCAGATTCTGTTTGTTATGTTGTTTTGTGGCTTACTAATTTTTGGTTTTAATTCTTGTTGCTTAGGAGCTTGTTGAAGACAAGATTGGAGCTTGTTGAAAACAAGAGTTAGAAGAAGATTTTGTTGGATTTCATCATTATCATCTAAGTGTTAGAAGACAAGATTGGAGCTTGTTGGATTTTGTTAGAAGAAGATTTTATTGGTATAATAATTGCAGAATTTGTTGCATTTTATTGTAATATCAGAATGAATGAAACTTTTATTGTAATATGTAACTTTTTTATGTGTAATATGAATGAAATATCAAATTTTATTGCAGATTTTATTTGCATTTTATTGTAGTATCAGAATGTAATATGAATGAAATACGGGTAAAAAATTGCAGATTTGTTATATTGAAGGAAATATGTTAACACACTTGAAAGCGTGTACTTTTATCATTTGTACACGCTTTTTATTGTGTAGAGTGGTGATATTTTGTTGACCAATAAAAGCGTGTACTAATTTAACAATTTCTACACACTTTTTCTTGTTCACTTCTATATGATTGTTGACAAAAAAAACTGTGTACTAATTTGTGACGCACATATAGTACACGGAAAATTGAGCGTGTACTTTCATTTTGTACACACTTCTAAACGTGAAAATATGAGAATATAATGGTGTAAAATGAAGTCCTTTATTGTAGTGTGAACTTTCATATATAGATGGTTTTGATATGTGCATAACTTATCCAACGAGACATATATTGCTTATTGAGTTAGATTGTAATGTATTTATTAGCTTAGATTTAAGTTTGAATTGGGTTTAAATTTATTTGTCAATTATAATATTGGTAAATCACATTACTTAATTTCGTAACAAGCTTATTGATTCTCAAATTCTTATTCTTTATCAATTGGCTCTCAAACTATTCGCTCCTTTTACGCCATATGAACTTAATGACTAAACCAATTTCGCTAAAACATATTTTATAGTCGGTACAACGAAAGATAATAAAAAAATTAATCGAGAATCGTACTAACTTTCAAACCTATTATCACCTACTAACTACTTTAGCCAGTAAGAAGATTACAATATTGAAAGCATAATACTATTTACAACACAAGTTTCTATGGTATGCTATGGTGTATTAGTAACAAACAATTTCTTTCTTCACCTAATGTGGGATAAAATGTCAGGAGTGAATTTGAAGGTTGAAAATGGTCTCCATCTTATATAAAAGATTTTTATGGAAAGAAAGAGACAATGTAAGAGTTATAAAAAGTTGTTGAAAGAAACATATCTTGGAACTCTAGACTGAATTTTAGAAGTAAACTAGTTTATGTGTTTGAAGAACCAAATCATATACGCTTTGGACAATAACGTGAAGTTATATGTTGCTATTGCTCTAAAAATAGAAGATTGCATATGTTAAAGTAATTTTGCATTATGATAGCCATGGGTTGCGTAGCAAACTTGATCATTAATGCTGATCACTACAAAATTTTGCATACATGGATATAATCTCTTCATGAAATTACATGTTAACACGAAGCAAAATGAAGAAGACAATATTTGTGATTTACTTATTAGATTGAGAAAGTGCATATCAATCTTGGTAATGAATAATAGCGTTTGACTATCAAAGTTTTGGCCATTAATAATACTAGGGATGAGCATTTCTACCCCCGAATCCCGGAACCGAACTGGAACCGTACCGGTACCGTACCAAAACGGTACCAATCCCGATATATGGTACGGTATCGGGACTACAAAATAAGGTGAAAAAAATTAGGTACACTAATTTGGTACGGGACCAGTATCAAATCGGGAAATTCCCAAAAAAAGAAGAGAAAACCCGATTTTCCAGTATCTGTACCGATACCGGTACCAGTATCCGAATCCCGTTTGGTAAGGTACCGGTACCACTATTTATGCTGGGGAAAAAATCGGTACCACTAATCCGTTACGGGATCGATGCGAGACGAGTACCGTGCTCATCCCTAAATAATATCTATTTTGTCTTCACTAGATGAAAATAAGATATACCAAAGGATATCCTCGTTTTGATTTACTTATTTGATTGAAAAAGTGCATATCAATCTTGGTAATGATTAAAAACATGTGCATTTCATATATGGTTATGAGAAAAATATGCCCATTGTATGATAAGTGTATGAATTATCTGAGAGGTTTATGTTGGTAAGGTACCGGTACCACTTATTATGCTCGGGAAAAAAATGGTATCACTAATTTGGTACGGGATCGGTACGGGACCGGTACCGTGCTCATCCCTAAATAATACATATTTTGTCTTCACTAGATGAAAATAAGATATTCCAAAGGATATCCTCGTTTTGATTTACTTATTAGATTGAAAAAGTGCATATCAATCTTGGTAATGATTAAAAACATGTACATTTCATATATGGTTATGAGAAAAATATGCCCATCGTATGAATTATCTGATAGGTTTATGTTGGTTTTAGAGAACCCAATTAAAAGAAAAAGTTGAGAGTTTATATGAGTTCCCGAATATTCCCAAGCCCGCCGGGGTTTTACAACCCGGCTGATGTGAGAGTAATCGAAGACATCCTATTTGTCTCAACACATTTAACACACATGCACTTATGGTATATAACTAATCAACAACTTCTATATTGAGCTTATGTGGGATAGAGTGTTAGGATAAAATGTTAGAAAATATCTTCATTAACAAATGGTAAGAAGGAGATAATTCAATAGTTCTTAACATTTGGTGAAAGAAAGATTTGTAGCATCTGGATAATATAAACCATGCGTGAATCTTTGGAAAACAAACCTGCTTATTGAGCTTTGAGGACCTTTCCATTATTCAATACTAGGGCTCGCTTCGTTACAAGATTGTCATCATACGTGAAACCGAGTTTTCGAAGAAAAAGAAAGACATTCTCAAGATGTATATATAAAAGGGTCAAACGGGTAAAAGATGTAAAATATTGTTGTTATACTTATACAGTAACATATATGTAGTTTTTCTTTTTTGGTATGTATACTACCTATCCAATTACATCTTACACATTTTGTAGTTTTGGTCGTCGCTCTCCAGTATAGTTTTAAACATGAATCGTTGTAAGTGAAAAGGTTATTATTTCGCTGGTTTAGATTATTCCGTTAATGTGTTCATGATGTATTTCGATATCAATCAAATTCATAAGATGAACAAAAATAAATATACATGAGTGACTAAATGCACATACAGTTGGTCAAGTAATAATAAAGTACTTTGGCCTGATTGATCGTCGAACGTTTGAGCATTTCGTTAATAACCTTTCAGCCAAATTTTCTCAAAAAGGTCAAGACTCATGAATGCGTTTCCACTTAGTAGGGCTCCTGGTTCATATGAGCGTAATGAAAACCTTGATATTCATATTTAACAGTGTATAGATTGGTCGTATATCTTATGAGTAAGTGTTGTTATTAGTTTTATTATCGGACACTCTAGAAAAGTCAAAGATCATTTGAAGATACGGTGAGTAAAATACATAAACTGTGATTTCTTATAACTGAAAAAGGGTGTTTACTTGGAGTGATCAACCTACGTCTGCTATATGTAATGACGAAACGTATTGTGGTAATATTTGAAGTAAATGATTAAAATGGTCTCTACAAGAACATGTATGCTAAAAATAGAAAAGTAAACATAAAAAAGAGTTAAGAGCTAATCATTCATTTTCAGAAGGAATCCACCTACCATTTTTTTTTTTAAAAAAAGGAAAAAAAAAAATTGGGAAGAGGTTACAAATTTGTGAATATAATATTACTAGACATGCATAACCCACATACACTAGAGTATATTAGTAACCAACAACATATTTCTTCATCCCATGTGGGATACAATATTAGACTAGAAAGTAAGAAGATATTTCCATAAAAATTTGGTAAATTGCAAGGTTGCAAAAATCGTGAATCGGTAGTCAGGCGGTCGACCCCCTTGTAGCTTGTAATCGGTCTAGGCGGGATTAATCGATGATTAATCGGATTGGCATTTTCGATAAGTTTTCGGTATTTCTGGCAAATTTTAGGTATTTCTGGCAAATTTTAGGTGTTACTCGCAATATTTTTCTTAAAAAAACACCTTGAAATATATATAAACAACAAGTATAACTTATTAAACAATTTTACGATGAGTTTTTGGTATTTCCAGCAAGGTTTAAAGGTTTCGGGCAAGCTTGACCGCTGTTAACCGTCATTAATTGTTTTTTACTACGGTTGACCGAGTTGTTTGACCGATTTACACAAATCAGAAAGGTTTGTGGCCTTGTAGCACCTAATCGGCGATTAATCGGCCTTATAGGCCTTGTTTTGCAACATTGGTAAATTGTTATATAAAATACTTTTACGTACATAGAAAGAAAGATATTTGGAACACTAGATTGAAGTTTAAAAGCAACTAGGTTATGTTTTTGGAGCACGCAATATGAGGGAGTAAGTTGAAAATATTTGTAAGATATCACTTCAGCCCAAATCAACTGAGCTTTTGTCTAGTAGCCATTTTATTTTTTTCCCAAAGCGTGAGCCTCTTGGTCTTTTAAAGTCCTAGCCAAATTGCATAAATTTGTGCTCCGAGGAGTCAATCGCATTTTTTTAGTCAACTGAGCAGGCCGAGCCCATTTTAGTCAATCGTATTTTTTTTATCAACTATTATTAAGTGTATATTCCCTCCGTCTCAAAATATAAGTCCAGTTTGACTTTTTCATTCGAGCTTTGACCTTAAATATTTTTTATTGGATTATATAATACTTGATGCAAAATATATAAATGGATAGTGCTTGAAAAGTATTTTCATTTGGTATAATTTTCATCAAATGATATATAATACAAAGAAAAATATTTATGGTTAAAGTTTGATTGAAAAAGTCAAATTGGACTTAAATTTTGGGACGGAGGTAGTATTAATTTAATTAATAAAAAGTTTAGTTTGTTTAAATAAAAAGAAAAAAAAAAAAGATTATAAAGTGGGGCACAAAATGTTGAGTTAAGATGAGTTAAGGTAACAGATGTTTTTTGGTGAGTTAATGTGGAAAGGTTAAAGCACGCGCTGACGTGGCGCTGAGTTAAAGAGTAACTTGTGTTTATGGCACCCATTGCTCTTACACTCACACACACCAACCACATGTGACACTTTTTTATTTTTATATAAAACACGTAGTAAAGCATTTGGCAAAACAGATTTTACATCACACAAACAAACAAACACTCATGGCAAGTAGCACCGCTGGTGACGTGGCAGTAGCAGCACTGTTAAGCGAGCAACAGCAGCAAGAGCTTCGAAAAGGGATAGCAGAGTTCTACGATGAGTCATCATTGATGTGGGAGAATATATGGGGAGAACACATGCATCATGGGTATTATGATAGTGATGCTGTTGATGTTCAGTTGTCTCATCATCGTTCTGCTCAGATCCGTATGGTTGAACAAGCTCTATCTTTTGCTAATCTTTCTGGTACTCTTTTCAAGATAACTATTGATTTTATTTATTTACTAGTTATAATGCTCGCGCACCCGCGGGTTTTTTTAAAGTTTTTTGAATAACATATTTTTATTTATTAAAAAATAAATAATTTAAAAAATTATAGTTTTTTATTATTAAAGATAATCATTTAAAATTTTTGCATATTATCTATATTTTTTGTATTTATCTTCTACTTGTGTAGTATATATCAACAAAACGAATTTAGAAATTTGTAAATTATAAAATAATAATTAATTAAAATATTACTTAATAAAGAAATAATCTTTTTTTTGAAATACGAAAGTCCCCACTAGGGGTTTTGTTGTATTATATAAAAGATTATTATTTTTATGTAACGTAGTGTTACTTAATTGCACATGGTTCAAAAGAATTTTGTTCAGTTTTTTCTTAAATGCACCCGGTCAATTTGTTTGTGCATGGGTTTGGTTTATGGGTGTGCGGTGAAGGTTATAATTATTAAATGAGAAACGATATTTATTCCTACTTGACATGGGGAAAAACAGACGGCTTAGATGAAGGGAGATATAAGAGGAAAACACATGTAATATTTTTATCTGGGTAGTAGGATGAGTATTAGGATATAGCAATGCTCTGCTCATTTATAGCCTGGTTGGTACTGAATGAGGTAACTTAGATCAATTTTACTCATGATATTGTAGTTAGTGAATGATATGTTTATTGTTTCGTATGTGTTTGTTTGATTGTTATGAGGTTCGTTGTCATAGATTAGGTTTTTTAATTTCGTAAATTTATATGTAGTTTAAATTGTAGTAGGTCAATCAGACTGAAAGGATTCACCTTTTGTTTTGTATGAATTTCGTTGCAGATGATCCAGAAAAGAAACCGAAAAGTATAGTTGATGTTGGTTGTGGAATAGGTGGTAGCTCAAGGTATCTAGCTAAAAAGTATGGAGCTGAATGTCGTGGAATTACTCTCAGCCCTGTACAAGCTGAGAGGGCTCAGGCACTAGCTGATGCTCAAGGATTGGGCGATAAGGTACCAAGGTTAATCGTAATTTTGATTGGGGGTAAATGTTTAATTTCTTTTATGAAGCAATCACCATATCTTCGTATGAGTTAAATTGTATTGGATGTAGTTAGCTCTTGAGGTGTATCTGGAAATTGTGGCAGTGAATGATCGTATCTGAACCTCTTGAGTATCCATTGTAAAATAAACCAGTCTAAACAATCTTTAAAAACTTGCAGACCCAATATTATTCAGTAATAAAAGTATTGGATTTTTATGGTTATTATGCACTTAAGAGTTCTTGAATTAACCATGAAAGTTACCAGGTCTCATTTCAAGTTGCAGATGCATTGAACCAACCATTTCCTGATGGAAAGTTCGATCTGGTTTGGTCAATGGAGAGCGGAGAGCACATGCCCGACAAAATAAAGGTTCCCACTTTTCTTGACAAATCTTTGAAATTCCTTTGAGTTGAATTCACATGACAATATATCCAGCTTTTCGTTTTACTCGGTTTTTGAATGGACAGTTTGTTAGTGAATTGGTTCGAGTAGCCGCCCCAGGAGCCACGATTATCATAGTCACATGGTGCCATAGGGACCTTTCCCCTGATGAGAAATCCCTGCGCCCCGAGGAAGAAAAGATCTTAAACAAGATCTGTTCCAGTTTTTATCTTCCTGCTTGGTGTTCCACTGCTGATTATGTTAAATTACTGGAATCCCTTTCTCTTCAGGTAAACTCGATCATATCTGATAATGTATAACTATTTGTTAATATTTTATCGTTTACCAATCGCTGTAGTTTAGTATATGATATATATCCTTATAAAATTTAGAGTCTCTCCCTTGTAAAATCAATATATTCTCTGTGAATGCAATTCCAAATTGCCAACAGGTAACGGATCTTACTAATCTTGATTATCCACTGTCTAATACCACAGCTTTAGAGCTAGAAAATCTGCAATCTAAGGGCAGAGTAAAATTTTAAGGCAAAATTCATTCATTTCCTCATCCCTACTAAACCATCGAAATATCTAATAGCTACAATTTTTAAAAGGGGGGCGCCTGTGTCTCATTTTATAACCAGCTCAAGTCCTTAAAAATTAGAATGGCTACATTTTTGCAGGACATTAAATCAGCAGACTGGTCAGGCAACGTGGCCCCATTTTGGCCAGCTGTCATAAAAACGGCATTATCCTGGAAGGGTATCACTTCATTGTTACGTAGCGGTAATGCAAACTTGTGTATTCTTATATGGCGTGATTCTAGTAACAAAATTTTGTGTCCCTAATACGGAGTTATTTGTGTTTAAAATTCATTAGGATGGAAGACCATAAGAGGGGCAATGGTAATGCCATTGATGATAGAAGGATTTAAGAAGGATATTATCAAGTTCTCCATCATTACATGCAGAAAGCCTGAATAAAATGGTGTCTATGACTATGTAGTTACTGTACTCTTTTTCATTTTGGCAACTAAACCATAAATGATTATGTACTACATAGGTAGGTTCGTGTACAATAAAGTTTGACATCAAGTTGCAATTGCTCTGGATTGTTGCTCTTTGTTTTCTGGTGTGTACATCCCAAATGTGTTCATTAAACACCAAATATGGTGTTTGATGGGAATTTTCACAAAAGTTAAACGCAGGTTTTGTAGATTTGGCCATTTGTGTGTGATTGTGTGAAAAGCTAAGCATTGCTCTAATTTTCATATTAGTATTTTTTTTTATTGATTTTAGGGTCCGTTTGCTTCAAGGCTTTGGATTGGGAATTTGCTTCAAGGCTTTGGATTGGGATTTGGCTTCATTAGTTCAAATCAAGTGTTTGTTTGAGAGTTTGAGATTCGGATTTAAGTTTGATTCCAAATAGTAGGGCACGAGTTAAGGGTATCCGTTTGCTTCATTGTTTTGTGAGTAATATATTTTACCAGGGTAAATTAACCCTTTACCCAAAAAAAATATTATCAGCATCTCTTTCCTTTCTTTCACATTAAAAAATAATAGATTTTAACTTTAATCTATTTATTAATATCACAACAGTGAAACATCGGAAGACGTAATACTAGTCTCAACACATTTAACACATACACTTATGGTATATAAGTAACCAACAACTTCTATCTTGAGCCGATGTGGGATACAATGTTAGGATAAAAAGTTAGAAAATATCTTCATTAAAAAAAATGGTAAAAGGGAGATAATTCAAGAGTTCTTAACATTTGATGAAAGAAAGATTTGTTACATATGGAACATCAATCTCAAGTTTAGAAGCAACTAATTTTATGTATAGAAGTTTTGGGTCATAACTTATTCTTGCACTCATTATTCGGGGTTCTCACAGAACATACCTACTATACACAACAGAACTTACAACCAAAGAATACAAAATGATATTCACTGGTAGTAGCGCACAGGACATTTGGTTTACACTTGCTTTATAAATGCAATGGATGCAGGAAAAATTAACTCGAGTTATAGATTGAATAACCAGTATATGTAATCTCGAGGAGTAAAGTACATGGGATGTTGACTATTCGGGTTCTTGAATAACCTTCATAGACAAGATGGCATGGCTTGAATCAGCATTCATTGTCCTTTAACAAAGAAAAAAATAATAATAATAAGCGCATTTAGTTAGACAAAAAGTATCTGAAATTTATAACCATTTAGCCTTTAGCATTGCAAAAACATATAAGATTCACCACACTTTAACGAATGACCAACTTTGCATTCAAATTGCAGACTACAGCAATGGAGCTACCAAAATACAAATGGTTAGGGGGTGTTTGGACATGCGTTTTGAAAGGATCTTTTCAACATTCTTATATAGCCGCTAACTGGGAGCTTATCTAAAACTGATTTTTTAATCCTTAAACGAGTTGAAAATGACTCATTTATCCGAACATCAAAATTTGATAATCATGACGTTAAGCCAAAATAACCAATTTTATAACAAGAATCCAGCAAGAAAATGTACCTACTCTGCAAACTAATTGTTCTCCTCAATGGTTTCCTTTAGTTCAGCGTTTTCCTTAACTTTTTCAGTGTTTTCACAATCATTTTGGTACGTAAATTCTCGATAAAGATCACCTTTGCGTTACTCTTCACACCCACCATATGGAATTGTTTAAGATCATCCATCTCCTTTCCTCTTAGTACCAACTTTTGCTCCTCGGGTTTTAAACCAGTTTCTTTTGCATTCGCACTTTTCAAATCGGTTTAATTGATAAAAAAAGATTTTTGATGCTGGTGTTAGTAAAACATAATTAAAAGAAGCATACTAGTGAAGATGTGGCAAAATGGTGGGTCCTATAAGTTGGGTAAGGGATGAAAATGGGTTAATTTTGAATGGGTCAATTTTGGTACGGGTCAATCCAGTATTCTTCTTCTCAGTACGAATCCACTTTCTGCACACGCCTAGTTAAGTATGGACGGCAAGTGTTGGCTACCCAAATCGGTCAATCCAGTATTCTTCTTCTCAGGTGAAACTTACACGAGCTAGAATTTCACATGGATAAGTACTACGGTAATTCTGTTTTTCTAAATTTGCTCAAGTGCGCAGAAGTTAATGTGTTGTCTATCAGCTGGAGAAATATTAATATACCAATGGCTAGTTGCTAAATTTCTAATATGATTTTTCATATGGCAAATCGCACACTCAGTTTGACATTAACTCTCAACCTAAAAGATGACTGTAAACATTCTGCAATAAAACACTTAAAAAAAAAAACTTGCTCGCTTCTCTCTTTGTGCAAGGTCCTTTAGCATTTCACATATTATAGCAATCTACTGTATAAAGATTTAAAGATACATTGAAGTATATTTTAGAAAACATTACCTAAATCGTGATCCAATAACAGCTTCTTCAGGAGCTGCAGATTCTGATCCAATACTTTGTGTTTGCTCTAATGGTTGATACAATGAAAATGGAAACTATAAGATCAACTTATGCAGTCAACGTATATTCTACTCAACAATCTCATTCTTGTTTGTAAAAGGTACCTGATTCCTGTATGGATAGGTATATTCTAGTTCACGGACCAACCACTAATGTGCAGAATCTAGCCTTTTTTTAATGCTTCCACGTCTTGTTGTCAAACAGTGAGGATACTGTTGATACAAAAGTTGGGCGTACCTGGTTATTGGGCTCTTGCTCTCGTACCAATTCGCTTCTTAGCACTTGTTACCTGCGTACTAAGAAAGTAAAACAACACCGTTAGGCTTATCGAGGGATTGTCTCCCCCGATTAGACTCCGGCGTGAGAGTAAGTAATCGATTTAGGGTTCTCGTAAAAGAGTTAGGGTTTGTATGTCGTACCTTGAATGAGAATCGTGTGATTCTATATATAGGAGCTGAAACCGCGTAGGTTTCTTGCTCCTTACTCTTCGAACTCGTGGTGTCGGGGTAAGGATATCTATTCCATGAATAGAAGATCCTTATCGCTTGCCCGATTAGTTTGGTTGGGCTTTGGGCTTCGTGAGCCCAAGCCGTTATTATTATGGCCCGTCATTAGCTGTAATAGCTCGCTCGTAGTGGGCTTGGGCCGAGTAATGTTTATCATTTGGGCTCGTGGCCCAAATATAGACTATATGTCATCATGTCCCCCCAGTCTAGTGTGCGTGGCTCGTAGCCGCGGATACTAGACTAACATTAACAGCGGTAAGCGTGGCGGGAGAACAAGTGAATATTACCGCCCATTTTTAAGTGCAATGCACCTAGTCCTAGGTATTTCAAACGGATACCTCGAAAAATGGGGGTGGTGTCCACGTGGCCCTCGTGAATCGGGAAAAAGTGCATGTACCGGTTCAGTTTCAGCCATACGTTATTGTGAGTGGGATCCACGTGGAGAGAATCTAGGGTTTTTTTTTACCTCTTATATAAGAGTCACCGCCTCACTTTTTACGATCACACAGTAAAACACACACTCACTATCCGTCACTTTCCTTGAAAGCGTTTTTGCAAAGAAAATACTCATTTTCGTAAGTAATTTTTGTGCGTTTCACTCGTAAATTAATGAAGATTGTTGCTCAGTTAGAAGACTTTCGCTCTGCGATGTCTATTGAGGATGTCACTCAATTTTCGTCTGACTTCTTCGTGCCTTTGGATGTCCATCCAGAGGCGCCAGATGTGGACGCGTGTATAGCTGATTTCCCCGAAGGGAAAATAGGGCTTTACACGAAATTTTTTGAGTACGCGAATCACCGCGTACCCATATCTATCTTCTTGAGCGATTTGCTCAATCACTATCGCCTTCACATCTCTCAGCTGCACTGTATTGGTGCGGCTAAGGTGTCGAATTTTGAAGTAAACTGCCGTTTACTTGCGATAGACCCGACCGTGGACTTGTTCCGCTCCTTTTACCACACAACGTGGTCGAATGGTTGGGTTTCTTTTGCGAAGCGCCAGGGGGCGCTGCAATATTACACTGAGAAAGTAGATGCCCTAAAGAATTGGAGGGAATACTTTTTCTGGGTTGACGATGTAGTCTTTCCCTCTGGCTATGAGTTTTATACTCAGAGTACATTGCCAAGGGATGGGCGCCCCGCACCCGGTTCCTACAGGCTGACTGATGCGCAGATTCTGGATGCCAACCGACTGTCCATTAACCCTTATCCGGAGGAGTTTTCGGTGCATATGGGGTTGAGCCGCTCTTATTTCGGCGCTGTGGATGAGGTGCCCACTTTCTTAAGTGAGGATGGCCGGGGTGGGTGTTCATCCCTTATACTTCAAGCTTTGTAAGTCTCTTTGTGTATGCACATTTTTAATAACTAATCCTTTTTCCTTTCTTGCTTTATTGGTGTGCGTAGAGATGGATCTGTTCGCCGTGGTTAAGCTGGACAAGCCGAAGCTGGTTACTATAGGGGTGCGCCCTCTGAGGGAAGGTGAGCGGCCTCTACTGGAGGCGACTGAGGGTCGCTTGACCGTGTTGCCAGAGGTGGTCCATGAGGACACGCCACCGCTTCAAGTGACGCCCGTTCAGAGCGTGGCGCCAGATGTGGAGGTGGCGCAAGAGGAGCCACGCGCTCAGTCGTCTAGCAGCGTAGAGATCCTAAAGCCCGAGGAGGTGCTGAAGGAAGAAGTGGCGCAGAATATCAAGCGCAAGGGAGAGGCTGGGACTAGCGGCACCAGGAAGAGGCGTCGCCACCTTATTGTGGATGCGGGGTCTACCGCGGAGGAGACTTCCTCTTCTGGCGCAGGGAAAAAGGCTGCTGAGGCTTCTCCGTTTTTGTAAGTGTCTGCGCCTCTATTATCTCTCTTTTTTGTATATTACTTGTTGTAATATTTATTAATTTTTGTATTGTGTTGTGTAGGGATGATGCTGCGAAGAATGATGGAGTCTTCGTTGATGAGGTTTCCTCTCCACAGAATGAAAACAGGGAGGGGAAAACCAAGGTTGCTGATGGTGGCGAGGCGCAGGAGCTGATGGATGAGCTGGCTGCGACCGCTGCACGCCAAGCTGAACTGGTGGCTCAGCTAAAAGAGAAGTATGTCGGGGAGAGCAGTGCTCTTGCCCAGAAGGATGAGGAGTTGGCGGGACTTCGTGCGCAGTTGGCAAATGCGCAAGTGGAGTTGGAGGCCTCGCGGGCGTATGCGGAAAAGATCGCTGGAGATAAGGTGAGTATGCTAGCCGACCTTAGGTATGCGAGGGCTAAGCTTAATCAGATAAAGGCTAAAGCGACCTGGTCGGTGGCATACCTTGATGGGAAGAGGGCTGAGCATCTTGCCAGCGTCCAGGAGTTCCAGGAGCGCATAGAGAAAGCGATTGTGCTGCAAGAGGAGAAGCTGCGCGCCCTCAGTATAGAGTATGACGAGGAGCTGTATCCTCACTTGATGTCTACTATTGCTGAGCGCAGGTATTTTTGTTTACTTGTCTTCATAATAACGTTATCGCCGTGCTTTTTACTTACACAAATTGTCTTTGTGAATGCAGGTGGTTGATTAGCCATGGGCTGCGCCTGGCAGCCCTGAGCACACTAGAGTCCGCCGAGGTAGTGGACGCTTTTGGAAAGGTGGTGCATTGCGCGATGGCGCGTGGTCGATAGCAGGCCATGGAGGATCTCCATGAGGCCAAGCTGCTGAAGAAGGACTTGGCGGAAGTCCCTGGGTACAGCCCTATAGCTTATGATGAGTTGCTGCAAGCAATGGCGGGGTTGAAGGTTCTTGAGTTGCCGCATATTGGGAGGCTGGAGCGCGATCAAGATGACCCTATAGACGTACTGATGGCGGGTTTGACTTTGCAGCGCCATCTTGGGGATAATGCGGAAGGGGAATCAGATTACTATCTGAAACCTGATGTTTCGCAGCTTCAAGTACCTGTATTCGCGCGGCCTCGCGACATCCTCAAACCTTTTGCTCTTGAAAGGGAGATTCCCTTGAAAGAGGTGCTGGAGCGTCATGAGCAGAGGGTTGCTGTGAAGAAGGGTATTAAGGGTAAGGCAGTGTTGTGTGGCCTCGGTGCTGCACACCTTCCCAGATCAGATGGCGTGCCTGTAAGCGTTCCGACCGTATCTATGCAGGATGCTATAACTTTGAGGAAGCTGCAGGAAGCGGGGAGTTCCGCCGCCCCGGAGGAGAGTACTGAGCATCGCCATATTATATAGGCTTTTTGTATATTTATGTATCTTTCCTTTATATTAATAAATGTGGAATAAGATACATTTTTGTTTTAAGTTCGTGACTTGAATATACTTGCGTTGTTTGCTAAGTTTGATTTTTTAACTAAGTCTTTTAAGTGCGTGACTTTGAAGAATTATACTTGCATTGTTTGCGAAGTTTTATTATTTGACTAAGTCTTTTAAGTGCGTGACTTTGAAGAATTATACTTGCATTGTTTGCGAAGTTTTATTATTTGACCAAGTGTCTTGGCTCGTTATATTGCTAAGCTCGTACGGTGTACTTAGTATATGCGCATCCGTCGTGGGGTGCGCGTGCGAGACTTACCTCGACGTCTCAAGAGTAAGGCGCTTAGCAAGGATGCGTGATCCAATGTTGATGGGTTTGCAACCCTCTTATTCAACGAGTAAATTAGTAGGTTAACTCATCCTTTATGCCTTCGTGGGTCTTTAAGTGGTGCATGCACGCCATGTAGGCAGAAATATAAGATAAACAATATTGACATATATGCAATAAAGTAAAATGCGCTATGGAGTTAGCTAGAAACCATAACATTTTATTGATACTTGCAAGTTATTTGAAAAAATAGAAAATACAATTCCTAGAAAAGAAAAGAAAGACAAACACTTATTGGGCACCTCGTAGGATGCAAGGGTGTTTGTGTAAGGGCCGTAGCCTAAAAGTAACATCTTTTAAGATTGCAGATGTTCCAAGTGCGCGCTAGGTCGTGACCTTCCATATCGCGCAGTCTGTATGCGCCATTGCCGAGCGCGTCCGTGACCTCGTAAGGTCCTTCCCATTTAGGTCCGAGCTTGCCTGTGTCTTCTGCGTGGCTCGCGTCGTTGGCGCGGTAAACAAAGTCTCCTGGTCTGAATGAAGTGTGTTTGACCTTTGCATCATAATACTTCTTCATTTTTGCCTTAGCCTTTGCTTCGCGTATAGCTGCGCGTTCGCGTCTTTCTTCCAGTATGTCTAAGTCTATGCGCCGTTCCTCGTCGTTTGTCGTAACGTTGACCTCTGCTGTGCGTATAGTTGGCATTCCTATCTCAGCTGGTATGACGGCTTCTGTTCCATAGACTAGGGAAAATGGCGTGTCGCCAGTACTGGTTTTGATTGTTGTGCGATGTGCCCACAAGACATGCGAGAGCTCGTCTACCCACCTTCCTTTGTGTCTGTCAAGGCGCGCTTTTATTCCTTCGCCTAGACTGCGATTCGCGCGCTCAACTAGGCCATTGGTTTGTGGGTGTTTGACTGAAGCAAAGTGTTGTGTGATGTTCAATTGTGCGCACCAATCTTTGAATGGGTTATCACAGAATTGTTTTCCGTTGTTTGATATGATCGCACCCGGTAGTCCGAAGCGACAGACAATATTGTCCCAGACAAAGCGTTTGACTTGGTTTCCCGTGATGTTCACCACCGCTTTTGCTTCGATCCACTTTGTAAAGTAGTCTATGGCTACGATTAGGAACTTTACTCCTCCAGCTGCGACAGGGAAAGGTCCTGCGATGTCAATACCCCATTTGTAAAATGGCCATGGTGAGGTAATTGGTGTTAGCTCTTGTTGTGGTCGGCGTGGGATTGGCCTATGTACTTGGCAATTGCTGCATTTTCTTATCAGATCGCGTGCATCGCGATGCATTGTTGGCCAATAGTATCCTGACCTTAGAGCGCTTGCCACCACGGATCGCGGCCCTGAGTGCATACTACAGGATCCGGCGTGAATTTCGCGGAGTACGTAGTCTGCTTGAAGAGGTCCAACACATCTGAGCCATGGCTGTAAGAAAGACCGTCGATAGAGTACGTTGTCGCGTAATTCAAATCGTTGCGATGTGCGCCGTATTCTTCGAGCGTCTTTGTGATCTTCGGGTAGGGTTCCCTTGTTAATAAATTCAATGATAGGTGTCATCCATGTAGGATCCTGTTCCACTATCACCGTTGATATCTCCATTTCCAAGATTGACTTGTTTTTTAGGGTTTCTACCAATACCTGTTTTGAGAGGTGTGCGAAACTTGTGGATGCGATCTTACTGAGCGCATCAGCCTTTCTGTTATCGCCTCTGGGTACCTGTTTGATTGTGAACTTATCAAAGTTTTTTATCAAGGACTTTGTCTTTTCCAGGTACTGGACAATGTGTTCATCCTTGGCTTCATATTCGCCTAGCACGTGGTTAGCGACTAGCCGAGCATCTACGTTTGCTTCCAGGTTGCGTACACCCATTTGGATTGCGATGCGTAGTCCGGCTAGTAGGGCTTCATATTCTGCCTCATTGTTTGTGGCTGTGAACTCAAAGCGTAGCGCATAGGTGAATTCCATACCTTCTGGATTTGTAAGAATAAGGCCTGCGCCTGATCCATCCACACATGAGGATCCATATGTGAACAGGATCCAAGGTTCCTGTAGGTCTGTTTTGGTCGCAGATGTTGGGCTGTCGCTATCTGGCTTCTCCACGATGAAATCGGCTAGTACTTGTCCTTTAATTGCAGTGCGCGGTCTGTATGAGATGTTATACTCACTTAAAAGTACACTCCATTTTTGTAACCGTCCTGATGCGTCGGGTTTAGAGATAACTTGTTTGATTGGCTGATCAGTGATCACCACTATTGGGTGCGCTTGGAAGTATCTGCGCAGCCTTTTGGCTGCGAATACCAGAGATAGGACCAGTTTTTCCATAGCACTGTAGTTAGTCTCTGTTTTCTTCAGGGCTTTGCTTACAAAGTATATGGGTGTCTGGATGGAGTTTCTATCCGTCAATAGTACTGCGCTAACTGCTCCATGTGTTGCCGATAAGTACATGATTAGCTCTTCCCCTGGTCGTGGTGCGACAAGTTTAGGAAGAGATGCCAGATGGTGTTTAAGTTGTTGGAAAGCTTCCTCCGCTTCTTCGGTCCAGCGAAAGTCTCCCTTCTTAGTACACTTCGTGAGTGTTTTAAAGAGAGGAAGGGATTTGTCTGCCGACTTAGATAAGAAACGGTTTAGCCCTGCTAACTTTCCATTCAATGACTGGACTTCCTTGAGTGTGCGCGGTGAGGGGAGATCAATAACAGCCTTTGTTTTTTCTGGGCAAGGCTTGATTCCATCGGGTTCTATCAAGTATCCAAGGAACATGCCTTCGGTCGCGCCAAAGGTGCACTTTTCTGGATTTAACTTCATGTTGATCCGCCCCAACGTTCGGAATGTTTCCTCGATGTCGCGCACCAATTCATCCTCTGTGTGGCTTTTGATGACAAGGTCGTCAACGTAGACTTCCAAGTTGCGGCCTACTTGTTTTTCGAAAGCTGTGTCCACTAGTCGTTGGTATGTCGCACCTGCGTTCTTCAGGCCAAAAGGCATTTTTGTGTAGCAGTATACTCCTTGACTGGTGTGGAAAGCTGTTTTTTCTTCATCTTCTACTGCCATTTGGATCTGATGATACCCTTTATATGCATCTAGGAAGCATTTGAAAGGGTATCCGCACAAGGACTCGACCTTCCAGTCTATCTCTGGCAGTAGATAGCAGTCCTGCGGACATGCTTTGTTGAGGTCCCTGAAGTCCACGCACATCCTCCAACTGTCATCGCTCTTCTTTACCATAACTGGGTTAGAAAGCCAGTCGTGATAGTATACTTTGCGCATGATGCCTGCATCCACTAGCTTATGTACTTCTTCCAGAATAGCCTTTGCACGATCTGGGGCCTGGCCGCGTTTCTTTTGTCGTATTGGAGGGTATCCTTGTCGGATTTGTAGCTTATGTTCTGTGATAGAGCGCGGTACTCCCGTCATATGCTTTGGTTCCCATGCAAATATGTCTAGGTTCTTCTGCAAGAGTGCGCATACAGCTGCTTTACCTTTGTTAGATAAAGATCCTCCAATCGAAACTTGTTGTTCCGGATAATCTGGATGAATGGCAACTTTTAAATTTGGCATTTTTTCCGTGCGCTGTTCTGGAATAGTCTCTGCTTCAGTTGTTACTGCGATGCATTCTCTTGGTGGTACTGTTGTGTTATAGAGGGTGACAACTCCTCCTTCCACTGGGAATTTAAGCATTCCGTGCGCTGTGGATGGTACAGCGCGCATGGATGATATTCCCGGTCTCCCAATGATACCATTGTATGGTGAAGGGGACTTTATTACCATAAAGTTTATCCATGTTGCGGTTGAGTGTTGTTCATCTCCTACAACCACCAACAAGCGTAACTGCCCCATGGGCCAGATCTTTTCTCCTGTGAATCCTGTTAATGATGTTGTTGCTGGTATCAATTGACTTTGAATCTCTGGTCGTAGTCTTTTGAAACAGTGATCGTACAGGATATCTGCGGATGCTCCTCCATCAATGTACATGCGGTGGATGTCATGTCCCCCTGTATGTATTTCAATTGTTAGAGGCTCCACAACTGCGTTGTCCGCAGCTATAGTAGGGAAGGATATCTCTTTTTCTGGAGAGAATTTTTGGCTGACTTTTTGCTTAATCTTGCGTTGCCATGATTGTATCATGTATATAGTATCAGCTTTTTCCTTTGGGGGTTCTTTCTTACCCCCATTTCTCTGTTTATCTTTTCCCTCTTTGATGTTCTTTACAAGGTGGTCCATCCTTCCTTCTCTCACTAGCTTTTCGATTAGCTGTTTTAGTTGGACGCACTCGTTAGTTGTATGGCCTTTTTGGCCGTGATACTCGCAGTATCCACTACCTAGGCGCTTTTCCTCTGCAGTGCGCATTGGTGGTGGTTTTGGGAAGTTCGCACCTTCTGTTACAAATATTTCTCTCGGAGTTTTTGTGAGAGGGGTATATTTGTCATTGTCTCTTCCACTGCGATAATTCCTGCTGCGGTTGTTATTTTGGTCATTGGATTGTCTCCGCGGCTGCTCTTGCTGCATATAGTTTGAATAACCTTTTTTGCTATCCGCAGCAGCTGCTTCTCCTTGTATAAAGGATCTAGTGCGCTTTGTTAGCTCATCAAAAGTTTGTGGAACTTTGTCGTTCAATTTTCGGATGAGTTCTGGGTTGTTAATCCCATTCATGAACCCTGAAATTTTTAGGATTTCAGGACATGTTTTGACTTGTATGCACTCATCTTTGAAACGTTCCATAAAAGCGCTGGTTGATTCGCCTTGACGCTGCTTCACTCTTGCTAGCTCCACAGGGTTTTTAGCGCACTTCTTTCGCTAGGTGAAGTTGAGGCGGAATGCTTTCCGTAATTCCTCAAATCCACCGATGCTCCTACGTGGGAGTTTGCTAAACCATGTGCGAGCGTTTCCTACTAACGTTGAGTTAAACATGTGGCACCACACAGGCTGTGGACAGTTTTCGATAGTTGCGGCTGATTCGAAAATTTTTAGGTGATCGTCAGGATCACCTGTTCCATCATATGTTTTCATGTTAGCGGGCATGCGCCTGCGTTTGTGGTCTGAGTAATCGCTGATGCGCCGTGTAAACGCATCAATTTTCTGGCGTCGCCATGGGAGAGACATATCTTCATTCTCTTCCTCGCGACGTCTTCCTCTCGACTTCCAGTGCCCTGTTTCTTTATCCTCGTTGTCCGAGGAGTCGCTGGAAGAAGGGTAATCTCTTTTTCGGCGCTTGCGCCGGCTTCTTTCAGAAGAAGAGCTTGAGGGATCTCCGCTTGGGGATCCTCTTCTCCCCAATCTATCTTGAATCCTCCTACTCCCAGGTTTGGAAGATCCTTGGCTTGGCGAACGTTGAGGCCCTAATCGATCTTGTATTCCCCGACTGCCAAGTCTGGAGTGAACATTAGTGCGCCTCTCGCTGTCTTCTGAGTATTGTGAATCAGATATTGTACCCAACCTATCATGGATAGTGGTACGTTCTGCGCGTCTTCCTCGTGGGTGACGCACTGGTGATAGTTCACGTTCAAGAGCAAAATTGAGTCGGGCTTGTAGGCTCGCGCTTGCTTTTCTTGTTGCTTCTTCTTGCATGAGGGCGGTTAGGGTTTCATAATTTTGGGATACAAAGTTTCCCAAAGTTAGATCGGGTACGTCCTCAGTTGTTGCAAGAATTTCTGCCTCAGTATTAGGCACCCTGTTTCGATCAGGTGCGCCTGGCGGCGCAGTGTTGTTCACTGTGGGTGTAGCTTGATGAGGAGTGGTGAAGAGGGTGCGTTGAAGTTCCTCAACGCTTGGGACCACTGAAGAAATTATAGGTAGTTCCATCGCTGGAAGAGGTTGGGTTGTCCCTGCCTCTTGGTGATCAGGTGCGCTGGTTGTCCCAGCAACCTGTCTAGAGGTTGAATCTTGTCGATTCTTCCTCTGATGATCACGTTTTTCTGACTGCGGAGTCCGCTGACTTGAATTCTTATGTTTTGTCATTCTAGTGCTTGGTTCTTAGTAGGGTCCCACGGATGGCGCCACTTGTTGATACAAAAGTTGGGCGTACCTGGTTATTGGGCTCTTGCTCTCGTATCAATTCGCTTCTTAGCACTTGTTACCTGCGTACTAAGAAAGTAAAACAACACCGTTAGGCTTATCGAGGGATTGTCTCCCCCGATTAGACTCTGGCGTGAGAGTAAGTAATCGATTTAGGGTTCTCGTAAAAGAGTTAGGGTTTGTATGTCGTACCTTGAATGAGAATCGTGTGATTCTATATATAGGGGCTGAAACCGCGTAGGTTTCTTGCTCCTTACTCTTCGCACTCGTGGTGCTTATCGGGGTAAGGATATCTATTCCATGAATAGAAGATCCTTATCGCATGCCCGATTAGTTTGGTTGGGCTTTGGGCTTCGTGAGCCCAAGCCGTTATTATTATGGCCCGTCATTAGCTGTAATAGCTCGCTCGTAGTGGGCTTGGGCCGAGTAATGTTTATCATTTGGGCTCGTGGCCCAAATATAGACTATACGTCATCAGATACCATTCTCACATTCTGAAAAGTTGCTCTCACTACAGCGATGTCGCACGTATTTTACCTGTAATATAACATACATATAATTTCCATGAGAAATAGAGTTCTCGCTGATTCAGTTATGCTTGTCAACTTATTTTAGATGTTTTAAGGAAGTTGTTTGGATTAGCTTATGATGTTCAGGATTCCTATTTGAAAGTGCTTATGCGCCTTGAAAATGAGACCTGCTTATCAATCAATTGCTTATCTGTCTTGACAATTACAGAAGTAATTTTTATAGAGTGTTTGTGACTGCTAATTTTCCTTAAAACAATTCAATAAGCAGATAATCAAGCAACCTAATAAGTTATTTGAAACACTGTCTCTTAAATTATGTTTCGATACAATATCAGTTAATAAGCTCTTTACATAAACTTTCCCAAACACCCCTTTGATCACATATACATACAGTACATAACTGCTAAGCTTCAGCCCTTGAATATTCATATGGTTTTGAAACTTTTTAAGTACTATGATGTTAAATAGGTAGATTTAAAGGCCAATGCTTACCCACACACATATTTATGTACTCTATCTATTCCAAGAAGCGTCACAGTTCTCCACAACATCGTCAGGTGCATGGGTCAATAAGATTGGTGCATAGCTTTATAATAAATAAAGTATTCAAAGTTTTATTGGTGTATGTGTCGGTACTACCTGAGAGAATACCGTAACAAGTAGTCTGGGCAGCGGCTGATCTCTCTGCTGTAAAAAAGTATCTGTATGAGCGTGGTATCAGCATTTGGCGTGAGGGTCGAAAAAGGTCGCTGATTCATCATCATCCTGCAGTTACATGAACCACGGATAAGTTATATAGCAAAAAAAACTAAGACTGAGTTCTTCTGTCAACTAAATTTCAGAATATCAAAGTAAAAACCTATGATTCGGTTTCAGGGAAACTTCTAAAACCACCTAAAAGCTGATAATACGGATTATATTACACGCAAATGCATTTGTCCTAAGTTTTCTACTGCAATACTTGATTCTAAGTTGATAATACGGATTATATTACAATGTAGCTTCCTGAAAGCTGCCGACCTCCCAATATCCATTAATAATTGTGCAACACTTTTATCAATTTATCTTAAACACGTGAAATGATAAACTCATACAATTTGAAACTTGTTATTGGTGATCATTTCCAATTGAAGGACAACAAAGGGACTAACCAGAAACTATATTTATAAACAAATGCGCGCAGTAACGAACCATAACTTATTTTGTCGTCTTTACAAGTAGAACTCAATCATAATTGAAACAGTTTAAGAACTCAATCATGAAATAAACAACTCATAAACAAATGCATGCAGTAACGAACCGGCCATAACTAGTTTTGTCGTGGTTACAAGTAGCTTAAACGTAATTCAATAACATTCATTTGAAAAGTCCTATTACTTGTAACTTAAACATAATGGAACAGATTTAAAACTTTTACTTAATAAATTTTACGACAAATTTGCATATAGAAACAATTTACTCCATACTACACATATAGCTGGTTCTTACCAGAAAATGCCGGGTCTTACCGGGTTGTGGCCGGATATTGCCGGGTCTTGGCCGGAATACCCGGGTTGTGGCCGGATATTGCCGGGTCTTGGCCGGAATACCCGGGTTTAGGCTAAATGAATTACGTGCTCATGTGTCTGTATTTATATGATACGTAGTCATATGTATTTATTGGCCTCTGAAATATGTCTTGTGTGAAGTTAAGAATTAATAGGTGTCCATAAAAACATGTTTTAGAGTACGAAAATAAAATAAAAAAGTTTAGAATTCATATGAATTTTCTGATATTGCATGACCCTTCGGATTTTTTCAACCCGCCTAATCATGAAATACTAGAAAACATAATACTATTCTCAACATATTTAACTCACATACACTATGGTATATTAGTAACCAAAAACTTTTATCTTTAGCCTATGTGAGATAGAGTGACATGATAAAAGGTTGGACAATGTATAAGCTTAAAGAAATATGCTTTGTTATCAACTTACGTGTGTTATTTGTAGCGACCAAAAAAATTGTGGTAACATTTTAAGTAACCATTTATAATAACCGAAGCTCTAAACATTTCCATAGATGCAAAATAGAAAGTGATTTTTAATAATGAAAAGTCTCACAAACAAAAATCATTTATGAGATTGCTCAATTGGTTAGGTTAATTCACTTCCATTTGCTTAAACTGCTTTCTGATTATATGTTCTTAGGACATACAGTGGCTTAAATTGCGTGAACGAGAATCACAATATTCCGAAAGATATCTCATTATATTCGAACTTTCAACTATGATTATGTTCATTTCATATATGGTTACGATAAGTGTATGAATTATATGGTACAGTAAAAAAACTATGTTGGTTGTTGATCCTCGAATTAGATTAAACATGTTTTAGAGTTAAAAAAAAAGTTCATATGAGTTTTCTGGCATTCGATGGGGATTGGTTTTTTTCAACCTAACCCACAAGGAGATAACCGAAGACATAAAACTATTCTCAACACAGTTACCACACATGCACTTATGCTATATAAGTAACCAACAACTTCTATTTTCAGCCTATGTGAGATAGAGTGTTAGGATAAAATCTTACAAAATATCTTCATAAAAAATGGTAAAAATGGTAAGAAAGAGATGATGATACAAGACTTCCGTCATCACAACCTGATCATATTGACATGTACGTGTAAATGAAACTATTCTAAAATTGAATAAAGTATAATGTGAGTCATGCTATATGCTCTATTCTAAAATTGTATATTGTGTGCAAGCACACAAAGTATAGTTTCATTTTTTTCCCCACATACACTATGGTATATTACTAACCAACAACTTCTATCTTCACCATATGTGGGATAAAAGGTTAGAAAAGACCTCCATAAAAAAATGGTAAGAAAGAGATAATGCAAGAGTTATTAACAGTCAGTGAAAGAACGATTTGTTACTCGAAACTCCAAATTGAATTTTTGAAGAAAACTAGTCTACGTGTTTGGAGCAAGAATCATATGCAGCTTGGAAGATAACGTGAAATTATACGTTATTTTTTTTTTTTTAAATCTAAATATGAAAGATTGCAATTGTTTAAGCATTGTATTAAAATAACTATGATTTTTTTTTCCTAAGAAGCAGTTGTTAACGTTTACTTAACTGAAATCGTTTATGGAGAAATCTATATATATATATATATATATATATATATATATATATATTGTTCAATTGTTGAATCAAAACATTTTTGTGTCATGAACGTTAATGTATTTTTGTATTTTGATAATTTCTTTGGACCTAGGTTGTTTTGAAAACTTAGTATGCTAATTGCTAGGCAGTTTTTGAATGCTTAATGTAAAAATTATGAATGTAGATATATTAGCTTTAAATTGCGTGAATGACAACCATGGTGTCATCATAAGACAAAGTTTGCTTATGTTCTCAATTGCTTCCCTAGTTTAAATAAGTTCATTACTTCTTTTCTAGTCATCAAGTATGGCTCCTCTTAAGATTAGCTCGAAAGATATGCTAAACTTCCATAAAGTTGTAGTCAAGACTTTTATATATCACTGATCGGAGTTAGCTCAATTGGTTATGAATAAGAAGACTTCTAAAATCCTTAGTTTTAAAAAATTCTCATAATGATTGTACTTTTAACTCGCGTGTATGGCATATGGGTATAGAAATCCTTGAATACTCGAAGTTGATAAGCCTAAACATGAGAATTGTAATAGTGGTTGTTGATCGTGACTATCGTTGTTGTATTGGTGTAAGATCACGTTAGGACGAAAATATATATAACACTAGATGAAAATAAAATATTCTCCTCATTATGAACTTTCATATCTACTACGTGGATGGTTTAACATGTGTATGAATTATCCAACGAGACATATTTGAAAAAATAAATGTTTTGACCGTCGTCTTTGCGTAATTTTTTTTCCAGTTTTGATTTAGTTATTGGTAAATCATATTACTCAATTTCGCAACAAACTTATTGATTCTCAAATTCTTATTCTTTATCAATGCTTTCAAAATATTCTTTCCTTTTACAACATGTGAACTTAATGACTAAACAAATTTCGCTAAAACATGTTTTATACTGAGTACAACGAAAAAAGCTAATAAAAAAATATTGATAATCGTATTAACTTCCAGTCCTCTCTATTGTTTCACTAACTATTTTAGCTAGTGAGAAGATAGAAGAACTGAAAACATAATACCATTCTCAACACAAGTTTCTCACGCATGCTATGGTATATTATTAACAAATAGTTTCTTCCTTCAACCAATGTGGGATAAAATGTTAGGATTGAAGGTTGAAAATGGTCTCCATCTTCTTATATAAAAGATTTTTATGGAAAGAAGGAGACAATGCAAGAGTTATTAAAACTTGTTGAAAGTAACATATCTTGGAACTCCACATTGAATTTTAGAAAGATCGCAAAGGTTTAAGCATTGAACTAAAACAACCTGTTATTTTTTCTAAGAACAATGGGTTAGCTTTTACTTATATAAATTCATTGGCGAAGCAATTTTATACATGGCTGAATAAATTACATTTTTTGGTCATGGAGGTTAAAAGTATTTTTGCATGACTGTCATGGCTATGGTTGTGTAGCAAACTCATTATGCCAATCACTACACAATTTTGAATACTCAATGTGTATATAATGAGTTTACAAATTTATGTTTGCATGTAGCTAAGCAAAGTTTTCGACAAACATGCTTATCAAATGAGCACTTATGCCTAATCAAAAAGTAAGCAGCTAGGCAATCCAATATAAAATACGGATTTGATAACGTAAGTCAAATGAATTGTTATTCAAGTAGAGATCAATATACACGGATGAAACTTGTTAACCAATTTCCGTTGACCGGACTCCGAGGAAAGTATTTCTGTATTGTGAAACTTTTTTTTTTGCTAGACAATCCTTTATATACTTATAGATGATATATAAGAGATTTTCTCATTGGGAGTTGACTGGAAATAATTATAAGCATGTAACATAAGTACTAGATATAAACGGATAATTGGGCCTGAATAAAAAAGCACATGCATCATTTCAAATTTTCAACCCAAATTATTGGGCCTATGAGCCCATCTATGTCTAGTATTAGCCATCTCCATCTTTTTCTTTTTTCCCTTAGACCATGAAACTTTGTCTACATTCTTCGTATTTGGACAACCACAATGTCACTATAAGACTAGTTTTCTCTAAATTTAAATTACTTAATTACCTATTTTAACATCGTTAACTACTCTTCTTCAAGTCATCATAGTGTAGCTCATCTTAAGATTAGCTCAAAAGATATGCGAAATCTGTTGGAAGTTGGGGTCCAAGACTTTTAATGGTGCGTGGCTTAATTGGTTTCAGACAAATAACTTGTAAAATCCTTGGTCTTTTACGAATGCTCATAACAGATGTTATTTAAATTCGCTTGTGGTTGTAGAAAATATTTGGGAATATAGAGCATTGTTTAGTATGGACCTATGTAAAATTAAACATGTTTAGAATAAAGAAACAGAAATGAAAAGGGGACAAAAAGTCAAGAGTTAATATGAATTTTCAACACCTCATGGCCTTGCAAATTTTTTTAACTTGCAAGAGAGTGAATTGGCTGAAAACGTTATATTATTCTAGACACATGTAACTCACTTTCACTAGATTATATTAGTAAGAAACAATTTCTTTCTTCAACCAATGTGAGATTACGTTTTTGGGTCATGAATGTTAGAGCTTATCCATGTTTTCATACATGTTTTCATACGTTTTTGGGTCATGAATGTTAGAGCTGAAAACGTTATACTCCCTCCGTCCCACAATAAGTGTCCACTTTGAATTTTCAAAGTCTTTCTCATTCAACTTTGACCATAAATATTATTATCTGTGTTATATAATACTTGATGAAAATTATATCAATGAAAATACATTTAAAACTCAATCCATTCATATATTTTTCATCAAGTATTACATAACACAAATATAAATATTTATGGTCAAAGTTGAATGAGAAAGACTTTGAAAATTCAAAGTGGACACTTATTGTGGGACGGAGGTAGTACTATTCTAGACACATGTAACTCACTTTCACTAGATTAGATTACATTTTTTGGTTGTTTAGAAAACTTATTATGCCGATCGGTAAGCATGTTTTGAATGCTCAAATATTTAAACATAGGTTTGCAAGTAGCTAGGCAAAGTTTATGACAAACAGGCTTACGACAAAATCCAAAAATAAGCGGCTTGGCAATCCTTTGAGCTTATTATAGTCATAAAGTATAAAATGTTTTACTTTATATATTGTTTCGATATGTGTATGAATTTTGACACATTTTGATTCTTGCATGTGTAAGACTATTTGTTACTTAACTGAGCTCTAACCATCTTTCATAGATACATAATAAAAAGTGATGTTTTTACTTATGAAAAGTTTCACAAACATAAACCATCTAGCATGAGATTACAACAATATTGGTTAATTTACATCACTCTTTCTCGGTATTTAGTCATTCTAATATATTTTCCCCTCTTATTTGAAGTAAAAGATTAGAAAGATCTCCCAAAGAACATGTTCTATGGTAAAAAAAATAAAAGTAGACACAAAAAAGAATAAAGAGCTAATATGCGTTTTTAGAACATAATATTATTCAAGATATGCATAACCTTTCTGCCAAATTTGTCACAAAAAGGTCAAGACTCGTGAATGCGTTTCCACTTAATACGGATCTCTTCGTTCATATGAGTGTAATGAAAACCTTGATATTCATATTTAACAGTGTATAGATTGGTCGTATATATTATGAGTATGTGTTGCTATTAGTTTTATTATTGGACACTCTAGAAAAGTCAATGATCATTTGAAGATACGGTGAGTAAGTACATAAACTGTGATTTTATAACTGAAAAAGGGTGTTTACTTGAAGTGATCAACCTACGTCTGCTATATGACGAAACATATTGTGGTAATATTTGAAGTTAAAGATTAAAATGATCTCCACAAGAACATGTATGCTAAAAATAGAAAAGTAAACATAAAAAAGTGTTAAGAGCTAATCATGCATTTTTAGATAGGAAAGCACCTACATTTAAAAAAAAAAAAAAAAAAAAAAAAAAAAAAAAAAAAAAAAAAAAAACAACAACAACAACATTGGAAGAGGTTACGAATCTGAGAACATAATATTATTCTAGACATGCATAACCCGCATACACTAGAGTATATTAGTAACCAACATTTACCGATAAACCCTTTACCAAAAATAAAAAATAAAAAAATATTAGTAACCAACAACATGTTTTTTCAACCTATGTTGGATACAAATAAAAAATAGTTACTTTTGGAATTGAGCCCCACATTTTTTTTACACTCACTATGGTGACCGGCTCATCATTCAAATGCAATTCGGTTGTGACCTTTGACTTCCGTTTTGGTGGTCACTTGTGACTTGGCGCTAATGGTGAGTGGCGCACCCAACACTCCAGGTAGTCTTATTAGCTTTCTCAGTTTGTTTTCCTTTATAACCTGTGTGAAATTAAACTCCACCAAAACATGTTTTAAAGTACCAAATTAAAGAAAAAAATAATAAGAGTTAATATGAGTTTACACAACATTAAATATCAAATTAAAGAAAAAAAAATTAAGAGTTAATATGAGTTCTTAGAACATCCAATATCACGTTGAATGTTTTTCAACGTGAGAGTGAAAAGTCTGCAAACATAATACTAGTCTCAACACATTTAGCACACATACACTTTTGGTATATAAGTAAACAACAAATTATATCTTTAGCCAATGTGGGATAGAGAGTTAGCATAAAAGGTTAGAAAAATATTTTTAGTAAAAAAAATGGTAAGAAAGAGATAATTCAAGAGTTCTTAAAAGTTGGTGAAAGAAAGATTTGCTACATGAAACATCAAATTGTTTCTCATTGTATTTGCTATGTATAATGATCAAAACAAAATTGAGTAATACGATTGTTTTTCACTCTTTCCCAACTTTTAATCTTTCATAATTGACTTCCAAAATATTTTTACTCCTTAAGCTATGTGAAACTAGTAGAAAAAAAAGTTTTAAGCTCATACAAGTTTCTAAATCAACATGAAAACATTATACTATTGCAAGCACATGTAACTTACATAAACTAGGGTACATAACTACGCAGGAAGTTCTTTATTCAATCAATGTGGGATAGAAAGAGAAATATAATGCAAGAGTTATCAACGGTTGGTGAAAGAACTATTTGTTACATGGAACTACAAAGTGAAGTTTAGAAGCAACTAATTTTTGTGTTTTTGGAGCACGAATTATGAAGGGAACATCTTGGATAACATGAAAGTCTATGTTGTTCTTGCTTTAAAATAGAAAGAAAAATATAATTTTTGTGTTTTTTGGTCATGGAAGTTTAAAGTATTTATGCATTATGATACCTACTTGTTATGGCCATGGGTTGTTTAGCAAAATCATTATGCCGATAAGGCGATAACTACACATTTTTTTACTGCTCAATGTGTATATCATGAGTGTACATATTTCGGTTCACAAGTATCAAAGCAAAGTTTTCCACAAACATGCTTATCAGATGAACAGGTATTTGACTGAACGAATTACATCTAAAGTAAATTAAAAAGAGTACTTATGTTAACATCTCTTCTTAAACAGCTAGACAATCCTTTACATACTTTTATACTTGCAGATAATATATAAGAGATTTTTTCATCGGGAGTTGACTGGAAATATTTATAAGCATATGACATAATGACAAGAGCACAAGACATAGAAGTAATTGGGCCTGCATATAAAAACATTAAATAATGTTCATCATTTTAGCCCAAACTATTCGGCCTATACCCAATAGCTAATTAGCTATCTTCTCATTTTTGTTTTTGCCAAAGGCTTAAGCCCTATAGTTGGCCCCTTTTAGCTTAATTCTCCAACTGTAGTATAGTAACATACCACCAATATTTCATTCTTATAAGTTTCTCTTAGAAATTCGTTTCAATGACATATTGATATAAACTCATCAAACCATTTGCTCTTTCTTTTTCCTTTTTTTTGGGGTATATTCCTCTTAATCAAAAGTATCGAAACCCTTGTTGAGTCGCCCTCAGACTATCTATATGCTGCTCATGTTGCTAAATGGAACCATGCTATATATCTGATGTTGTTAAAGTTTTATTTTTATGAAAAAAGAATGGTGATATTGTTGGTCCACTAAGATCAACACTACAACATATTTGAAACAAACAAATCACAAAACTGTCTTTGACCAAATAAAGGTAAAAGGAAAAGGTTTAGCAAGTGTCAGACCTCTATGAAATTCCTGTGACACCGCGAGACCACCCTTGATTCCGCCGCTGCACGGAAATACATATGACACCAGATGAAAAGAAAGATATTTCGAAGGATACGTTAAGTTTTTAGATGGTTTTAATATGTGTATGAATAATCGAATGAGATATATGTCGGTTGTTGCCTGTTGAGTTAGTGCTAGAAACATTCACGGTTATCCTTTTTTACATTCTAATTAACCGATGTGAAACTTAAGATAAAAATAATTTCCACAAAAACATGTTTTATGTTAAAAAAAAAGTTAAGAGTTCATATGAGTTTTCAGGTGCTCGCCACCCTTAAAGTTACGTTTTCCAAACTCTATCGAAGATGAACACTCTGAAAACATTATATTATTTTAGACGTGTAACACTTGCAGACTTTTTGGTATATTAGTTGCAAGCAATTTCTTTCTCCAATCTATGTGGGATAAAATGAAAGAATAGATGGTTATGTAAAATTGCAGTTAAGTTTAAGCTAGCGTTGTCCTTTGTGCTTATAGCTAAGGGAGTAAAATGTTTACTTTATAAATTGTTTCCGATATGTGTATATATGAATTAATGAATGAGATACGATTTGTTTGTTGAGTGAGATTATTTTGCTTATATTCCAAAGGATAACTCGTTATAAACTTACAACTATGATTAAAATATGGTCATTTCTTAGATTGTTTTTATATGTGTATATATATGTATTATCTAACGAGACATATGTTCCTTGTTGACTTACATTGTACGTGGATTTATTATCCCACTTTATAAGTTTGAAATTAATTGTTAAATTAAAATATAGCGTTATTTTAGACTTACGTTTAACAATGTAAAAAATGTATGACATTATTTGCGTAATTTGTTTTTCCGTTCTAACTTTGGCTTAATTATTTGTCAATCAAGTTGCTTAATTTATCAGATTAGCAAAACTGAGTGACCTCCAGTAAAAAAGAATAAGGAACCATAACCAAAAAAAGTAAAAAAGATCAAGAATTCATATTAATTAACCCATAAGTGATTTTCTTCATGCTATGTATGGTTAGGTTGCAAACCTTTTAAGCAAGAAGAAAATATAATATGTGAAAACGTAATACTAATCTAGTCACAAGAAACTTAGGTACACTATGGTATATTAGTAACCAACAACTTCTTTCTTCGACCTATGTGGGATAAAATGTTTGGATAAAGAATTTTGCATTTGAATTGAGTTTTATATCGGAAAAGAACGCGTCATTTGAATTGGTGGTTGATGTAATAACGAAGGACGGGTTGGTGGTGGTAAGCTCGCGTTGATGGGTTACCTGTTACACATATATAGCCTAACTGTCTAAGTATATAAGTCACAATGCGAAAACCATTAGCAAGGTCAAATTATAAATTAGTAGAAAGTGTCTTTCTTGGTTTAATCATGCATCCATTGGTTTTGTTATTTAAACGTTATGTTACTTTTAACCTTCATTGGTTTGTGAAATAAATTTATGGCCAAATAACTTTCTTATACTTTTTTTTTAATTATTATTATAAGCTTCTTGTATTACCCAAAATGTGGAACCATAGTCATATATTTGTCTAAGATGTCAGTATTCATAATCAGTTGAACGGAACCATGCATGTTCTTAGGACGTACGGATAGTGGCTTAATTGCATGAACGACTGAACGACAACCAACATCTTGTAATGAATATCATAGTAAGACAAGATTCCTCTAATTTTCAATTGCTTACGTACTTCAGAATCGCTAACTACTCTTCTTCAAGTCATCAAAGTGTAGCTCCTTTTACAGTTAGCTCGGAAGGCATGTCAAATTTGCCTAAAGTGATGGTCAAGACTTTTATATATCACTGATCGGAGTATAGCTCAATTGGTTTCTAAGGAGAAGACTTCAAAATTCCTTAGTTGTTCAAAGATTCTCATAATAATTACTTTTAACTCGCGTGTACGGCATATGGGTATAGAAATCCTTGAATACTCGAGTCGATAAGCCTAAACATGAGAATTGTAATAGTTATTGTAGAAAAGATGGTTATCAAATTACTCTATATGCGTATGTTTATCCAACGAGACATTATTGCTTGGTGAGTTAGACTGTACTCGATTTATTAGCTTATTTTTAAGTTTAAATATAGAGTAAATTTTATTTGTCAATCATAATATTATGCTCTTTTACATTCAAGTTTATAGGTTTGGAAAAAATGGTTTGACCGTACTTGCGTAATTTTTTTTCCTTTAGTTTTGAATTAGTGGTAAATCACATTACTCAATTTCGCGGCGAAATTATTGATTCTCAAATTCTTTTTCTTTATCGATTGGCTTTCAAAGTATTATATCCTTTTACGCCATGTGAACTTAATGACTAAACTAATTTCGCTAAAACATGTTTTATAGTGAGTACAACAAAAGATAATAAAAAAAGTATTTGAGAAATTTACTGACTTTCAAACCTATTATATAACCTTACTAAATACTTTAGCTAGAAGAAGATAACAATATTGAAAGCATAATACTATTACTACTCCAGAACATGAGTTTATTGAATACGATATGGTATATTAGTAACAAACCATTTCTTTCTTCAAACCATGTGGGATAAAATGTTAGCTAAAGACAATGCAAGAGTTATAAAAGGTGTTGAAAGAAACATATCTTGGAACTCCATATTGATTTTTAGAAGCAAACTACTTTATGTATTTGGAGCACGAATCATATACTCTTTGGACGATAACGTGAAAGTATATGTTATTATTGCTCTAAAAATGAAAGATTGCAAATGTTTAAGCATTGATCTAAAACAACCTGTGATTTTTACCAAGAACAAGGGGTTAGCTTTTACTTACTTAAAATCATTCGTGAAGAAATCAGATACATCGCTCAAGGTTGTGTAGCAAACTCATTATGCCGATCGCTGAATGCTCAATGGTTGGTTTATTGGATTGTTAAATTCCAAATCAATGCATACTACGAAGAAACATCTCCGGAAAGGCACACACACTAATATATAGCGATCCATGCCAAATAAAACTTCTGTGGATTATGTAATAAAACCTACGACGTCACATTTTAAACGAGCACAAAGCTTTCTCACCTCCATATTCTGGTTCAAGTGTAATACTCCAACTATAGGTGCCGTTTTTGCGTGTGTAGTGTCGACAGACGTTTAGCTTAAGGGGCACGTTTTCAGGGAGGAGGTCACGCTCGACCGGTGGCCATTGTGATGCGACGTCAACATTTGAGGCATGCACTTTTACGATTTCCAAATCCTCAATAACTTGAGAATCACCAACATTAAGTAAGATAACGGAACCATAATTAAAAACTACTATTACCGTATAGCTTATGTCACTTTCACTTATAGCACCCAGGAAAAGATGAAGCATGTGTATTATCGTACGTGTTTAGCTACTTCTAGCTTACAAATAATCATAATCAAATCAACCAAACTTAATTGAATGACCAAAAGAGACTTAATTACAATCGTCCGAGGCTTGGTGTTGCCAAATCTCAATACCACGTCTGCGGATTCACCTACGTAACGATAACTTAAGCAAATGCATGTGTACTTTTTGCCTAGACTTTTCACATCCACGCTGACACCAAATAACCACACAGTGAAATTCAAACTGATCGAATTCGAAACACTAAAACATACCAATGAAAAACATTTCAGATTCGAACTTGTATAATAATAACTATATATATAATACCTTGTGCCCATATAAAAAGCTCTAACAGAAATAGAGGCCTTAACAAATTCAGTACAGTCAATCATCTCCGTAACCTCTGCCACAACATCCATCGCCTTACACTCCACCACCGACGACGACGTCGAAAAACATTTTCCTTGTAAAGAGTTCAGCCTTGGCGCGTGTAGCTTACGTGGCGCACTAGCAATCGGAAATGAGTTCAACCTTCATTGTTGTGATGTGTTGTTAGGTTATTTTTGTGTTTTATATTCGTTTTGAAAACTTTGTTAAACACAATCTTTTATAATCTGCTACCTTTTGCATCACCAAAATTTAGTTCCTAATTTTCTTATCAAAGATCTTTTTTAGCTTGGTTTATTTCGAGATCAGGATATGATGCATCGATGCGGCTTTTACAAAACGCTAGTTGGGTGCCCGCGTATATATAGCGGCGGGAATAAATATATTTATATTCGCGTACATAGGCATATAGCGGAAGGAAATGTTGTCAAGAATGAGGTTTCTCCATGTATATTCTAGACAAGATGTATTGACTTGATGTTTTTCGGAATGTTGTAAAGTTCATTATTAATTGAAATAATATATGTTAACCAATTTAACCAAAAAAAAAAATAATAAATAAAATTAATAATAATAATAATAATAATAATAATAATAATAAATAAAAATCAAGACAACCTTCCACCTCTATGTAAATACAAAATTTTGACATCAATAGCATATATTTCTTGTTTTGTAAGAAAAACTGTCCATTTCAAAAATGTTTTAAGGAATAAGTCGTTTAGTTTATTTTATTTGCTATGTATAATGATCCATCAAAACAAGTTTGAGTAATATGATTGTTACTCACGACTAAGGATCAAATGAGAAGAATGACTAAGGATCAAATGAGAAGAAATTTTAAAATAAGAAAAATGAGAAATAATTATAACAACATATTAAAGATGTATCAAATTCAATTTGATGCATCCCTAATCTTTTAGATGCATTATAATATATTTTTTAGCAAAAAATTAGATACATATACATATATTAAATGCATTTCATCAAATTAGACAAATCCTATGTATTTTTCGTCATTTGCGGGTCAAATTTGTTGCTAGTATTACTTTGCATCGTTTTCACTTCAAAATCACTTTCGAAACTAATTGTGATGCATCTAAATAAATAAAGGTGCATCTAATTCAAGTCGATGCATCTCAAATATGAGGTTATAGTTATTTCTAATTCTTCTCATTTTAAGTTTTCTTCTCACTGGATCCTTACTCTGTTACTCACACTCTTTCACAGCTTTTCGTCATTCTTAACTGACTCCATAAATATTTTTACTTCTTAAGCTATGTGGGACTAAAGATTTAAATGTTTTACCAAAACATGTTTTATCTATACTACATTATAATGTATTTGAGATTATTCTATTATTAGAAAGACTTAAAATTCATATTTTTTTCTTGCTTATTACGGAAAGATTTCAAAATTAATTTGTTAGTAAACAAGTTGGTTAGGAAGTTTGTTAAGAAGCGGTTGGTTGTTCAAACTAAAATTATTTGGCTTAACCATCTCTAATATCTCTACTTATAAAGCATGAAAACAACTAAATGTGTAATCGAATAACGCAAAATATAATCACATGGTACCCGCCGCCGTATTGCGTGGGTACCGTTCTAATAATTAAAAAAAGATAACAGAATGCGAGACTAAGGATTAAAACGTTTTCCACCAAAACATGTTTTATAATTAAAAAAAAGTTTAAAGTTTGTACAAAGTTTTTGTGGCGAGACTAAGGATTAAAACGTTTTCCACCAAAACATGTTTAATAATTAAAAAAAGTTTAAAGTTTGTACAAAGTTTTTTTGTCGATGACGTTATTGCTTTGTACAAATTCAATTTGTAACAATTCAAGAATGTGATCAACACGAAAACATTATAAGCACATATAATGTACATAGACTATGGTACATAAGTAACTAACAAGTTCTTTCTTCAATCTATGTGGAATATAATGTCAATAAAAGGTTAGAAAAAGCATCCATGTTATATACTCCGTAAAAGATTTTTATGTAAATGGAAAGAAAGAGATATATAATGCAAGACTTATCGATAACAGTTGTTGAAAGAAGTACTTGTTACATGAAACTCCAAAATTCAAGTTTAGAAGCGAACTAATTTTGTGTTTTCTGAGCACGAATCATGAAGGGAACATCTTGGATAGCAAAGTATATGTTTAAGTATTGAGCTAAAACAACATGTGGTTTTTCCTAAGAACAAGGGGTTAACTTCTACTTATCTAAAATCATTCGCGAAGAAATTTTATACATCGATGAATAAATTACGTTTTTTGGTCTTGGAGTTTAAAAGTATTTTAGCATTATGCTACCTCGTAGGGCCATATGGGTCGTTTAGCAAACTCATTATCCCGATCACTACACATTTTTGAATGCTATATGTGTATATTATGGAATTTACAAATTTAGGTTCGCAAGTAGCTAAGCAAAGTTTTCAACAAATATGCTTATCAGATGAGTATTTATGTCAAAGTCGAAAGTAAGAAGCTAGGCAATCCTTTATTATATATAGTTTTGATAACTTAAGTCATACAATATGTTGTTGTTGCTCTAAAAAGATGAATTGTTATTCAAGCAGAAATGGATATTCGGCTGAATGTATTTTCTATATTATGACGCTTTTTTGGTTTATTTTGGCCTTAGGTTAAAATCTTATTACGTTAAAAAGAGTACTTATGTTACAATCTCATTTGAAGAAGTTAGGCTATAAGATATAATTGGGCTTGAATATAAAGAATATGCATCACTTCAGCCCAAATCAACTGGGCCTTTGTCTAGTAGCAATCTTCTTCTTTTCTTTTTTGCTAAAGCTTGAGCCCAATAGTTGGACCCTCATACCATGTACTTTGTGTGCCTATTTCGTCTTCAATTATATTTTCTAGGATATATAGTGGCTTAGTTTGAGTGAAGGAAAATCTTCGATTGCTGCCATTGTTTATTATCCGTTCATTACTTCTTTTCTAGTCATCTAGTGTAGCTCATTTTCGAAGTAGCTCAACAAATAAAAAAAATTGCTCTCGATCAGTTGATTACGGATAAGAAAAGTGACTTCTAATATAAATGGTCTTGCAGAGATTCTCTCAAGTTTGAACACGATTACAATTTTTATTGTTAGAAATTAAAATATAATGTTGCTCGTATTTTATATTAAAGTCTACAAGTGTAAAAAAGGGGTGACATTATTTGCGTAAATTTCTTATCTTTTCTTGTTTTGGCTTAATTAATACTACAGCCCTATTAGATGGTTTAAAGGGAAAATTATTTAAAAAAGTATTAAAGTTGACACTTTTTACCATTGTGTGTAGTGATATTTTTTTTCCCCTATTATGTGACTAAACTTTCGAATTTGGTGCATTGTATGTACTTTATGACCATTTTACCCTTACAATTTCCAAATTTCAAAGGGTAAAATGGTCATTTTACAGGGCAGAATAGTTGCAAAGTACACACAATATACCAAATTCGAAAGTTTTGTAACACAATAAGAAAAAAAAAACATCGCTACACATAATGGTAAAAGGTGTCAACTTTGATGCTTTTTTAGCTAATTTTCCCTTTAATTTTGTCACGTGAACACAATTGAGCAATATCTTATTAAAAAATAAAAATAATAATAATAATAATAATAATAATAATAATAATAATAATAATAATAATAATAATAATAATAATAAATAAAGGTTAAAAAGATTAAGAGTTCGTATCAACTTTCAGTTGGTAGGTTCACCACATGCACTTTTTCACTCTTTCATATACTAGGGGATTTCACATGGAAAATAAAATGTTCCATACTAATGAATTCGGGTCCATAACCAAGGGTTCCAATTACAAGATCTTGTAGCAGAGGCCCTATCGATTAGTATTACACAGAAGAAATCAATTAGAGACACTAATACAATTAGATCCGCTCTTCATAGACAAACTTTGGATTTGCGATCCCCTGTAACTTACGTAACTCTTATTCTTATTCAACACCATCAACTTCATTTTTCACCTTGAATTGGTCAAAGGCAAATGATGAATATAAGGAAAGGAGATCAGAAAGGTAGGCGGACGACTTATAGTATAGGTCGGATGTTTTCGTGTAAAAGCAAACTCTCCAAATTGATGACCTCCTTCAGTAATCTTACACTCTTCCTCATTAAAGTGAGGAAATTTCTTGCTACTGAGTTTGCTATTAAGGAAGAACCAAGCCAACTAGTAGCACCTCCCCTATCGCTGACCTCTTTGCGATACTCCGATGGTGTTTGAGTCCTTCCGCACTCTTTATGATGGGACCGTCTGGTTCTGGTCTCCCAGATTTGAACGAGCCGGCAGCCCCTGAGGAGCCACTCTTGGAACCTAAGGAAGCTTCTGGCGAGGACATTTTACGGGTCAGGCGGCGCTTGGAAAGGTACATGCAAGTGATCAGTGGCCAAACCACCCCGGCGGGGTTCCGTTTTTTTGATGTCTCTTTACCCAAAAATTTTCAGTTAGAGCAGGCTATTAGTTTGCAAACTTGTTAAGCATGAGGTCAATCATACAACCGAAAACATAATATTACTCTAATCACAAATGACTCATGCACACTATGGTATATTAGTAACCAAAAACTTCATTCTTCTACCTATGTGGGATACAAGGTTACGATAAAGGGTTGACAGAGTTCTCTAATGAAATCTTGGAAATTTGTTTTCTTTTCTAACCTGTGTGAAATAACTAAAAAACAACTTCTATCTTCAACCAATGTGGGATAAAAGGTTACAAAATATCTTCATAAAAAAAAGATTTATGATACTAAACTTTGAATAACAATTTGATGGTTAATTCTCTTTTGTCATTCACGTATGCACCCAGCACCATGGCCATATTTATACAAGACTTATTTGTCTTGCAAGATAAGTTACACTCACTCTAGAATGGTCTTTTAAGTATGCCGTAATTATGATAAACTTATATGGTAACTAGATAATAGTAAATCTCTTGCTAATACCCGAATTTGAAGATTTCGAAACGTACTATACAACATTAGTAAAATATAATAAAGAGAAACGTACTAGAACAGTTTTGTTGTATCACACTCGGCTATCTAACAATCTAAAGTATCAAAAAGGTATGACGAATGTGAAAATAACAAAAACATTCATTACCGTTAAAACGTTAATTAAGGACTCCAATTTTTTTATTTTTTATTTTTTATTTTATTATTATTATTTTTTTTTTGGTAAAAGGGACGATACCCTGGCAAATATATTAAACCACAAAAATTATACAAAAAGAACTATCTATGGACAAGCCCATAGTAGTTATATATCCATGACCTTCCTAAAACATGCTTCGGGAATAAAACAAGAAAGGATAACATACTACAACCTCTAACCTTATGACATAATAAAATACCACTACTAAAATAAAACCACCAGGGAATATCCATATTCTTCTCCAACGCATCCAATACCAAATCAAAGCGAATCAACATGGAGCATTTCACTAAATAAGATTGTCTCCTTAAAAAACCTTCCCCAGTAAAACCCATCGGGACAAACCACGGGAAAGGAAAAAGAGCACAATGCTCATTAAGGACTCCTACCAATATAGTGATATTGGCCTTCGAATCTTCAAAACACCATATAAGACATAACTGGCACGATAAAGAGTGCATAAAACGACTCACAGACCCCACAATCATCACCATCACACGCCAAATATAGTACTCCACAAGACTGACCACCATAATACTCACTTTAACCCAAAAGATTATAAGCCCAAACTGAAAATCATAGGTAGGAGACGAAAGAGAATTGCCTAACTTCAAAATCTGCATAACTGAATAAACCTCACTCTGCTCCAATACCATTTAGCATAGAAATGAATACCTCCATCCATGTTGATAACAAACATACACCTAACCATAAAACACTTATACCCATAATACCTAACCTGCATCCAAAGAAAATTATCATGGATTGGTCCTACCATCAGAAAACATGATTTTCCTCTTACCCATACCTCTGTTCACATGAAATTCCCATTTAATAGCAGCTTCCAAAACTTGTTCAGAGTAGTTAATGTTAAGACCCATAATTCTGAGTCTAACAGTGTCTTTAATCAACCTGTAAATATCCTCCAAACTTCTACTTTTATTCTGAAAAATTCTGAGGTTCCTCTCTTGCCACACGTAATAAATGGAAGCACCAATAAGTAATCTTTGAAGCACACTCCAAATAGACTTATTAAAAGGCCTCATCAACATAAAGTTAAGAATATCAGACCATTTATCTGGTGCAAGTTCCAATTTCACCAACTTCTTAAATCTGCTCCAGATTCTGAAAGTGAACTCACACTCAAAGAACAAGTGATCATGGCTGTCAGGCACCTTCTTGCAGAAAACACATTTCAAACTATCACTCTTCTCCCAAACACCCATTTTATCATGGGTTTTAAGCCTGCCATGAATAGCAAGCCACACAATAAAAGAATGTCTAGGAATGCATTCGCTATACCAAATTAAACTAGCCCAAGGAACCATATTGCTGCAATTTCTAATATCGTTCCACACAACAGTTACAGAAAACTCAGAATGTCTACCCATATTAGTTCTCCAAAGCACCTTATCATCATTATTATGACATAAAACAGGAGGCACAAGATTAAGTAGTTCATCAAACTCATCAGTAATAGACTTCGGCCACTTCCAGTTTCCCTTATCAATCATTTCAGCCACAGAAGAATTCAAAGAAAGACCACAGAAGAATTCAAAGAAAGACCAGCTTGAAAAATTTTTCTCTTAGAAATAAAACTGCCCAAAGGACAAATAGGATTCCAAATATCAAACCAGAGAGAAGTACTAGAACCATTACCAATCTTGTGGACAAAATGGTCTCTCATCATTCCTCTCATTCTGAGAATCTTTCTCCAGCTCCAAGATGCCTCTTGTTTTTCAGGAATATCCCAAAAACTCCTACCCTTTAGCTTATATTTTTGGATCCATCTAACCCATAAGGAATTTTTACAAGAGATCAAATTCCATATGTGTTTTGATACCAAAGCAATATTCCAGTCCTCAAGAGATTTAATACCCAGACCCCCTTCCACTTTAGGCTTGCACACATCACTCCATTTAATCTTGGCTTTAAAGGACTCCAATTTTGAAAATGCCCAAGAATGCTTTGTGAACCCTCCTCGTATATATTTAAACTATCATACAACCCATGATTGGACCAACTATAATGAGCTGGCCCTTGATTTGACCCTCTATTACCATCAAAAAAAGAAATTTGCCATTTTAGTAATATCTTTAAATGTATGCAAGAAAATTAAAAAACTACCAAAACAAAATAATTTTATCATTCAACCATCACCTACTGATGCAAAACTACAAACCCTTTTAGTGTTTTAGTTTAGTTCCAAAAACTTTCTCCAGCTTTGTTGTGATCTATAGTTATCCAAAACTGTTTCTATTTTCATCTGTTAAAAACTATATGTTCAAGGTTAAAAAATAAATCATCTTTTTTTTTTTTTTTTTTTTTTTTTTTTTTTTTTTTTTTTTTTAATCTAAAATGAAGGTTTTTGAGACATATGTTATACGATACTTGAATAGCACAAACTCGTATAGTAAACACTAAACTTCACAAAGAAAACTTTAATCGACTAATTAAAGAATTGTCTAATAATATGCAAATAATATACAAAGTCAATATTCACCAAGTACCATCATTTTATTTTATCATCATACATGTGTTTTCTTAGCAAAAATTATCATGTAGCATCTCACCATTGCAATTGGTTTATTAACTTTTTCGGTAAATTTTGGGAGACTCAAAAATTGAAATAAAGATGCATGATCCCATTAATACGTACTATATCCAGCTTCATTATTGCTGAAATAAAGAACACATAATGATGGAGACACCACCTCCACCTCCACCACCACCACCGGCCTTCACCTCCACCACCACAATCTCCCACCCGTTGCGGTACGATTTGGATAGCGGTTTCAGCAATATTCGCTTTTCTTACTAGCATTCTGGCCTTACTTAAGCTGTTCGACGTGCGTTTTTACTAGTACAAGAGGAAAATCAAATTTCCTTTAGATTTGAGTGTAGTTTCTGAATAGTCTTAGTAACTCTTGCATGCATGCATGCATGTTCTCCTTGTTTAAAGGCAATTAAGTCGTAAGGAAGTACCTCACTATGTGGAAGTACACTCCATGCACGTATGTTTACCTTCAGTTTCGTTTTGGTAGGTAATTAGTGACTTAGTCGGTACTCGGTAGTGTTAGTATTGCTAGCTAGTATAAATATATATGTACCTTTGCATTAGTTAATTTGTTCAAGAAGAAAGAAGAAGAAAAGTGATTAAGTCTTAGTTTCTCTCTAATCTTGTTTCTTAATGTTGCTTTCATAGTCGTATGTTTGATTCATTTAGTTGTTACTTTTCATACTAGTAGTGTAGTAAAGATATTGACTATCAGTAGCCTTGATATTAGAAACTGATGCAAGAGTTCGATCCGTCATCACAACCTTTTAGTAAATAAAACAAGTAAAATCAATGTGTAAACGAAACTATTCTAATAATGTGAGTCATGTTAACATGTGCGTGTGTAAGTATATTATGTCTCACAATCTGATTCATGCTATCTTTCTATTCTAAAATTCGAATTTTGTGTATAAGCACACAAAGTATAGTTTCTTCAGTCTAGTTTAGAAATCCGTTTCGACATAAAAATGGATTGTTTTGCGCCATCATAAATGTGTCTCCGTTAAGTTCCCATTTTGTAAGTAGATGTTAGACCACGAATTTGTCTACCAACTACACGTTCTTAGGACATATACAGGCTAAAATTGCGTGAACGACAAACACAATATCATCATAAGACAAATATTTCTTTTATTTCCGATTCCTTTCCAAGTATAAATTCGTTCACTTCTTCTTTTCTAGTCATCAAGTGAGCTCCTTTCAAGATTAGCTCGAAAGATATGCCAAATTTGCATAAAATTGTGGTAAAAAATTATGGTAGGAAAAAAATGTTTTATAAGTAAATTAAAAAAGATGGTAGAAAAAAAAAGTGTTTTCACGTAAAACAAATTCTGAAATCTCTACATATTTTTTTTTTTTTTTTTTTTTTTTTTTTTTTTTTTTTTTTTTTTTACATATTTGTTGAACTTAGAAAGTATCCAAGATACACTGTACCTCAGAACACTGTACCATTCCAAGAACTTTTAACCTCCATAGACTAGTGTATATAACAAGTTCTTTCTTCAACCAATGTGGGATTAAAGGTCAGGAACAGTCTTCGTATCGTAGTATATAAAGATTTCTATGTACACGCAATTAGAGTTATCAACAGTTGGGGCCTATGTCTAGCAGCCATCTTCATCTACTTATTATTATTATTATTATTATTATTATTATTATTATTATCCTTTTTCTTTCCTAAAGGCTCTAAACCCAATAGTTGGACCTCATGGCCTAAATTGCAGGAATGACAACCACAATGTCTTTACAAGACTAGCTTTTTTTTGTTTTTTTTCTAAATTTAAATTGTTTACCTACTTCAACACCGTTAACTACTCTTCTTCAAGTCCTCAGAGTGTAGCTCATCTTAATATTAGCTCGTACGATATTTGAAATCTGTTAGAAGTTGTTGTCTAAGACTTTTAATAGCTTGTAGTTCAGTTGGTTTTAGACGAGAAACAAGACTCATAAAATCCTTAGTCTTTTAGGAATCCACATAATAAATGTTATTTAAATTCGCCCGAGGTTGTAAAAGATATTTGGGAATATAAAGGGTCGTCTAGTATGGACCTATGTAAAATTCAAGACTAAAATGGTTCCACCATAACATGTTTTAGAGTAAAGAAACCAAAATGAAAAAATGGACAAAAAGTACGCATCCTAACAAATTTTTTTAACTTGCAAGAGAGTGTACAACATTATATACTATTCTAGACGCATGTGCCTCACTTGGACTACATTATATTAGTAACAAGCCATTTATTTCTTCAACCAATGTGGGATTAGGATTAGAAAACTTATTATGCCAATCAAAAATCATGTTTTGAATGCTCAAATATAGAAATTTAGGCTTGCAAGTAGCTAGGCTAAGTTTGTGACATACATGCTTATGTCAAAATCAAAAAATTAGTTTTTGTATTTCTATTTATTCTTTATCAATTAATTTTCACAGTCCGTTCTAACGTGTGTGAAATTAAAACTTGTTAGTTTTCACAGTCCATTGTAACCTGTGTGAAATTAAATATTAAAATGATCTCCACCAAAACATGTTTTAAAGTACCAAATTAAAATAATAATTAAAAATAATAATAATAATAAAGTGAAGAATTCATATGAGTTTTTGGGTATTTACAGCCATGCCTGATTTTTTTCAACCTGACAATGCTGAAATATCCAAAGACGTAATACCATTCTCAACACATTCAACACACATTCACTTATTGAATATAAGTAACCAACAACTTCTATCTTGAGCCGATGTGGGATACAGTGTTAGGATAAAAGGTTGCAAAATATCTTCATAAGAAGTGGTAAGAAAGAGATAATGCAAAAGTTCTTAACAGTTAGTGAAAGAAAGATTTTTTCTGTTACATGGAACATCAAATTGTTGTTTAGAGAAGCAACTAGTTTATGTGTTTATAACACGAAACATTAAGGCAACAGCTTGGATACAAGAACCTGTGATGATTTTTACTAAGATAAAAGGATTAGCATTTAGTTATCTGAATTCGTTTATATGGAAATCTATATGTTGTTGTATATGTTACGTGTTCAGGTCATGAATGCAATTTCTTGTTATATTGTGATACTTGTTTTGGTTTGTTTAGAAACTTGTTCGGCCGAGTACAGATCACTAAGCATTTTTTGAATGTTGAATGTGTAAATTTTGAATGTACATATATAGGTTTGCATGCAACTAGGTGACATTCAGGACAAAGTTACAAGATGAGCGTTATGTTAAAATCTCATTTCTCTTGCGTAAGCTTGAAATGGTTCTTCACCTTATATTCCTTCGAATAATTGGTTTTAATAAACATGAAAAATTAAAACCAATTAATTGAGATACTTGAAAATATATTAAGAGCAACTGAGTGGTCATTACGACCATCGTCCATCACTACTGTCAACTTAGCACTGAATCTGTTTACCCTCTCATCACTCTCATATACTTCATTTTACCGTAATCACAACGACGACGACCAAAAAAAATAAAATAAAAAATAAAAAAAAAAAAAAAAAAAAGTTTGCTCCTGGTTCTAACCACGAGCTGATGAAAGCCACCACGAGCTAAACTTACCGTATACTCTCAAATCATACATGGCTCGCTAGTTCCTTCATTACAACTAGTAAACTAAAACAAGTAAAATCATTGCGTAAATGAAACTATTCTAATAATGTGAGTCATGTTATCATGTACGTGTGCAAGTGCATTATAATTTAAACGTGTGGTTAAGATTTTAGAGTATAAGCTGCTAGGCAATTCTTTATAAACATGAAAATTTCTCGTTTTTGTTTTCACCAAAGGTTCCAGCTTAGTAATTAGATAACATTTGTCTCTTCATTTGTTGTATAGTAACATACTAAGACCTGGTGTAGTGGGTCAGTCGCCGGTCCATCGGTCGCCACCACCGACACGTCGGCCACCGTTACATCACCCGACTTGAGACGATCTTTTAATTACATTTAGTTGGTAATAAAATTGCCTTGAAGAATTAATTTGATGTGATAACGGTGTTGATGGTCTCTTAGTGGTCACTAAACTTATTATTTCATACATCACCAATATATATGACATGTTGATTATCAAAACCCGAGTTACAAACCGTAACCCACTTTTACATATAGGGTCAAAAAATAAGTAGACAGGCCATAAAGGAGATTTAAGCCTCGGTCTAAGTGCCTTTTATAAGGGTCACGGTTAAATCAAGGATAGGTTCATTACACCAGTCCATTCATGGTTTATACGAGGGTTCACAATGCATTTTGAGCCTTTTCCCACGGACCAAATAGAGAAACAGGGTAAGCATTCTTTTTGTAGAAAGACAAAATGTCACAATAGAAAGTGATCAATTTACGTTTGCTATACGTAAACGACGTAACATACTGTGGTAAAATTTTAAGTAACCATTTGTATTAAATCGAGCTCTAATCGTTTCCATAGATGCAAGATAGAGTGACGTATTCTTTATGAAAAGTTTCATAAACAGATATGAGACATCACGTATGAGGTTTTACATAAATTGTTAATTTACATCACTTTCATTGGCGATTTGTTACAATAATCCATATTCATTATAACCATTTTATTTATGTGCTCAGAAAGTGATGCTTTCCAATTTCAAAAAATGTTTTAAGAAATAAATTGTTTAATTCATTTCATTTGCTATTTATAATGATGAAACAAAATTGAGTAAGTTGACTGTTACTTACACTCTTTCTCAGATTTTTGTCATTCTAAACTGACTTCAATAATACTTTTACTTCTTAAGCTATGCGAAACTAAAGATTAAAATGTTTTCCACCAAAACATGTTTTACAATATATACACTTTTGAATGAATTACGTTTTCAGTTGTTTGGGTAAACTATTTTTTTCTATATTATGATGCTTGTTTGGTGTATTTTGGCCTTAAGTTAAAATCTTATTACGTTAAAAAAAGTCATTATGTTACAATCTCAGTAGAAGCAGTTAATCTGGCAATCCTTTATATAGTTGCATATAAGATATAATTGGGCCTGAGTATAAAAGACATGCATCACTTCAGCCCAAATCTAATGGGGCTTTGTCTACTTTTTATGCTAAAGCTTGAGCTCATTAGTTGTACCCTCTGACCATGAAACTTTGTTTACTTATTTCGTGTTCAACTCGAATTTCTTAGGCTGGGCACAGAAGGGTGGAGCGATCGACACATCCGATCGATCCAAGTCGATCTCCCCTTGTGTGGGTAATCGGTCGTGGGATGAAAACTAACCCAAACGATCGCCTGTTGGATCGAGTTTTGGTAAAGAAAAAAAAACAACCGTTGCCCCACTTTATTAACTTTTGCCCACTTTATTGTTTTCAAGTCATAAAATTCAAAAAAAAAAAAAAAAAAAAAAACATTACCGTTTGTTTTGGGTAAAAAAAAAAAAAAAAATCTTTCATTTTTCCTTATAAATACCAAACATTAACACACTCCAATTCTTCACACAACATAAACACAATCTCTATTAAAAATGTCTAAGAAAACACCACAACAAGCAAAAAGCCGAAAATCCCGATTACAACAAAACATCCCGGAAGTATCACCGGATTCGACTTTCCGGTTAACCGGTATCTCACAAAACGTCAATTTCCGACCCCGTTCTCTTGATTATGATTCTCAACAACCTCAACAACAACAAACATTCAATCCATTTGCTATGCATCCTAACGTTAATCGTCCATTTGTTCCCCCGTATCAAAACAACCAACAACCACAACAAACCCACTCCCGTCGAAGCCAACAATCTATGTATGGCTCCCCCGATTCCTGTTATCGTCCAACAATGAACTCATCATCGTCTTCATATTCTAATTATCAAAATTATTCTCCGGTTAACCACATCAACCTAGATGCTTGTGATTTTATGGAAAATTTACAAAACAATCCGAGTTTTTTTGTTGGAACCGATTCGGGTTATCCGAGTCAACAAATGTCACCGGGTTATCAAGGTTTGGCTCATGGGTCGTTTCACGATTCGGTTCCAGCTGATGATCTTCCTGACGAGTTGTCGCCGGAAGCGATGTTGCCGGTTAAACCAAAGAAACGAACTGCAAAGGGTAAGAAGGCAGCGGCTGAGAAAGAGGTTGAGGAAGACAACACGAAGGATTCTGCTCCATGGACACGCAAAGAAGAGATCGCGTTGTCCATGGCTTGGTGTGATTCGTCGGAGGATAGCATAGTTGGAACCAACAAAAATTCTAAGGGATTTTGGAAGAAAGTTATTACATACTTTGAGAATGAGGTTGGCGAAGGTAGATCGTACAACTCAATTGTCAACCAGTGGAAAAATAGGGTTCGTCCTAGAGTTGGTGCATTTTGTGCCATTTACGACAATGCTTTTACCAATTTTGGAAGTGGTGGGAATGATCTCACTGTTTATAAACGAGCATGTGAAGAATATCAAATAATGATGAAGCATGCCTTTCAATTGGATCATTCTTGGGAAATACTGAGGGACCATCAGATTTGGAAGAAAAATGAGATGCCGGTTTTTTTAAACCAACATGTCGCTCGAAAAAAACCAAGGACTTCTGAAACCGGTTCGGATAATGAAGACCCTCAAAATGAGCGACCAGTTGGTCGTGATGCTGTAAAGAAAGCTAAGGGTAAGAAGAAATTGTCGGAGAATTCCAAGTCTTCGTATTTAGAAGGGGTAGCCGACAAATGGAAAGCATTAAGTCAATGGCATTGGGTAAGAAGCAGGAACTTGCAGACGGCTACTACGAGTTGAAGAGAAAAGAGTTGGAGCAAAGGGATAAGGAATTGGAGCTACAGCAAAAGAAAGCGGAACAAGAAGACAGAAGATTGGCAATGGAAGAAGAAAAACTTGCACTTGATCGAGAAAGAAAAAATCAAAAAGACCTCATCTTCTATCTCACACCAATCGACCCAGCTTTGCCCGCATTACAACAGCAAAAAATGCAAGAAATCAAATACTCGATCAAGGAACGACTTAATCTAGATTATTAGTTTTTAATAAAAGTTGTAATGTTTTATTTTATTTGAATTATTATGTAACTTTTAAATTATTAATGAAATTTTAGTTTGCGTTAAAAATGATTAAAAAAAAAAAAAACTGAACTAGGTCGCCCTTACTGGGGCACTGAATCGCCTGCAGGTCGCTGGAGAGAGAAAGCTGACGTGGCAGGGAAAAGTAAGGGGATTGAATCCCCTTACTGTGGGTAGCCTTAGGACATACAATGGCTTGAATAGTGTGAACGACAACCACAAGATCATCACAAGACAAAGATTTCTTTTATTTCCGATTGCTTTTCTAGTTTAAATAGGATCATTACTTCTTTTCTAGTCATCAAGTGTGGCTCCTCTTAAGATTATAGCTCGCAAGATACACAATATTTTCAGGAGGTTGTGGCTGGGCATTTTAAAATCTCAGCTAAATTGCATTAATTTGTTTTCTAATACTTTAATTATTTTTGTGACACATAGATATTTTCATAATGAATGTATTTTAAACTCACACGTGGTTGTGGAAAAGATTTAAGAATATAGAGAATCATTTAGGATGAAGTATGGACCTATGGCTTATAGGTTTAGAAATCCCGGAAATTTTCAAAGTCGATGAGTATCTAAACATGATGATTGACTGTCACTATCATTGTTGTATATGTGTAAGACCACGTTAGAACCAAAATATATATGCCAATGGATGAATATAATAAGATATTTCAAATGATATCCTCACTACGAACATTCAACTTTTAAGATATGTTCATCTAATAAGATTTATGTTGGTTTTTAATTGTTGAGTTAAATCATGGGTGTATTTATTTTTTTAGTTTCACAGTTCGTTTTCTTTCTAATTTGTGTGAAGTTCAAGATTAAATTGGTCTCTATCGAAACATGTTTTAGAGTACCAAATTAAAATAAAAAAGTATTTTTTAGAGTACCAAAAAAAAAAAAAAAAAAAAAAAGTTAAGAGTTGATATCAGTTTTCGGATATCACAGATAGTATTAGATTTTTTTTCAACCTAACAAATGCTGAGATATCTGAAGACATAATACTATTTCTCAACACATTTACACTTATGGTATATTAGTAACCATCAAATTCTATCTTGAGCCTATGTGGGATGTTAGGATAAAAAGTTGAAGAAAGATATGTTACTTAACACCAATTTGAAGTTTAGGGGCAACTAGTTTATGTGTTTGGAGCAGGAATCACGAAGGTGACACTTTCGATAACGTGGAATTATATGTTGTTTTTGCTCTAGAAATGATAGATTGCAAATATTTGAGTGTTGTAGAAGAGAGTGCGATTTCTTTTAAAAGAAAATGGGTAAGCGTCTGCTTATCACAATAGAATGTGACTTACTTACGTTTGCTATATCTAACGACGAAACATATTTTAGTAAAATTCTAAGTAACCATTTTTAATAAACCGAGCTCTAACCGTTTCCATATACGCAAAACAGGAAATGAAGTTTTCAGTAACGAAAAGTTTCATAAACAGATATTATGTATGAGATTACATGAATTGTTAATTTACTTCACTTTCATTGGCTATTTGTGACAATGAAAAACGTTATAACTATATATCAAGTAGCAAATTTACATACATTAATCCATATACATTCTATTCATATACAGCTTGGATGATAACGTGAAATTATACGTTATTGGCTTAATGATCTAAACTTGAAAGGTTACAATTGTTTAAGCATTGTATTAATAGAACCTGTGATTTTTTCTAAGAAATAGGTGTTAACATTTACTTATATGAAATTGTTTATGTAGAAATCTATATATTGTTTAATTGTTGAATGAATTACGTTTTTGTGTCGTGAACATTAAAGTATTTTTGTATTTTGATAATTTCTTTGGCCCTAGGTTGTTTTGAAAACTTAGTATGCTAATCGCTTATGTTCTCGAATTCCCTAGTTTAAATTTCTAGTCATCAAGTATCGCTCCTCTTAAGATTAGCTCGAAAGATATGGCTAACTTGCATAAAGTTGTGGTCAAGACTTTTATATATCATTGGTCGGAGTATAGCTCAACTGGTTCCGAATGGGAAGACTCATAAAATCTTGGTTTATAAATAATTCTCAAAATGATTGTACTTTTAACTAGCGTGTACGACATATGGGTATAGAAATCCTTGAATACTCAAAGTTGATAATCCTAAACACGAGAACTGTAATAGTAGCTGTCAATCGTGACTATCATTGTTATGAACTTTCGTTATTGAGTTAGATTGTACCGGATTTATTAGCTTAGATATAAGCTTGAATTTAGTGTAAATTTCATTTGTCAATTATAAAATTATGCTCATTTATATTCGAATTTAAAAGTATGAAAAGACGGTTTGACTTTATTTATTTATTTGCGTTATTATTATTATTATTATTATTATTATTATTATTATTGTTGTTGTTGTTGTTGTTGTTGTTGTTGTTGTTATAAAATAAAATTTTATTATTATTATTATTATTATTATTATTTTAATTGGACGTAAATCACATAACTCAATTCACAACAAACTTATTGAGTCTCAAATGCTTATTTTTAACCAATTGCCTTTCAAAGTATTCTTTCCTTTTTGGCCACGTGAACTTAATGACCAAACCAATTTTGCTAAAACATGTTTTATAGTGAGTACAATGAAGGATAGTAAAAAAAAATAATTGAGAATTCGTACTAACTTTCAAATCCGTCATCACCTCAACAACTTTTTTAGTCACCAAGAAGATAACTGATTGAAAACATAATACTATTCTGAACACAAGTTTCTCATGCATGCTATGGTATATTAGTAACAATTAATTTCTTTCTTCAACCAATGTGGGATAAAATGCTAGGATTGAAGGTTATCTTATATAAAAGATTTTTAAGGAAAGAAAGAGACAATACAAGAGTTATTAACACTTGTTGAAAGAAACATGTCTTGGAACTCCAGATTGAATTTTAGAAGCAAACTAGTTTATGTGTTTGAAAGAAACGGTACAGCGTATTAAGAGTCGGTACTGTTTCGGTACGGTTCCGGTTTGATACCGGAATCCGGGTTCAAATGCTCATCCCTAATTCAAAGTCATAATATGTACCTTAGGTTATACGCACCAACAGTTGATGAATCTAAAAGTAAGCAGGTAGGCAATCCTTTATTGTATACTGCTTTGATAACATTTTTTTTTTTTTTTTTTTTTGAAAGGTGAATTTCAACTTAGAAACGACCACCTTCGCGGACAGCGAAGGCCCCATCGCCACCCCGCCAGACTATGTTGTCTTAACCGGGTCCACGCTGATCTCAGGTGGTAACGGGTTTTCCCCGGAAACCGTACTGCCTCCACACAAGTTAACCTTGCTGGAGAAACAGCCGGATGAAAACCGGGCCATGCTCAAGATTCGAACCCCCGCAACGAGTGGCTTGAGGGTTCAAATCCATCATTGCAATATATCTCCGGAACAATATGGTCTACAAGTGGACCACAAGTGAGGACTTCCCGGATGGTCACCCACCAGGTACTACTCCCACTTGTGGCTCGCTTAACAAGTTAAGCCCTACCCACTAGACCACAAGTCCTTTGATACTGCTTTGATAACATAAGTCATATGTTTTTATTGCTCTAATATAAACTTTTTTTTTTTAATTTTTATTTTATTCTAATTTATTGTTTTTGGTAAAGCTAATATGAACTGTTGGGTTGATATATATTTTCATGTGGGGTAGGTACTCGTGGACTTTTGGTCTGCATCATCTAGTGTGATTGTTGTTTTCTTTTAGCTAAATCTTTGGCTTAGTTTTTAGTCCTTGATACAAGTCTATTTGTATTTTATGTATTTTTCTCTTCTTGGGTCCCTATATTTAACCATCTTGGTTATATAGTGGATGCCTTTGTATGTTCTTGGTTTTGTTGGTTGAAATATATTGCCTTTAAAAAAAAAAAAAAAAAAAAAAAATTACGTGTTCATGTGTTTGGGTAAAGTATGTCTAAATTATGATATTTGTTTTGGCCCTAGGTTAAAATCTCAAAATTCTAAAAGAGTACTTTTGTTAACATCTTATATTAAGTGGCTTTGATAACGTAGTCATATGTTTCTATTGCCTCTAAAATATGCGCTCCTTTCTAACTTGTGTGGCATTAAAAATTAAAAAAGTCTCCACCAAAACATGTTTAACAATACCAAAATAAAAGAAAAAAGTTAAGAGTTCATATGAGTTTTCGGATATCACACAGCCCCTCTGATTTTTTCAACTAGAAAGGCTGAACAAGGCCGAAGACATAATACTAGTCTTAACACATTTAACACACATACACTTACGATATATTAGTAACCAACAACTTCTCTCTTAAGCCCATGTGGGATAGAGTGCTAGGATAAAAGGTTGGAAAATGTATGAGCTTAAAGATATATGTTTTGTAATCGACTTACGTTTGTTATTTGTAGCGGCGAAAAAACATTGTGGTAACATTATAAGTAACCAGTTTTAATAAACCGAGCTCTAAACGTTTCCACAAATGCAACATAGAAAGTGAGTTTTAATTATGAAAAGTCTTACAAACAAAAATCATGTATGAGAATGCTCAATTTGTTAGTTTACTTCACTTCCATTTGCTTAAACTACTTTCCAACTATATGTCCTTAGACTATCTTTATTGGTGTGGGTTGTGGGTTGGGGTCACGACCGATTCTCCCCTTTCAACCAATCACAAATTGACATGTGGCAATCGGTTGTGACTTTAGGTCACCAAGTGACCACAAGTTGGAAATCTCTTGTGACCGGTTGTGAATTTAGGTCACCAATAAACATAGTCTTAGGACATAGAATGGCGTAAATTGCGTAAACAACAACCACAATATCATCACAAGACAAATTTGTGAACACATACTTAGTTATTTATAAACATATCCGCCACATTTATATAATCAGGGTTCTTAATTGTGGTGGTTGAGAGTGACCGGAATGTGGTGGGGTTTTAATTGTATCAATAAAGTTGCTGGTAGATGGTTGAAAACTGGAGGGTTGAAACGAGGGTTCAAAAGTTGTAGATAAGAGTTCGCAATTTATAAGAGGGGTTCGCAGAGGCAACAAAGGTCCAAGCTAAATAAATGGTGCTTGAAGGTTCAAAGTTTGATACTTGGAAGTTTGAAGTGCACGTTAAATCCCTTCAACATATATTTTGTCTCAAAAAAAAAAGGAAAAAAAAAAAAAAAAAAAAAAAAAAAAAAAACGATTTGCCAGATTCTATGTATGTTCCTTATAGACACAAAGGCCCGGGTCTTGGTTCCTTTACATTACGTGCCCCCAATTATAACCATGGATCGAACTGCAAGATTCTTGGTGTAAATAAGCTATAAAAACAAGCAATCCCAAGCACCCTCAAACGAATAAGAGGATTAGCAACTTGCTTTTATTTCATTTTTTTATTATTATTATAGACGACATTGAGCTGATTCAACCGAGACTCGATACTCAATTCAGCTTCTTTAGATCGACCGAGCCATATAGCCTTGATAGCTGGATAATTTAGTAAACACTAGCTTATATGTATTTATACTTACCATAATTTTAATTACTCTGGGGCTTTTTTTTTCAATATCTTAGAAAACATTTTAAAACATAAGTTACTAATATAAGTAGTCATCAGTTACAAAACTAAACATGAAATATTACAAGTGTGAAATATACAAATAAACTAGACATGAATAAACATAAGTTACTAATATACAAAAGACAATACATTTGTGCTAGATCATACCCTCTATAAACCTACTGAAGCTCTAAACTTTATGCGAAAGTTGCAAGAAGCTTGTTCACGATTGACTTCATAGCAGACTCTTCCTTGTTCATGTGTTGTTCGTGCAAGTTCAAAGCATCATTAAGCCTATATTTGTTCATTAGTGCGTTTTGTAATTCCACCCTTAGCTTAGCTGGATCCTGAGCTTGAACAGAGATTGTACTCGGCTTAGATGAAAAAGATTTACATTCTAGATGGACGTCAACTCTAGTAGGATTAAGATTGTTTGTTGAGTGAGACTTTTGTGCTTACATTCCTAAGGATAATTCGTTATAAACTTACAACTATGATTAAAATATGTTCATTTCTTAGATTGTTTTTATATGTGTATGTATTATCTAACGAGACATGTGTTGCTTGTTGAGTTACATTGTACGTGAGTTTATTAGCTCACTTTATAAGTTTGAACTTAATTGTAAATTTTATTGGTAAATCAAAATATAATGTTATTTTAGACTTAAGTATAACAATATAAAAAACGTATGACATTCTTTGCGTAATTTGTTTTTCCTTTCTAATTTGGCTTATTTATTTGTTAATCATGTTGCTTAATCGTATCACATTAGCAAAACTGAGCGACCTCCGATAAAAGAAGAATAAAGAACAATAACCAAGAAAAGTAAAAAATCAAGAATTCATATTAATTATCCAGATTATGTCTTCCGCATGCTATGTATGATTAGCTTGCAAACGTTTCAAGCATGAAGAGAATCAAAATCTTGATAATGTAATACTATTCTAGTCACGAGTAACTCACGTACTTTATGGTATATTAGTAACCAACAACTTCTTTCTTCAACCTATGTGGGATTGAATGTTTGGATAATTATTTTGTGTTTGAATAGAATTTTATATTGGAAAAGAATGTGTCGCTGGTTGATGTAAAAACGAAGGATGAGTTGTTGGTGGTAAGCACACGTTGATGGGGTACCTAGTAACAAACTATTTTTTTCTTCAACCAATGTCGGATGTAATGTTAGGATAGAAAGTTAGAAAGTGTAATGCTAGAGTTATTAATATTTGGTGAAAAAATGATATGTCACTTGAAAGTTGGAACTCCAAACTGAGATGAAACATGTTCTCGAGCCGCCCTCAGGTGGTGCACATACTGTTACTCATTTCCTTTTGTTTACATGCGTTTGATGTGAAAAATAAATGAAGAAGGATTCAAACCACCAGCTCGACCTAGAACTTTACTTGAGCGAATTGATTGCAAAAATATGGAACCATAGTCATAGGTTTGTCTAAGATGTTGATATCTAGAATCATTTGAATGGAACCGTAAATGTTCTTAGGACATATAGTGGCTTAAATGGCGTTTAGACAACCCAAAAATCTTGTAGTGCATATCATTATAAGACACTATTCCTCTAATTTTCAATTCCTAACGTACTTCAAGTCATCAAAGTGTAGCTCCTCTTATAGTTAGCTCAGAAGATACACAATATTTGTAGGAGGTTGTGCAAGGGCTTTTCAAATCCTTCGTCAGTGTGTAGCTCAGTTGGTTCATAATAGGACATGAGACTTCTAAAATAACTGGTCTTTGTGAAATTTTCATAATGATTGTACTTCAAACTCGTGCGTGGGTTTCTCATAGATATGGGAATATAGAGCATCGTTTAACATGAGCTTATCGGTTTAGAAATCCTTGAATATTCTAAGTCGATAACTATCTAAGCATATATACATCACTAGCTAGATGAAAATAACATGTTCCGAAAGATTTACTAACTTTCAACTATCATAAAAATATGTTAATTCCATATATGGTGATGAAATGTGTATAAATATATTTTACATGTCACATTTTAATAACATACATTTTTACATATTTACACGGTCACCACCAAAACATGTTCTAGAGTGCCAAATTAAAAGAAATAATATGGTTTAGAGTACCAAATTAAAATAAAAAAGTTGAGAGTTTATATAAGTTTTCTTATTCTCACAAACGTGTTAGATTTTTTCAATCCTACACGCTGTCGAGAAATAGAAAACATAATACTATTTCTCAACACGTTTAACATATGTACACTCTTGGTATATAAGTAACCAACAACTTCTATATATTCGGCCAATGTGGGATAAAGTGTTAAAATAAAATGTTACAAAATATCTTCATTGAAAAAATGTTAAGAAAGAGAGTATTCAAGAGTTCTTAACATTTGTTGTTTAGAAGCAACTCCTTTATGTGTTTATAACAAGAAACATAAAGGCAAAGAAAAATGGATTAGCTTTTAGTTTTCTGAAATCGTCTGTATAAAAATCTATATGCTATTGTATAAGTTAGGTGTTCTTGCCATGAATCCAACTTGTTTAGGTTTGTTTAAAAACTTGTAACTAGGCAACATTTAGGACAAAGTTGACAAGATGAACATTATGTTAAAATCTCGTATCTCTTGCCTATGCTTGTGATAGTTCTTCGCCTCGTAACATTCTTGTGAATATCACCGACACCGTCATTCCTTCGAATAGTTGGTTTTGATATACATGAAAAACTAAAACTGATTAAATTTGTTACCTGAAAATATATTAAGAGAAATTGAGTGGTCATTATGACCATCGTCCATCACTACTCTCAATTTAGCACCAAATCCGTTTAAACTCTCACCACTCATCTATTTTACTTCTCCGTGATCACTGCAGTCACTGACAATAAGAACGTTAACTTTGCTCGTGGTTCAAACCACGAGATGATGAAGGCCACCACGAGCTAACCACTTACCGTATCAATCTCATCCCAGAAAAACTAATTAATCATACAAATCGAATCTATATAACAAGCTCCTCGTACAGAGGAGTTTCAAAGGTTAAAATATATGGTCATAATTGTTGGAATTATTATATCATGACATTCATATTAATAAACCAAGTACATCAAAGTGAGCATGAGCGGAAGCAATTATAATAGATCGAATAACATGTAATTAATTAATCATTAATTTAAATAGTAAACATACCTTTGTGATTCTAGCCCGAAAAAGAATCAATGCAATCTTCCGGAACCAAGAACCCTAATTAGGGTTTATAAGGATTATAAGAAATTCAATTCAAGAATCAAACAATAGTGTGTTTGATTCACGTTCTTGTACACACGTACTATTTCAAGAAAAGTATTTGCAAGTAATAAACACAAAACCTTGTTTTAGACACAAGAAAATCGAAACCCTAAGGGGTTCGTTTGGATGGATCGACCAAGGAAGAAAAAAGGAGAGAAAACACCAAGATGTGTGTGTACAAGTTATGAGAAAAACCTACATCTTGGGTTTGCTTATATACTACACAAGACTTGGAGCTCAAGGCACAAAGGAGGTGGGTTCACCCCCCTTGCCGATCGGTTTTGGAGCCCAAAGAGGGTTTCCGGAACCTTATCTTGTTTCCATGTTTTGTCTAGTATTTACTTTCCTAATTTTAATAAATAATTAGTCATTAATCAATAATACTAATTATTATTATTTGTTTTGTGTTTAATAATAAATTATAACATTTTATAAATAATTATTACATTTTCTCTTCATACGTATTGTGTGCAATCCCGTGATCTCAAGTTCGATCCTAACAAACGACTATTATTATTTTGTCTATAAAACCAACAGCTCCCACTTAGACATATCATAATAGTGTGATCACATCGGTTAGCGTCTTGCAACACGCCGATGCCTCTAGTACAACTTGAGTAAGGCTCCTGGAAAACCTTTTAATGATTTCTCATTATTATTATCCCTTTGTTTCTAATACCGTGTTAAATAAGGATATGGATCAAGGTCATTCCTTAATTAACTATTCTGTTTCTCGTTGTTAGAAATTGACAAGATTACCAAATCTTTTGAACCTTTCAAGAAAGACCTTGGGCGTGGCCACGCAAACACCTTGACAACCCTACGAGGGGCCCAGCAGTATTAAACTTCACAAATTAATTTGAAGGAATAAATTCTTTATTGATTACAAGCAAAACACACAAACTTTGTAACACTTCCGAAAACAACCCTTATGACTACCAGTTACGTATAGCGTTAAGTTGTTCCACAAAAATGTACTACATTCATGACCGTTATCTTGTATCTCAAGTCTAAGGATAACTTCTTATGATTTACTTAATGACAAGATCCATAAAGTAACATCATATAGTTGGGATAAGTCCTATATTCAGTATCATCGAATATCGTCTGAAATGGCATGTCTACGCATCAATATACTTTAAGTATATTATACCAACTTCAGATTTGTCTTAATTTAATAATATTCCCACATTATTAACTGACAACGGACAATTTAGAATAACTCTTATTCATTGATTTAAACATGCAAAAATAGGACAACAATAATTAACAAAAGAAATAAACATACCAACATACTTTATTTCATTCAAATAATAATTGTTTACAATATCCTTTATCAAAGTACTAATCACAGTTATGCATGAAACTACTAGCTAATTTAAGTCCAATTCCATTGGATAATTCATTAAGCTTGTCTTTCGCCAAAGCCTTAGTGAACGGATCAGCTAAGTTATCATCTGTGTAAACTTTCAGCAAATTTATTTCACCTTCGTCAACCTTTTCACGAACAAAGTGATACTTCCGTAGAAAATGTCTGGTGCCTCTCATGACTCCAGGTTCATTGGCAAATATGATTGCAGCAGAATTGTCACAATACATATTAATAGGTAATTCAATTGAAGGCATAACACCAAGCCCAGAAACGAATTTCCTAATCCAAACAGCCTCCATAGCAGCTTCTGAAGCAGCAATGTATTCAGCTTCTGTTGCAGACATCGCAATTGTACTCTGCTTCTTGCTCCTCCAGTCTACAGCTCCTCCATTGATAACAAAGACATAACCCGTCTGAGACTTCGAATCATCTTTATTACTTTGAAAGGATGCATCACAGAAACCTGTAACACAAAGTTCTGCAGCTGGATTTCCACCATATACCAAAAACATATCTTTTGTATTCCTCAAATACTTAAGAATATACTTAACAGCAATCCAATGTTTATCACCTGGATTCTGTTGAAATTGACTGGTAATATTTTGAGCAAACGCCACATCTGGCCTTGTGCACTTAACCGCATACATAATAGATCCTACAGCCGAAGCATAAGGAACTTTACTCATGCGAGCCACCTCAGCAGGTGTTGAAGCACAAAACTCACTACATAAGCCATGTTTTACTTCCATCGGCAAATATCCTTTCTTGGAATTTTGCATATTGAATCTTTTCAATATTTTGTCAATGTAAGCACTTTGACTTAATCCAATTAACCGCCTTGATCTATCTCTATAGATTTTGATTCCCAGAATGTATGCAGCTTCTCCTAAATCTTTCATAGAAAAGCACTTTCCAAGATATGCCTTAACCTTTTGCAAACGTGGAATGTCTTTTCCCATGATCAATATGTCATCAACATAAAGAATTAGGAAAGTTACATTATCACTCCCACTAGCTTCGTGATACACACATGGCTCATCAAGATTTTGAGTGAATCCAAACTTTTTTATCTCAGCATCAAACCTCTTGTTCCATTGTCGTGATGCTTGCTTTAATCCATAAATGGACCTTTTAAGCTTGCAAACACGATTTGGAAATTCTGGATTTTCAAACCCTTCTGGTTGTGCCATATAGATGTCTTCATCTAGATGACCATTTAAGAAAGCGGTTTTCACATCCATTTGCCAAATCTCATAGTCATAGTACGCTGCTATAGCTATGAGAATTCTTATAGCTCTTATGTCTGCTACAGGAGAAAACGTCTCCTCGTAATCAATTCCAAAAATTTGAGTAAAACCTTTAGCAACAAGACGAGCCTTATAAATGTGTGCATACCCATCTATGTCAGTCTTAATTTTGTAGAGCCACTTACTCCCAACTACCTTGGCACCAGGAGGTAAGTCAACTTCTTTCCAGACTTCATTATCATGCACGGATTGTATTTCCCCATCCATAGCAGCTTTCCATTTAGCTTTTTGAGGGCTATTAATGGCATCTCTATAACTAGTAGGTTCATTAAGATCCCCTAGTGTATGCTCATCAACCTCTACATTAAGACATAGACGGTCAGGAGCTTTCACAGATCTTGAAGATCTTCGAATGGGAACTACTTCAACTTCCGGTGGAGGACCCAGACTTTCCGGTTCTATAGGAAGTGTGCTAGTGTTTTCTGAAGGTAATGCATTATTTAGATCATCTTCTAGATCATATACTCTCCCACTGATTTCTTGAATCACAAAATCACTTTCAAGAAAATCACCATATCTTGCAACAAACACTTTGTTCTCAGGTGGGTAGTAAAAGTAGTAACCCATAGTTTCCCTAGGGTATCCTACAAAAATGCATTTTACAGATCTTTGTTGGAGTTTATCTTGTGAGTCACGTTTAACATACGCCTCACAACCCCAGACCTTTAAATAAGACAAGTTTGGAGCTTTTCCAGTCCATATCTCATATGGTGTCTTATCAACCTTTTTCGTGGGAACCATATTCAAAATACGAACAGTTGATTCAAGAGCATAATCCCAAAAAGACAAAGGAAGATTAGTAAGATTATACATTGATCGAACCATGTCCAACAATGTACGATTCATTCTCTCAGATACACCATTTTGTTGTGGAGTATATGGAGATGTGAGATTCTGGACAATTCCATTCTCAGTTAAGAAATCTTTAAAATCTTAACTAAGGTATTCACCACCTCGATCAGAACGAAGAGCTTTAATCTTCTTTCCCAATTGCAATTCTACTTCTGCTTTGAAAACTTTAAATGTTTCAAACACCTCATGTTTATGCTTAAGTAAATAAACATAACCATAACGGCTGAAATCATCTGTAAAAGTTAAGAAGTAGACACCACCTCTCCTTGACACATGTCTAAGTGGTCCACATACATCCGTATGTATCAAACCAAGTAGATCTGAAGCTCTTTCCATATTATTATGAAAAGGTTTCTTCGTCATCTTCCCAGAAATACAAGATTCGCATTTATCAAATGACTCATCATTGATATTATTCAAAAGCCCTTCACGTTGCAGCTTTTGCATGCGAGTCTTGCCTATATAGGCAAGTCTACAGTGCCAAAGGTAAGACGAATTCAAGTCATACTTCATTCTCTTACTTATGCTGTACATCGAATTATTATTATTGTTGGAAGTCACACAATTATTCATATAAATTTCAAACACACCATTCACAGCAACAGCATTAAAATAAAATACACCATTTAAAGAAACAGAAATTTTATTGCCATTAATAGTATGAGAAAAACCAAGATCCAACAAAAATGAAAAGGAAACAACACCTCTAATTATAGAAGGTGCATAATGACAATTGTTTAAACAAAGTACTAAACCCGAAGGTAAAACTAAATCAAACATTCTTATGGCTTCAACTGCTGCTTGTGCTCCATTTCCCACATGCAGAAATTGCTCCCCATAAGCTAGTCTCCTTTCCTCTCTAAACCCCTGTAGTATATTACAAATATTAATACCACATCCAGTATCATATACCCAGGAATTTAATTTATGAGATAAAGTAAATAATTCAATGACAAATAAGTTACCTGAAGTGCTGGCGCCCATGTGCCCAGTCTTCTTAACCTTATTGTTTCGCAAGTCATCGAGATAAAGAGGACAATTCCTCTTCCAGTGGCCCATCACCTTGCAGTAATGGCATCCTTGATCCTTCTTTGGATTATTCTTGACAGGAGGGTTCTTCTTAGGTTGAGGTGGTTGATAAGCCATAACCTGCTTATTCTTATCAGCCTTCTTCTTTCCTTTACCCTTCTTCTTGTTCGCATTTGGCTTGTTAATTCTACCCCCTTGTATAGCAAGAACTTGGGGCGTAGGAGCCTTTGGTGTCAACCCTTTCTCATAATCAATGAGCAGTGCGTGCAATTCACTTACTGTCTTCCCCACGCAATGCATATTGAAGTTCCTCACAAAACCATTAAAATCCTTGTTAAGGGACCTATTGATTAAGTTCACAGCCATATCATTGTCATAGGGTTTCTTAAGTGTTTGTAGTTGATCCATGAAACTTTTCATCTTCAACACATGAGCACTCACAGGTTCACCATCACCCTGCTTACAACCATGTAGAGCCTCCATCAAATCGTAAATCTCTACATTTGATGGTTTCTCATATAGTTTCTTGAGTTCATCAATCATGTTCATGGGGAAATACTCTTCAAACTGCCTTTGAAGAGGTGTGGACATCGCCCCTAACATCATTGCGGCCACATCAATATGTTCCTTACAATCAAGATTCCATTTGGCCTTAGCAGCATCAGTAGTTGTATCGCCAACAGGTTCTTCAGGACAAGGCGGTTTCAAGATTTCAAGTTGACCAGTCACTCGCAGGACAATCCTTAGTGAACGGTACCAATCATTGAAATTTTCCGAGCCAGTCAATTTTTCTCGTTCAAAATAAGTTTTGAACACAGAACAAAAGTTGGTGTTATCAGTTTGAGCCATTTCTACAGATAAAGAAAGTTCAAAACATTAGTATTTTTGATAATACAATTTTTCAAGAAAATTAAAATACCCAAGGAAATAATATCCAAAGAATAATCTTGAAAACTAGGATCCTCCATAAACATAGTTTCATCACATCAGTTGATCTGCTAGTAATGAAAGTACAATATGAGGTAACTTGTCGTACAAGTAATTGACAAAACATTTGTCCAATTCCTAGATATATGGGATTTACAATCACAAAACATTTGTATTGTAAGCATGTTTAGTCCCCGTCTTAATGCCTTGAGTCCAAGATCTCACTTACTACTCAATTTAAGTCGTCTAACTTAAAAACTGCAAACTTACAAATCCATCACATCAGTTGATCTGCTAGCAATGAATTTATGAAATTTACCTCTCCGTTGCAATCTCGCCAAGTTCTCACATGACGTAAATTACAACTTCAAGTGTTCTTAATTAGATGGCATTCGACTTAATTTATAAGGGTATTAATATTTTGATGTGATCAAAATAATGTATGAAGAAGCATGCATACAACTTCATAACATTGGTTTTACAAAACCTTTTTATTACCAATTAGCTAAGAGTAAAATAACAAAGTTTTGATTGAGGTATCGGGTTCACCAATTAAAGAATAACCATCAATTATCGTCCACTATATCGTACTTTTGCATAAACCCGAAAGCTTAGTGTTTCGGATAATCATTGTGGAATTGTGGATTATTCACCCTTAAGATGACAATGTACAAGTAATGGTTGTTCGGTAAGTCTAATTTACACACAAACGAGCGTTAAGACAGAATGTTGTCTCTCTAACGCCACAATTTAATGCGTTGCCATCCTTATACCCATCTTATAGTGTGTAAACTTCGGTCGAGCCTATTTAACCATTACGTACAAAAACATCAATCAACCAATCCTTTGAAATTTAAACTCTTAAAAACCAAAACAATTTCGCCATTATTTAGTCCGTATTATTTTTCTATTCAAAAATTACCCTTTTCGTTTATAAACATGTCTAACACAATAAATAAACAAAAACAAGTAATGTACACTAAAAAATAAAACAACTAAATAAACAAATATACATAATCATAACAATTAAATATGTATAAAACATGTAGCCACATGCAAATCTTATTCAATAGTCCTATTAATAATCAAATCTAGGTGTATTACGTATTAATTCAATTAGGGCTTTCTTTTTCTAGGAAAAAGAGCGACATACATCGATAAATCGATTGCGTAAGCCAAAATTAAATAAATACCACATAGCACATAATTGATTACTTAATATTGGAGTCTTCCCCAATTCGACATCTATCAATAAATTTACATGTTTCAATATAACTTAACCATTAATATATATAAACAATTTAAACAATTTAAATTATAACACAATAAAAATCCATGCAAATATGCACTTTTTCATGGATTTAGCTTAACAATTAACATATTGCACCAAGATCGTTTACTAAAACGCATAACAATTACATGACATCCTAGGGTTTCTAATCAAATTAAAAAAAATAAAAACCATAAACCCTAATAACCCTTTAAGGTCATTCGACCCAAAAAAAATTAGGGTTAGGGATTCAAACAAATAAACCCTAAAACATGTAACTAAACGAATCAAGATCCAATTTTTATGCATTTTGATAATTAATTACACATTATAACGGCTCTAGATGCCACTGTTGAAATTATTATATCATGACATTCATATTAATAAACCAAGTACATCAAAGTGAGCATGAGCGGAAGCAATTATAATAGATCGAATAACATGTAATTAATTAATCATTAATTTAAATAGTAAACATACCTTTGTGATTCTAGCCCGAACAAGAATCAATGCAATCTTCCGGAACCAAGAACCCTAATTAGGGTTTATAAGGATTATAAGAAATTCAATCCAAGAATCAAACAATAGTGTGTTTGATTCACGTTCTTGTACACACGTACTATTTCAAGAAAAGTATTTGCAAGTAATAAACACAAAACCTTGTTTTAGACACAAGAAAATCGAAACCCTAAGGGGTTCGATTGGATGGATCGACCAAGGAAGAAAAGAGGAGAGAAAACACCAAAATGTGTGTGTACAAGTTATGAGAAAAACCTACATCTTGGGTTTGCTTATATACTACACAAGACTTGGAGCTCAAGGCACAAAGGAGGTGGGTTCACCCCCCTTGCCGATCGGTTTTGGAGCCCAAAGAGGGTTTCCGGAACCTTCTCTTGTTTTCATGTTTTGTCTAGTATTTACTTTCCTAATGTTAATAAATAATTAGTCATTAATCAATAATACTAATTATTATTATTTGTTTTGTGTTTAATAATTAATTATAACATTTTATAAATAATTATTACATTTTCTCTTCATACGTATTGTGTGCAATCCCGTGATCTCAAGTTCGATCCTAACACACGACTATTATTATTTTTTCTATAAAACCAACAATAATTCACAAGCATAACACAAGGACATACAGATACTGTAAATATAAAACTCAATAATTTCAATTTTGCATGAATATGAAACCAAGACATTAATAATAACCTAAGTAAATCCATATACATAAGTACGAAATTATACATTTAAGAGATTCTTTTTAGATGATGACTCACCAAGAACGAGCGAATGAACGGCTGAAAGTAGAGTTTCATAGGTTTTCTTTCCTTGCTTACTGTTCGTAACTTTTCTTTAATAAAGGATATCAAAAATAGACTATATTTTTAAATTTGGTAAAGCTCATACCATACAATGGATAATATATTTAAACATGCCATACAATTGTAATTAGGACTTTTTAAAAACAATTACTTGGTAAAAAAACTCAAAAATGTCACTAGCTAGATGAAAATAAGACATTCTCCTCGTTATGAACTTTCGTATATATTGCTTGTTGATATGAGTGTGAATTATCCAATGAGACATTCTCCTCGTATATATTTGACATGAGTTGAGATCTATGAATAACCCATACATGTCATAGAACCTATCAACCAATCATAGCCACCTATTATTATTATTATTATTATTTTTTAACAATATATCTTGCAAACGGTAAATCTTCAAGCTACAAAAAAATACCATCGCGACGATAATTAAATCATCATTCTATAGAAATGCATATTTATATACTTTCGACGAACTTTTTTTTTCGGCGATTCTTTTTTCAAAATTTCCGCCCAGAAAAATAATATATAATTCGTAAAAATCACACATGATTTGATTTTTACAAATCACATATGATTCTTACAAATCATATATGATTTGTAAAAATCATATATGATTCGTAAAAATCACATATGATTTGATTTTAATGAATCACATATGATTTTTACAAATCATATATGATTTTTCTGGGCGGAAATTTTGAAAAAAAAAACGTTCATAAAAAAAAAGTTCGTCGAAAGTATATAACAATGCATATTTGTAGAAGATAATTTAATTCTCGTCGCGATGGTGTTTTTTTCGCGTAACGATTTACGGTTTGCGAGATATTTAATTTTTAAAAAAATGATGAAAGTTTATTTTTTTATTTTGATAAAAAAAAAATTAGTAACTAAGATTGATTGATTGGTTCTATAGTAAAATTTGGTCTTTTGGCTATTTGACATATAACCAATGAATCAATCAAAGTAATTCATTTTTTTTTTATCTAAATTAATAAAAAATCATTCTCTAAATTTTTTTTAAAACAACATATCTTACAAACGCTAAATCTTCAAGCTAAAAAAAACTACACCATCGCGAAGAGAATTAAATTACCTATCTATAAATATGCATTGTTGTATACTTTCGACAATTTTTTTTTTCGATGATTTTTTTTTAATTTAGTCCAGAAAAATCATATGTGATTCGTAAAAATCATATATGATTTGAATTTTACAAATCACATATGATTTTAATGAATCACGTATGATTTTACAAACACATGATTCATTCGTAAAAATCACATATGATTTGATTTTAACGAATCACATATGATTTTTACAAATCATATGTGATTTTTCTGGGTGGAAATTTAGAAAAAAAAAATTCATTGAAAAAAAATCGTCGAAAGTATATAACAATGCATATCTATAGAAAGATAATTTAATTCTCGTCGCGATGGTATGATTTTTTTCGCGTAACGATTAATGGTTTGCGAGATATTTGATTTAAAAAAAAAAAAGTGAAAGTTTATTTTGATTAAAAAAAATGAATAATTAATATTGCTTAATTGGTTCTATGGTAAAAATTGGTTATACATGGATTTTTGTCATGACATGTACTGATTGTTGACTTAGATTGTACTAGATTTACTAGTTATAATGCCCGCGCATGCGCAGGTTTTTTTTTTTAAATTTTCAGAACCATATATTTTTATTTATTAAAAAAAAATAATTTAATCTTTGTTTTGTTTGATTTATGATGTTTAATTATAGTTTTTTATTATTAAAGATAATTATTTAATAATTTTAATCCTATTATTAATTGCATCTTATCTATATTTTTTTGTATTTATCTTCTACTTGTGCTATGGATAAATATAAAATGTTACCTAATAAAAAAATAATCTTTTTTTAAATAAAATTATTACTAAATAAGGTATGAATGCATTTTTTTGAAATGGAAAATTCCCAATAGGGGTTTTATTTTATTATATAAAAGATTAGCTTAGATTTAAATTTGAATTTAGTGTAAATTTTATTCGTCAATCATAATATACTCATAATATATTATGCTCATTTATATTCAAGTTTTAAAGTATGAAAAAATGATTTGACCGTATTTGCGTAATTTTCTTTTCAGTTTTGATTTAATTATTTGGCTTTCAAAGTATTCTTTCCTTTTAAGCCATGTGAACTTAATGACTAAACCAATTTCGCTAAAACATGTTTTATAGTGAGCACAACGAAAGACAATAAAAAAATAATTGAGAATTCGTATTCAGAAATTATTGAGAATTCGTATTCAGAACTAAACTGATATGACTGATAATTGCAACAGACACTGTATCTCGAACCAACATATTCCCGAATTTATTGTAGACGAATCTTGTGTTGCTCCCATAACCATACAATGGCATCCCACCCCACTTAACAGTGGCCGATATTTCATTCTATTTCTCTTAAAAATTTATTTATATGACATTTTGATATAAACTAATCAAAACGTTTTCTTATTCTTGTATTTTCTTTTAGGTATATTTCTCTTAATAAAAAGTATCGAAACCCTCGTCGAGTCGCCCTCAGACTCTAGATATGCTCATGTCGCTAAGTGGAAGCATACTATCTGATGTTGTCAACATTTTACTTTTATGAAAAAAGAATGGTGATATTGTTGGTCCACTAAGATCAACACTCCAACATATTTGAAACAAACAAATCACAAAACTGTCTTTGACCAAACAAAGGTAAAAGGAAAAGGTTTGCAAGTGTCAAAACTCTATGAAATTCCAGTGACACCGCGAGACCACCCATGATTCCGCTGACGCTAGATGAAAAGAAAGATATTTCGAAGGATATGTTAAGTTCTTAATATGTGTATGAATAATCGAATGAGATATATGTTGGTTGTTGTTGACTGTTGAGTTAGTACTAGAAACATTCCAGTTATCCATTTTGCATTTTAATTAACCTGTGTGAAACTTAAGATAAAAATAATTTCCACCAAAATTAACATGCTTTATGTTAAAAAAATAGCTAAGAGTTCATATAAGTTTTCAGCTGCTCGCCACAATTAGAGTTAGGTTTTCCAAACTCTATTGAAGATGAACACCCTGAAAACATTATATTATTCTAGACGCATTACACTCGCATACTTTCTGGTATATTAGTCGCAAACAAATTCTTCCTCCAACCTATGTGGGATAAAATGAAAGAATAGAAGGTTATGTAAGATTGCAATTAAGTTTAAGCATTGTCCTTTGTGCTTGTAGCCATAGAGAGTAAAATGTTTACTTTATAAATTATTTCCGATATGTGTATGAATTATTGAATGGGATATGATTTGTTTGTTGAGTGAGACTATTGTGCTTACACATCTAAGGATAACTCGTTATAAACTTACAACTATGATTAAAATATGTTCATTCCTATATGGTTTTTTTATGTGCGTGTATTATCTAATGATACATATGTTGCTTGTTGAGTTACATTGTATGTAGATTTATTAGCTCACTTTATAAGTTTGAGCTTAATTGTAAATTTTATTGGTAAATCAAAATATAATGTTATTTTAGACTTAAGTACAACAAAGTAAAAAACGTATGACATTCTTTGCGTAATTTGTTTTTCCTTTCTAATTTGGCTTATTTATTTGTTAAACATGTTGCTTAATTGTATCACATTAGCAAAACTGAGTGACCTCCGATAAAAGAAGAATAAAGAACAATAACCAAGAAAAGTAAAAAATAAAGAATTCATATTAATTATCCAGATTATGTCTTCCGCATGCTATGTACGGTTAGCTTGCAAACGTTTCAAGCATGAAGAGAATCATAATCCTGATAATGTAATACTATTCTAGTCACGAGTAACTCACGTACATTATGGTATATTAGTAACCAACAACTTTTTTCTTCAACCAATGTGGGATAGAATGTTTGGATAATTTTTTTGTGTTTGAATAAAATTTTATATTGGAAAAGAATGTGTCGCTGGTTGATGTAATAACGAAGGACGTGTTGTTGGTGGTAAGCACACGTTGATGGGGTACCTATTAACCTATTACACAGTCTAAGAATATAAATCAGAACGTGAAAACCATTAGCAAGGTCATATCATCTTAAGCAGCTAGACAATTCTTTATATACTTGCAGATAATATATAAGAGTTTTTCATAGGAAGTTGACTAAGATATTCATAAGCATATAACAAGAGTACAAGACATAAAAGATAAGTGGTCCTCAATATAACTATTCGGCCTATGTCTAATGGCCATCTTCATCTTCTTATATGTTAAGTATATACGCTGGGCCAACTCACTACCGAATGATAACTTATATGTTAAGTATATACCCTAGGTATAGTTGATTAATGATAATTGTTTGTTTAATAAAGAGTTGTTAATGCATTAGTAATTTGTTTTTCATAGGAAGTTGACTAAGATATTCATAAGCATATAACAAGAGTACAAGACATAAAAGATAAGTGGTCCTCAATATAACTATTCGGCCTATGTCTAATGGCCATCTTCATCTTCTTATATGTTAAGTATATACGCTGGGCCAACTCACTACCGAATGATAACTTATATGTTAAGTATATACCCTAGGTATAGTTGATTAATGATAATTGTTTGTTTAATAAAGAGTTGTTATATGCATTAGTAATTTGTTTATAAAATCATAACTTATATGTTAAGTATATACGCTGGGCCAACTCACTACCGAATGATCCTTAACTAGGATTTGAATAGAAATAATCTAAGTCTAAACGAAGTCCCTGAAGGATAGAACATTAAGGTAGTCATCTTCGTAGTTCTTCAAAGACAAAAGAAAGTCTTACCACTTTTTGAGACGGAACTTAGCAAGTCAAGTCCCTAACCAAGTAGAAGATGATGGAGTCACTGAATGATGACAATTATTCGATGTCTTCCCTTGATCTCCTCAAGTACAAAGACATCTTGAACTTAGATATTTAGGAAAAGTAAGAATTTAAATGTTGAAAACTTTGTTCAAGTTTTAGTAAGTTCTTTAATTCATTTTTAGTAAGAATTCAAATGTTGAAAACTTTGTTCAAGTTTTAGATTGCACTATTATGCATAAACTTATTTTGTTTCAAAGGCTAATTGTCTAAGTATATTAAGATTAGTATTTAGTTGATGGGTACATTTTGTTAACAATTTTTTTGAACGGCAATTATATTTAGAAAAAAAAAAAAAAAAAAAAAAAAAAAAAAAAAAAACAAACTAGCAAAGGAGCTAGGAGGTTACAATGTTACAAGTTAAGGATTTTTCGCCAATCTATCCAACTAAACAAAGCCTTACATCTATATCTACACCAATAAAAGGAGCGGAAAACGACATCCTCAAAGAGAGACGCCTTGGATTGAAGCTTTGAACTGAAAATACTCTTATTACGAAAGTTCCAAATAGTTCACCACATAGTGTAGGAAACTCCTTCGATCAACGATTTGTGTTTGGAGGAAAGACGAAGATTCAATAGCCACTCTAACCAATCATCATACGTAGATAGCTTCATAAAAGACCAAGTAGCAATCTTGTGAAAGACCTTGTTGATACAAAAGTTGGGCGTACCGGGTTATTGGGCTCTAGCTCTCGTACCAATTCGCTTCTTAGCACTTTGTTACCTGCGTACTAAGAAAATAAAACAACACCGTTAGACTTATCGAGGGATTGTCTCCCCCGATTAGACTCCGGCGTGAGAGTAAGTAATCGATTTAGGATTCTCGTAAAAGAGTTAGGTTTGTATGTCATACCTTGAATGAGAATCGTGTGATTCTATATATAGGGGCTGAAACCGCGTAGGTTTCTTGCTCCTTACTCTTCGCACTCGTGGTGCTTATCGGGGTAAGGATATCTATTCCATGAATAGAAGATCCTTATCGCATGCCCGATTAGTTTGGTTGGGCTTTGGGCTTCGTGAGCCCAAGCCGTTATTATTATGGCCCGTCATTCGCTATAATAGCTCACTCGTGGTGGGCTTGGGCCGAGTAATGTTTATCATTTGGGCTCATGGCCCAAATATAGACTATACGTCATCATGTCCCCCCAGTCTAGTGTGCGTGGCTCGTAGCCGCGGATACTAGACTAATATTAACAGCGGTAAGCGTGGCGGGAGAACAAGTAAATATTACCGCTCGTTTTTAAGTGCAATGCACCTAGTCCTAGGTATTTCAAACGGATACCTCGAAAAATGGGGGTGGTGTCCACGTGGCCCTCGTGAATCGGGAAAAAGTGCATGTACCGGTTCAGTTTCAGCCATACGTTATTGTGAGTGGGATCCACGTGGAGTTAATTTAGGGTTTTTTTACCCCTTATATAAGAGTCACCGCCTCACTTTTTACGATCACACAGTAAAACACACACTCACTATCCGTCACTTTCCTTGAAAGCGTTTTTGCAAAGAAAATACTCATTTTCGTAAGTAATTTTTGTGCGTTTCACTCGTAAATTAATGAAGATGGTTGCTCAGTTAGAAGACTTTCGCTCTGCGATGTCTATTGAGGATGTCACTCAATTTTCGTCTGACTTCTTCGTGCCTTTGGATGTCCATCCAGAGGCGCCAGATGTGGACGCGTGTATAGCTGATTTCCCCGAAGGGAAAATAGGGCTTTACACGAAATTTTTTGAGTACGCGAATCACCGCGTACCCATATCTATCTTCTTGAGCGATTTGCTCAATAACTATCGCCTTCACATCTCTCAGCTGCACTGTATTGGTGCGGCTAAGGTGTCGAATTTTGAAGTAAACTGCCGTTTACTTGCGATAGACCCGACCGTGGACTTGTTCCGCTCCTTTTACCACACAACGTGGTCGAATGGTTGGGTTTCTTTTGCGAAGCGACAGGGGGCACTGCAATGTTACACTGAGAAAGTAGATGCCCTAAAGAATTGGAGGGAATACTTTTTCTGGGTTGACGATGTAGTCTTTCCCTCTGGCTATGAGTTTTATACTCAGAGTACATTGCCAAAGGATGATGCTGCGAAGAATGATGGAGTCTTCGTTGATGAGGTTTCCTCTCCACAGAATGAAAACAGGGAGGGGAAAGCCAAGGTTGCTGATGGTGGCGAGGCGCAGGAGCTGATGGATGAGCTGGCTGCGACCGCTGCACGCCAAGCTGAGCTGGTGGCTCAGCTAAAAGAGAAGTATGTCGAGGAGAGCAGTGCTCTTGCCCAGAAGGATGAGGAGTTGGCGGGACTTCGTGCGCAGTTGGCGAGTGCGCAAGCGGAGTTGGAGGCCTCGCGGGCGTATGCGGAAAAGATCGCTGGGGATAAGGTGAGTATGCTAGCCGACCTTAGGTATGCGAGGGCTAAGCTTAATCAGATAAAGGCTAAAGCGACCTGTTCGGTGGCATACCTTGACGGGAAGAGGGCCGAGCATCTTGCCAGCGTCCAGGAGTTCCAGGAGCGCATAGAGAAAGCGATTGCGCTGCAAGAGGAGAAGCTGCGCGCCCTCAGTATAGAGTATGACGAGGAGCTGTATCCTCACTTGATGTCTACTATTGCTGAGCGCAGGTATTTTTGTTTACTTGTCTTCATAATAACATTATCGCCGTGCTTTTTACTTACACAAATTGTCTTTGTGAATGCAGGTGGTTGATTAGCCACGGCTGTAAGAAAGACCGTCGATAGAGTACGTTGTCGCGTAATTCAAATCGTTGCGATGTGCGCCGTATTCTTCGAGCGTCTTTGTGATCTTGGGGTAGGGTTCCCTTGTTAATAAATTCAATGATAGGTGTCATCCATGTAGGATCCTGTTCCTCTATCACCGTTGATATCTCCATTTCCAAGATTGACTTATTTTTTAGGGTTTCTACCAATACCTGTTTTGAGAGGTGTGCGAAACTTGTGGATGCGATCTTACTGAGCGCATCAGCCTTTCTGTTATCGCCTCTGGGTACCTGTTTGATTGTGAACTTATCAAAGTTTTTTATCAAGGACTTTGTCTTTTCCAGGTACTGGACCATGTGTTCATCCTTGGCTTCATATTCGCCTAGCACGTGGTTAGCGACTAGCCGAGCATCTACGTTTGCTTCCAGGTTGCGTACACCCATTTGGATTGCGATGCGTAGTCCGGCTAGTAGGGCTTCATATTCTGCCTCATTGTTTGTTGCTGTGAACTCAAAGCGTAGCGCATAGGTGAATTCCATACCTTCTGGATTTGTAAGAATAAGGCCTGCGCCTGATCCATCCGCACATGAGGATCCATCTGTGAACAGGATCCAAGGTTCCTGTAGGTCTGTTTTGGTCGCAGATGTTGGGCTGTCGCTATCTGGCTTCTCCACGATGAAATCGGCTAGTACTTGTCCTTTAATTGCAGTGCGCGGTCTGTATGAGATGTTATACTCACTTAAAAGTACACTCCATTTTTGTAACCGTCCTGATGCGTCGGGTTTAGAGATAACTTGTTTGATTGGCTGATCAGTGATCACCACTATTGGGTGCGCTTGGAAGTATCTGCGCAGCCTTTTGGCTGCGAATACTAGAGATAGGACCAGTTTTTCCATAGCACTGTAGTTAGTCTTTGTTTTCTTTAGGGCTTTGCTTACAAAGTATATGGGTGTCTGGATGGAGTTTCTATCCGTCAATAGTACTGCGCTAACTGCTCCATGTGTTGCCGATAAGTACATGATTAGCTCTTCCCCTGGTCGTGGTGCGACAAGTTTAGGAAGAGATGCCAGATGGTGTTTAAGTTGTTGGAAAGCTTCCTCCGCTTCTTCGGTCCAGCGAAAGTCTCCCTTCTTAGTACACTTCGTGAGTGTTTTAAAGAGAGGAAGGGATTTGTCTGCTAACTTAGATAAGAAACGGTTTAGCCCTGCTAACTTTCCATTCAATGACTGGACTTCCTTGAGTGTGCGCGGTGAGGGGAGATCAATAACAGCCTTTGTTTTTTCTGGGCAAGGCTTGATTCCATCGGGTTCTATCAAGTATCCAAGGAACATGCCTTCGATCGCGCCAAAGGTGCACTTTTTTGGATTTAACTTCATGTTGATTCTTCCCAGTGTCCTGAATGTTTCCTCGATGTCGCGCACCAATTCATCCTCTGTGTGGCTTTTGATGACAAGGTCGTCAACGTAGACTTCCAAGTTGCGGCCTACTTGTTTTTCGAAAGCTGTGTCCACTAGTCGTTGGTATGTCGCACCTGCGTTCTTCGGGCCAAAAGGCATTTTTGTGTAGCAGTATACTCCTTGACTGGTGTGGAAAGCTGTTTTTTCTTCATCTTCTACTGCCATTTGGATCTGATGATACCCTTTATATGCATCTAGGAAGCATTTGAAAGGGTATCCGCACAAGGACTCGACCTTCCACTCTATCTCTGGCAGTGGATAGCAGTCCTGCGGACATGCTTTGTTGAGGTCTGTGAAGTCCACGCACATCCTCCAACTGCCATCGCTCTTCTTTACCATAACTGGGTTAGAAAGCCAGTCGTGATAGTATACTTCGCGCATGATGCCTGCATCTACTAGCTTATGTACTTCTTCCAGAATAGCCTTTGCACGATCTGGGGCCTGGCCGTGTTTCTTTTGCCTTATTGGAGGGTATCCTTGTCGGATTTGTAGCTTATGTTCTGTGATAGAGCGCGGTACTCCCGTCATATGCTTTGGTTCCCATGCAAAGATGTCTAGGTTCTTCTGCAAGAGTGCGCATACAGCTGCTTTACCTTTGTCAGATAAAGATCCTCCAATCGAAACTTGTTGTTCCGGATAATCTGGATGAATGGCGACTTTTAAATTTGGCGTTTTTTCCGTGCGCTGTTCTGGAATAGTCTCTGCTTCAGTTGTTACTGCGATGCATTCTCTTGGTGGTACTGTTGTGTTATAGAGGGTGACAACTCCTCCTTCCACTGGGAATTTAAGCATTCCGTGCGCTGTGGATGGTACAGCGCGCACGAATGATATTCCCGGTCTCCCAATGATACCATTGTATGGTGAAGGGGACTTTATTACCATAAAGTTTATCCATGTTGCGGTTGAGTGTTGTTCATCTCCTACGACCACCAACAAGCGTAACTGCCCCGTGGGCCAGATCTTTTCTCCCGTGAATCCTGTTAATGACGTTGTTGCTGGTATCAATTGACTTTGAATCTCGGGTCGCAGTCTTTTGAAACAGTGATCGTACAGGATATCTGCGGATGCTCCTCCATCGATGTACATGCGGTGGATATCATGTCCTCCTGTATGTATTTCAATAGTTAGAGGCTCTACGACTGCGTTGTCCGCAGCTATAGTAGGGAAGGATATCTCTTTTTCTGGAGAGAATTTTTGGCTGACTTTTTGCTTTATCTTGCGTTGCCATGATTGTATCATGTATATAGTATCAGCTTTTTCCTTTGGGGGTTCTTTCTTACCTCCGTTTCTCTGTTTATCTTTTCCCTCTTTGATGTTCTTTACGAGGTGGTCCATCCTGCCTTCTCTTACTAGCTTTTCAATTAGCTGTTTTAGTTGGACGCACTCGTTAGTTGTATGGCCTTTTTGGCCGTGATACTTGCAGTATCCACTACCTAGGCGCTTTTCCTCTGCAGTGCGCATTGGTGGTGGTTTTGGGAAGTTCGCACCTTCTGTTACAAATATTTCTCTCGGAGTTTTTGTGAGAGGGGTATATTTGTCATTGTCTCTTCCACTGCGATAATTCCTGCCGCGGTTGTTATTTTGGTCATTGGATTGTCTCCGCGGCTGCTCTTGCTTCCTATAGTTTGAATAACCTTTTTTGCTATCCGCAGCAGCTGCTTCTCCTTGTATAAAGGATCTAGTGCGCTTTGTTAGCTCATCAAAAGTTTGTGGAACTTTGTCGTTCAATTTTCGGATGAGTTCTGGGTTGTTAATCCCATTCATGAACCCTGAAATTTTTAGGATTTCAGGACATGTTTTGACTTGTATGCACTCATCTTTGAAACGTTCCATAAAAGCACTGGTTGATTCGCCTTGACGCTGCTTCACTCTTGCTAGCTCCACAGGGTTTTTAGCGCACTTCTTTCGCTGGGTGAAGTTGAGGCGGAATGCTTTCCGTAATTCCTCAAATCCACCGATGCTCCTACGTGAGAGTTTGCTAAACCATGTGCGAGCGTTTCCCACTAACGTTGAGTTAAACATGTGGCACCACACAGGCTGTGGCCAGTTTTCGATAGTTGCGGCTGATTCGAAAATTTTTAGGTGATCGTCTGGATCACCTGTTCCATCATATGTTTTCACGTTAGCGGGCATGCGCCTGCGTTTGCGGTCTGAGTAATCGCTGATGCGCCGTGTAAACGCATCAATTTTCTGGCGTCGCCATGGGAGAGACATATCTTCATTCTCTTCCTCGCGACGTCTTCCTCTCGACTTCCAGTGGCCTGTTTCTTTATCCTCGTTGTCCGAGGAGTCGCTGGGAGAAGAGTAATCTCTTTTTCGGCGCTTGCGCCGGCTTCTTTCAGAAGAAGAGCTTGAGGGATCTCTGCTTGGGGATCTTCTTCTCCCCAATCTATCTTGAATCCTCCTACTCCCAGGTTTGGAAGATCCTTGGCTTGGCGAATGTTGAGGTCCTAATCGATCTTGTATTCCCCGACTGCCAAGTCTGGAGTGAACATTAGTGCGCCTCTCGCTGTCTTCTGAGTATTGTGAATTAGATATTGTACCCAACCTATCATGGATAGCGGTACGTTCTACGCGTCTTCCTCGTGGGTGACGCACTGGTGATAGTTCGCGTTCAAGAGCAAAATTGAGTCGGGCTTGTAGGCTCGTGCTTGCTCTCCTTGTTGCTTCTTCTTGCATGAGGGCGGTTAGGGTTTCATAATTTTGGGATACAAAGTTTCCCAAAGTTAGATCGGGTACGTCCTCAGTTGTTGCAAGAATTTCTGCCTCAGTATTAGGCACCCTGTTTCGGTCAGGTGCGCCTGGCGGCGCAGTGTTGTTCACTGCGGGTGTAGCTTGATGAGGAGTGGTGAAGAGGGTGCGTTGGAGTTCCTCAACGCTTGGGACCACTGAAGAAATTATAGGTAGTTCCATCGCTGGAAGAGGTTGGGTTGTCCCTACCTCTTGGTGATCAGGTGCACTGGTTGTCCCAGCAACTTGTCTAGAAGTTGAATCTTGTCGATTCTTCCTCTGATGGTCACGTTTTTCTGACTGCGGAGTCCGCTGACTTGAATTCTTATGTTTTGTCATTCTAGTACTTTGGTTCTTAGTAGGGTCCCACGGATGGCGCCACTTGTTGATACAAAAGTTGGGCGTACCGGGTTATTGGGCTCTAGCTCTCGTACCAATTCGCTTCTTAGCACTTTGTTACCTGCGTACTAAGAAAATAAAACAACACCGTTAGACTTATCGAGGGATTGTCTCCCCCGATTAGACTCCGGCGTGAGAGTAAGTAATCGATTTAGGATTCTCGTAAAAGAGTTAGGGTTTGTATGTCATACCTTGAATGAGAATCGTGTGATTCTATATATAGGGGCTGAAACCACGTAGGTTTCTTGCTCCTTACTCTTCGCACTCGTGGTGCTTATTGGGGTAAGGATATCTATTCCATGAATAGAAGATCCTTATCGCATGCCCGATTAGTTTGGTTGGGCTTTGGGCTTCGTGAGCCCAAGCCGTTATTATTATGGCCCGTCATTCGCTATAATAGCTCACTCGTGGTGGGCTTGGGCCGAGTAATGTTTATCATTTGGGCTCATGGCCCAAATATAGACTATACGTCATCAGACCTCTTTTGCTATGTTACAAGCGAAAAAAATATGACTAGTCGACTCCACCGTCACACCGCAAGAAGGACATAAAATAGAATCAATATCCATACCTCGTATACAAATATTTAACCTTGTAGGTAAGCAATCTATCTTTACTTTCCAAGAGTGAACGTTAATTTTTATGGGAACAGCATTAGTCCACCGAGTCTTAGTCGAAACATTATGTAGCCAATGATCATCAATCATCTTTCGAACAGAGGCAACAGAGAAATCTTCCGATCCATCTAATGCCCAAAACCACCTGTCCCACATATCAACTAAAGTTATTGTTCGATCCATCGAACGGAGGCAACGGAGAACTCTCCGGATCCATCGGACGGAGGCAAAGGGTACATTTAGTTAACATTTAATTTATATGATTTGTTTAGTTGACACATATAGTTATTGTTCGATTTGATTTAGTACTAGATTATAATCTTTTCTAGTACATAGTTTGATTTAGTACTAGATTATAATCTTTTCTAGTACATAGTTATATCTAAAGAGGATCATCATTGTAGAATCATGCATCAATTATAAATGCAAAAGTGATAAATCTTTTAATCCCACGTCGACGCAAGAAACAAAAGAAAGGAAGTAAGGAAGCTGTAAAAAGAAAAGGTAAACATGTAGGGGATGGGAGTTAAAATTCGTTTGTTTCAACATTTTAATTATGACAGTGAGTTTACATGGGTTAGTTCTAATTATTAATATTAACAGTAAAGAAAATTTACAAAATGTAATATTCAACAGTTTTAATGTTTGGCTTGTTAGGCTCGTTCAACTCGAATAGCTTGTTTGGCTCGTTCGACTCAAAAAATTAAACGAGTTATCGAACGAGCCGAGCCAAATATTGGTGTTATTTAAAGCTCGGCTCGTCTAACTAATCGAGCATTATTTATTGTTCGAGCTGGAGTTCGATTATTTATAAGCTCGAATTGAGTTAAACGAGTTCGAACTCGAGTAGCTCGATAAAAGCTCGATTCGTTAACACCCCTAAGCAAAACTAAGCCACCTCCAATAGAAGAAGAATAAAAAACAATAACCAAGAAAAGTAAAAAAATCAAGAATTCATATTAATTATACGGACTATTTTCTCCTCATGCTATGTATGGTTAGCTGCAAACGTTTCAAGCATGAAGAGAATCATAATCCTCATAATGTAATACTAATCTAGTCACAAGAAACTCATGTACACTATGGTATATTAGTAACCAACAACTTCTTTCTTCAACCTATGTGGGATTGAATGTTTGGATAATTTTTTTTTGTTGTGTTTGAATAGAAGTTTATATTGGAAAAGAACGTGTCGCTGGTTGATGTAAAAACGAAGGACGTGTTATTGGTGGTAAGCACACGTTGATGGGGTACCTATTACACAATCTAAGTATATAAGTCTCACAACGTGAAAACCATTAGCAAGGTCATCTCTTCTTAAGCAGCCAGACAATCCTTTATATACTTGCAGATTATATATAAGGATTTTTGCCTAGGAAGTTGACTAAGATATTCATAAGGATATAACAAGAGTACAAGACATAAAAGATAATTGGTCCTGGATATAATTATTGGGCCTATGTCTAATGGCCATCTTCATCTTCTTTTTCTTCTTACCTAAAAAAGCTTCAAGCCGAAATAGTTGGACCCCTATAGTGGCTCAAATTATGTGGATGATAACCACAATGTTATTATAAATTTATAACACAAGTTTTCTCTAAATTTAAACTGCTTAATTACTTACTTTGACATCGTTGACTACTCATCTTCAAGTCATCTTAAGATTAGCTCGAAATATATGCAACATATGTTGGAAGTAGTGGTCAAAGAATTTTAATGAGGCGTAGCTCATTTGGTTTCAAACGAGAAATGGGACTCGTAGCATCCTTTAATGACGCGTAGCTCAGTTGGTAAATTTTTTTAACTTGCAAGATCCTGGATGATTTGAAAACAATATACTATGCTAGATACATGTGCCTCGCTTAGACTAAATTATATTAGTAACAAACTATTTCTTTCTTCATCCAAAGTGGGATGTACTGTTAGGATAGAAAGTTAGAAAATGTAATGCTAGAGTTATTAAGAGTTGGTGAAAAAAGGATATGTCACTTGAAAGTTGGAACTTCAAACTGAGATGAAACATGTTCTCGAGCCGCCCTCAGGTGGTGCATATACTGTTATTCATTTCCTTTTGTTTACATGCTTTTTATGTGAAAAATAAATGAAGAAGGATTCAAACCACCAGCTCGACCTAGAACTTTACTTAGTGAATTGATTGCAAAAATATGGAACCATTGTCATATATTTGTCTAAGATGTTGATATCTAGAGTCACTTGAATGGAACCATAAATGTTCTTTGGACATATAGTGGCTTAAACGGCGTTTAGACAACCCAAAAATCTTGTAGTGCATATCATTAAAGACACTATTCCTGTAATTTTCAATTCCTAACATACTTCAAGTCATCTAAGTGTAGCTCCTCTTATAGTTAGCTCGGAAGATATACAATATTTTTCGGAGGTTGTGCAAGGGCTTTTAATATCATTCGTCAGTGTGTAGCTCAGTTGGTTCCCGATAGGAAATGAAATTAACTTTTTGTGAAATTTTCATAATGATTGTACTTCAAACTCGCGTGTGGGTTTCTTGTAGATATGGGAATATAGAGCATCGTTTAACATGAGCTTGTTGGTTTAGAAATCACTAGCTAAATGAAAATAACATGTTCCGAAGAATATCCTAACTTTCAACTATCATAAAATTCTGTTCATTCCATATATAATTACGATATGTGTATGAATTATCTAAGAGATTTATGTTGCTTGCTGACCGTTAAGTTAGATCATATGTGTAAATATATTTTGCATGTCGCATTTTAATAACATACATTTTTACATATTTATACAGTCGCCACCAAAACATGTTCTAGAGTGCCAAATTAACAGAAATAACATGTTTTAGAGTACCAAATTAAAATAAAAAAGTTGAGATTTTATATAAGTTTTCTAATTCTCACAAACGTGTTAGATTTTTTAAATCCAATACACTTATGAGACTCAGAAAACATAATAGTATTTCTCAACACATTTAACATACGTACACTCTTGGTATATGAGTAACCAAAACTTCTATATTCGGCCAATGTGGGATAAAGTGTCAAAATAAAATGTTACAAAATATGAAAGGACATGTGAGAACCAATTATGAAAGGAACATCTTGGATAACATGATAGTATAAGTTGTTAGTGCTCTAAAAACGAAAGATTACAAATGTTTAAGAATTTAACTAAAAGAACATGTGAATTTTTCTTAGGACAATGGGTTAGCTTTTACTTATCTAATCATTTACAAAGAAGTTTTATGCATGGTTGAATGTAGTATGTTTTTTGGTCATGAAGGTTAAAGTATTTTTGCATTATGATACATGTTATGGCCATGTGAGCTGTTAAGCAAACTTATTATGGAGATCGGTACACATTTTTGAATGCTCAACGTGCATATTATGAATTTACAAAATTATGTTTGCATGTAGCTAAGCAAACTTTTCGACAAACTAAAAATAAGTAGCCATGAAATCCTTTATCATATACATATTTGGTAACATAAGTCATATGTTTTTATTACTTTGATATGAACTGTTGTTCAAGTAGAGATCGATATACATAAGTATGTTAAAAAGACCTCGACGGGAAATATTTCAAAGCATAACAAGAGTACAAGACATAAAAAATAATTGGGCCTGCATAAAAAAACATGCATCATTTCAACTAGGGGTTTTCATGGTTCGGGTAATAAACCGAAAACAAAACCGAACCGAACCGGGGAAAAAACCGAACCGAATATATAACCGAAACGAATTTGTTAAAACCGAACCGAACCGAATTAAAAATTCGGTTTTCGGTTTAGATATGGGTTTGGCTATCTGAACCGAAAACCGAATTTATATAAATATATATATATATATATATATTTTTATATATTTATATTATTTTATATATAAAAAATGTCCATTAAAATTTTATACTAATATAAAAAACATTTTTCTATGCTTGAAATATATTTTTTCCCAAAAATATATATAAATAAATTTTTAAAAAAATATAAATAGTGTAATTTAAGTACAAAATTTGGTTTTCCGTTTTGACCCATAACCGAACCGAACTTCGGTTCGGTTCTCGGTTCGGTTCGATCATAGATATTTTCGGTTCGGTTCGGTTTTCGGTTATGACCCAAAAAAATTTTTAACAGAACAACCCGAACCGAATAAACCGATTAACCGAAAACCGAACCGATGAACACCCCTAATTTCAACTCAAATTATTGGGCGTGTGTTTAGTAGTTTTTTTTTTGAACAGCGGAATTTTATTGAGGAAAAAACTAGCAAGGAGCTAGATCAAACAAGAACAATATAAGGGTTCTTAATCCAATCGTCCCACTTGAACGACGATTTACATCTAAATTTACACCAATAAAAAGAACTGGAAACTAAATTATCAAATACCAACGCCTTTTCAGGGATCTTCTTATCAAACAGAAGCTTGTTACGAAAGTTCCACAAATACCACCACAAACCATAGTATACGCCCTCAAGAACGTCATTGAGTTTGGATTGAATCCGAATAGAAACTAACCAAACTCGCCATTCCTCGTATGAATTCACCTCCAAATAGTCGATATTCCACCAATGAGATATCTTGCGCATAATCTGCCTCACAAGAACACATTGAAAGAAAATATGGTTTGTCGATTCCACACCGGCATTACAAATAGGACAAACAATCGAATCAATATCCATTCCACGGCGAGAGATATTAAATCGAGTTGGGAGCGCGTTAGATTTAACTTTCCAAGCTATGATATTCACCTTGATTGGCACGGATTTAACCCACCTAGTTGATAAGCTAACATCTTGAAATCGATTCCCATCAATTACTTTTCGTATTGAAGCAACCGAGAAAACTCCATCACTTTCTAAAGACCAAACGTAACGATCTTCACATGGCACGAGAGTAATCATCCGAGAAAGCTCAGTCAAAGAGTTAAGTTGCATCTCTTCAATTCCACTTCTCACTTTTCTTCGAAATGAGAAATCTAGACTTGGCGCATTCAATTTCGAACTAACAGTAGCATTCTTATTCGATTCAATAGCATACATACGTGGAAACAGCTCTTTGAGAACACCACCTTCATGCCAATTGTCGACCCAGAATCGCGTATTCTCCCCATTCCCCAGTTTCAACCGAATGTAATCTACCATAATAATACCCTGACCTTGTAACGACTTTATTTCTTGGACTATCGATGTCCAGCAGGTTCTAACACCGCCAATAACATCTTTGCTCAAATACCCATCCTCCCCAAAATTAGCCTTGATCACTTTAGTCCATAAGGAACAATTTTGAGAATAGAACCTCCAAACCCACTTGAGCATGAGACCTCTATTAAGGGCAAACAGACTTGATACCCCTAAACCCCCTTTATCTTTCGGAGTTAAGACCTTGTTCCACTTTACCCAAGTAGCTTTCTTACTCTTCTGGTCCTGGCCATTAAAGAACCGACTACGAATAGTTTCAAGAGATTTAAGGATACTCAATGGAACCTTAAAAATAGACATATGGAAGATAGGCATAGATCCTAACACGGACTTAAGAAGAGTGAGTCTACCTCCGATTGAAAGGAGATTCATCTTCCATCTGGAAAGGCGAGATAACACCTTATCCACCACTTCTTTCCAAGCTTGCTTCCTTGACATATTACCCCCAACTTTCGTACCCAAATAAGTGAAAGGAGTCTTAAGAACAAGACATCCAAGTTTGGAGGCCGCATGTTTAACCATCTCATCTTCAACATTAACACCCAAAATCTTACTCTTACACATATTAATACGGAGACCAGAAGCCCGGAAAAAACAATCCAAAACTCGAACTAACGAATCAATATTGAGCTCACTCCATTGGCCAAGAAAGATTGCATCATCCGCATAAAACAAATGAGACAAATTCACCGTTGAATTAATTTTGATCCCCGAAAATAAACCCGCGTCTACCACACGTTGAAAAGAAATATGCAAGCTCTCCATAATAAGAATGAATAAAAAAGGGGATAAAGGATCACCTTGTTTGAGACCTCTAAAAAATTGAAATTCCTCCGTAGGGCTACCATTAACAAGAATGGACCCTCTGGACGATCTAAGACAGCTTTGAATCCAAGTCCTCCATTTTTCGCCGAAACCAAATTTATTTAACACATCATCTATGAAATCCCATCGGACCGAGTCAAAAGCTTTTTTGAAATCAACTTTGAAAATAAGAGCATGTTTTTTCTTCCTACGACACCATTGAATGACCTCATCAAGAATAAATGGACCGTCTAAGATTTGTGTATCCGCCACAAAAGCAGATTGAACCTCGTTGACAAGATCACCAAGCACAACAACTAATCGGTTCGCCAAGATTTTAGCAATAATCTTGTATAAGCTTTCGATCAAACTAATAGGGCGAAAATCTTTAACCATATTGGCATCAAGAGTGTGGAAAACTAGAAGGGGGGTTGAATAGTTTTACGTCTTTTTAATTAGTTGTAAAAAGAGTTTTAGTGTTTACTTAATTTTTAAAACTTAGATTCGATAATATGTGATCTCAAGTATTGCACAATACAAACAAATATCAATACGAAATATATAACAATGATAAGTAATGAAATAAGTAAGAGATGGAAAGATCGAACCGCGAGACAAGAGATTTATAGTGGTTCGGCTACAAGGACACCTTCCTTGCCCTACTCCACTCCCCGAGCACCTAATTCGAGAGTTTTCTTCACTATATCAACAAGCTCCCTTATGGCGGAGAAAACCTTACACACCAATTTACACACCAATATACACACCAATTTACACACCAATAATCACACCACAACACCTTCACACCTAAGTCACAACTTCTACACACCTTCTTCAAATCAATCTACTTCACAACTAACTACTTCAACTCTATCTTCTTCACACCAATAGATTTCCTAGCTTTTCTTCTTCACACCAAGCTATCAACTAATCACACAATCTATATCTAGCACAACTATCTACAACCAAATATTCACAACAATCTTCACAAAGAATATGTAAATAATCTTGATGATACACCAACAACTTGGATGTGGAGATCACAACAAGTTGCAATACTTCTTGTCTAGGAAGATAGAAGTATTCTTCTCTTGCACTTGAGAGGATGGAAATTGGATCACTTTGAAACAAAGAATATATACACTTATGATCAAAGGATGAGAGAATAGAGAAATAGATCTAGATCAGAAAGTTTAGAAGTGCAAAAGGTGAGGAAAAAGTGTGAACTGATCCAGTATTTATAGGGGAGAAAAAACACTGTTCTGGAGCGTGGCCGGCCCCCTTAATTAGTGGCCGGTCCCCTTAATGATTAAGGGGGCCGCCTAAGGAATTAAGGGGGCCGCCCCTTCAGAACGTTGGTTTTTCTTGTCTTTTAGTGGGGAATATTTTTCTGGATAGAATTTGCCATTTTTGGTTGGAAATTTGAAATCATATATTTATAATGAATTAAACATATTCTTTTAATTCCAAAAGTAATTTTGTAAAAGATATAAGATGTTTAATACATTTTATACAAATTCTAGTGATTAGAAAATTTTCCTTTGATCATGAAATGTAATAAACCCTTTGTTTATTCATACCTTAAGTGATATGGAAGCAAAGACAAATATTAAGCACTAAAAACTTGTTTACGTCATAAGTTTTAGGTTAATGAGTTTATGCTTTGTAATTATCAAAACATAGAGACATTGTTAATATGCTAACAATGTTTTAAGACATTATTTAAGTCAACAATCTCCCCCTTTTTGATGATTACAAAACCTTAAACTCATTAGGTCTAAAAAATAATTTTTAGACAAGAATTTAGAGTTTAACATTCTCTTCTCCCCCTTTTTGTAAAATCAAAAAGGTTAAAGCTCCCCCTTGATGTGTACTCCCCCTCATTTGAGAGCACCAAGGAGATGAGCTATCGAAATCTTGGCTACACAAAATATTAGAAGAGAGCAAGGCAAGTATACATGCAAAGCAATAGTTATAAAAATAGATTCATTCAAGCATCATAGAAAGCATTACAACATTTAATATGCTTAAGGCATATTAATCATAAAAAAACAAATGAAAATACATAGTCCTATATTGCCTAGAAAGAGCACTTGGACTTGCTTGCAACTCATGGTTTGATTGTTTTATTTGCTTGAAGGATAACATAAGCATAAAGCTTAGTTGTTAGATGGAGAGGGATATGGAGTGAGGTATGGAGCGGAAGAGGTGGCCCTTACGATATTGTATCGTGTTAGGGGTGGAATGGGATGAGGTCGAGTGAGGAGATATTCAATCCAAGAAATATCTTCACTCAAGTAAAGGATTTGTTTTTGGAGAAAGATGCAACAAGGGCAATAGTGAGTGTGGTTTGTAACTTGATCCAAGTTGAGAGAGTGAGGAAGGCAATTGTTATAGGGTGATGATGGAGGTTGCCCTTTGTTGCGTTGTGCAAGATGCATGGCATTGAGATCACAAAGATCATGGATTTGTGATATTTCATCATGGAACTTTTGCTTTTCCGTGGTAATGTGGAGAAAGTCATTGTGTTGATATGGATGAATTGGGTTTGTGTAGTTGGAGTTGTAGTGGGATGGTTGATCAACCTTGTATGGATCATTACAAGGGATTTGAGGATGAGGTGAGTGATTTGGCATGAAGGAGGATGTTTGGCCAATGTTGTATGGTTTGTAAGTAGGATCAAATGAATGTCCTTGTGAATTTGGTGGAAAGTTTGGGAAGTAAGTGGTTGGTGGTGTTGAATGACTTCCAACTTCATTTGTTATGATGGATTTGTTTCGATGGCCTTTTCTTCGCCATACGGGTTTTTCCGTCATTCTTGCAAGCCTTGAGGCTTTTGGTTTGGGTTTGTTTGGAGAAGCCATAAAGGGATGAGTAAAGAGTTTTGAGTATTGGGGTTATTTATAGTGTAAGATTTGTGTGTTTATGGATGGATAAAGTTTGTTTGGGAGATTAGGACAAATTGTGTTGGTGAAAATTGGGAAATGTAGGTTGAAATGGGCTAAAAAGCAGAAAAGATTCTGTAAACCCGACCATCAGATGGCCGGTCCCCTTAATTAGGGGGCGGTCCCCTTAATAATTAAGGGGGCCGCCTTACATAATTAAGGGGGCCGCCCATCTGGTGATTTCCAGGTTGCCAAAATTGGGTTTTTGGCAGAAAATTTTCAGAAAGGTTATGTGTTTGGATTAGAGTTCAAGCAAGTTCAATTCTCTTAGGCAATATAGAATCTAATCTAATTAAGATATGGCATGCATGCAAGAGGACACATAATAAGCAATAGGAGGTAAGTAAAGGCAAGCACACTTAAGTTTCCTAAGGCACCTATCTTAGATAAAAGGCAAAGGCAATTAGTGAGTGAAAAGCTAGTGATGGATCAAGATGACATCATTATTAAGGAATTTGTCCTAGTGAGTGTCTATATGCAACAAATGTGGAGTTGTGATTGTTTCGACTCCTAGATGCACAACGAAATAACGATCCTAAGAAACAATCCAAATGATCTCCTTGATTCAATTTTTGCTCGATCATGAATGTCAAAGACATATATTAGATTATATACCTTGACAATTTATGTGTGAGTTTATGCATGATTTTGAAAGACAATATTTTTTTACACTTTGTCAACAATGCAAGGAAAATGATCTTCATGTGATTCCTAGATTGTGAGAATAATTTTTAGAAAGAATTGATTGAGTTTTACAAAAAGGTTTATGCAAAGAAAATGAATCTTCTCAATCTTTAATTTTGTGCGAAATAGATTCCTAGACTCAGAAAAGGTGAAATGAAAAAAAATAAATTTCATGCAAGTATAAATTTGAATTAATTCAATATAATTTAGTCAACTTGTTCCATCATTCCTAATCCTAAACGCAAGTGGTTGAATAATTCACGCTTAAGGGGTTTTGTGAATATATCCGCAATGTTGTCTTCCGATGCAACCTTTTCTATAGATATATTTCCTTTTTGTACATTATCCCTAAGAAAATGGTGACGTATTTCTATGTGTTTAGTCCTAGAGTGTTGCACCGGATTTTTACTTAAATCTATTGCACCTTTGTTATCGCACATAATGGGGACATTTTCTAACGTAATGCCATAGTCTACGAGAGCTTGTTTCATCCATAGTGCTTGTTGACATGCCTTTCCGGCGCTTACATATTCGGCTTGGGTTGTAGAAATAGCAAGAGCGGTTTGCTTCTTCGAAAATCAAGACGTTAGACAACATCCCATAAACGTGCAAATACCGCTAGTGCTCTTTCTATCTACGTAGTCTCCCGCATGATCTGAATCCGCATAGACAATGGTTTCTATGCCGGATTCCTTAGGATACCATAATCCTAAGTGTATAGTGCCTTTAACGTATCGGAAGATACGCTTAACCGCTTCTAGATGAGAGGTTTTGGGATCCTCTTGAAAACGGGCACAAAGGCAGACACTAAACATAATATCGGGTCTACTTGCCGTCAAGTATAGTAAACTACCTATCATTCCTCTATACTTGGTGTTATCTACGGACTCACCTTCATCGTCCTTTGTGAGCTTTACCTCCGTAGACATGGGTGTTTTTATGGGTTTTGAGTCTTCTAGGCCAAATTTCTTAAGCATTTCCTTAATGTACTTAGATTGGTTAAAGAATATTCCATCTTCTAATTGTTTTATTTGTAATCCTAGGAAGAAGTTAAGTTCACCCATCATACTCATCTCAAACTCATCATGCATGATTTTGGCAAATTCATCACACATGTCTTGACAAGTCGATCCAAATATAATGTCATCAACATATATTTGAACAATGATGAGATTAGGGTCTTTCCTTTTAGTGAAAAGAGTGTTATCTACCATTCCCATGGAATAATCATGTTTAATAAGAAAAGCTTTTAATCGATCATATCAAGCTTTGGGAGCTTGTTTGAGTCCATACAAAGCTTTCTTTAACTTATAAACATAATCAGGTTTTGCGAAGTCAATGAATCCTGGAGGTTGTGCCACATATACCTCCTCATTGATAAAACCGTTAAGGAATGCACTTTTCACATCCATTTGGAATAACTTAAAATCTAGGGCGCAAGCATAGGCAAGTAATATCCTAATTGATTCTAGTCTAGCTACGGGGGCATAAGTTTCATCATAATCAATTCCTTCTTGTTGATTATAACCTTGGGCAACTAACCTAGCTTTATTCCTAGTAACTATTCCATTCTCGTCTAACTTGTTCCTATATACCCATTTGGTTCCTATGATAGTCATATCCTTTGGATTTGGGACTAGTTCCCAAACATCATTTGCCTTAAATTGATTTAATTCTTCTTGCATAGCTATAATCCAACTTTCATCCTTTAAAGCCTCGCTAATATTCTTAGGTTCTATTGCTGAGAGGAAACAAAAGAAGTTGTTTTTATCTTGGGCTTGTGACCTAAGGGTTCTTTGGTTAAGATGTCCTATTATATTATCTAATGGATGTGATCTAGATTCTTTAATATTAACGGTTTCGTTATTTTCTAAGTGAATGTCTTCATTATCATTTCCTATGGGTTTTGTTTTACTAACCTCAATGGCTTCATCTTCGACTAAATCATCATCTTCTAAAGGTAGCGTTTTAGGAGGTGGTGGTGTTTCATCAAATGTTACATTTAGTGATTCCTCTACTTTCATGGAGTGTTTGTTAAGTATTATATATGCTTTACTATTTTGTGAGTATCCTAAAAATATTCCTTCATATGATTTTGGATCAAACTTAGTGAGGTAGTCCTTAGTGTTTAAGATATAGCATTTACTTCCAAATACCCTAAAGTAGCTTAAGTTTGGTTTTCTATTTCTTAATAACTCATAAGGAGTTTTTCCTAGAATTCTTCTAATTGATACCCTATTTAAAATATAAGTCGATGTATCTACGGCGTGACACCAAAATTTTTGTGGAATGGATTGTTCATTTAACATAGTTCTACTCATTTCTTGTAGTGACCTATTTTTTCTTTCTACTACCCCATTTGATTGAGGAGTACGAGGAGCAGAGAAATTGTGAGATATTCCATTTAACTCACAATATTTTCCGAATTGTACTTCGTTATCAAATTCCCTACCATGGTTCGTCCTAATGGCAACTATTGAGCATCCTAATTTATTTTGAATCATTTTACTAAATATTTCGAATTTTTCAAAGGCTTGGGTTTTGTCACTTAAAAACCTAGTCCACGTGTATCGTGAGTAGTCATCTACTATTACTAAGGTATATTTGTTTCCTCCATAGCTCCGCACAGCGGATGGACCAAAAAGATCCATATGTAATAATTCTAGGCACCTAGTAGTGGATACTATATTCTTAGCTTTGTGACTAGCATGAGCTTGTTTTCCAATTTTACATGCATCACAAAAATGTTTGTCATATTTTAGATTAGGCAAGTTTCTAACTAATTCCTTAGAGGCCAAAGATTGTATTTGTTGCATGTTAGCATGTCCTAATCTCCTATGCCACAATGTGGAGTTTTCGTCTAGGGTCGTTAGGCATATCCTATCTTCAGGTTTGTTTCCTAGTTTCATAACATATACACCTCCTTTCCTAATACCTCTACCTATAATTTTTCCATTCTTAACTATTTCGCTATCTTCTTCGGAAAAGATAACTCTACATTTATTATCGCATATTTGGCCTACACTAAGTAAGTTATATGTTAAATTATTTACATGTTCAACATTTTCAATAGTAAGTGAGTCTTGAGAAATCGTACCTTTGCCAATAATTTTTCCACGCAAGTCACTACCAAAAATAACGTTACCTCCGTTGTATGCCTTATATGTAGAGAATAGCTTTCGGTTCCCTGTCATGTGCCTCGAGCATCCACTATCCTTGATCCATTCGTCAGGCTCCAAGTCAATTCCAAGGCATATTTTGTCGGTTGCTTTTGCCATGAAACACTTTTCTTCTCTTGGTTTTTCCACTTCTTCTTTGTCACTATCACTCCATGTTCTACTAACAAATGCACCTTGATTATTATAACTCGGCGGCTTTAGACATTCACCAATGAGATGATTTGGACTTCCACATCTAAAGCATTTTCTTTTCACGTAATTGTCACTTCTATTTCTTTGGAACGATTTTCTATCGTCATGTGATGATCTAGTGAATCTTCCTCGTCTCTTGAAGAATTTCTTGAATTCTCTTACGACCATTGCATATTCTTCATCTTCACTCTCGTCACTTGAGTCACTATCATCACAAAGTTCCTTTTTGGCTTTTAGAGCAACGGATTTGACTTGTTCTTTCTTGACTTTAACCGTTTTCAAATCTTTTCTTATAATTTCTTCATGGACCTTCAAGTTGCCAATAAGCTCATCTAGTGACAATGTCATCAAATTCTTTGATTCTTCAATAGCCGTGACTTTAGCTCGCCATTTCGGATGCAATGCCCTAAGAAATTTCCTAACACAATTTTTACTAGAAAATGTCTCATCAAGTGCTTTTAAACTTGTGATAATGGTGTTAAATTTAGCAAAAGCATTATCAATTGATTCCTCTTCCGGAATCGTAAATTGTTCATATTGTTGTACAAGAAGATCTATTTTGTTATCTTTAACTTGACTATTACCTTGGTGAGTGATTAGTAAAGAATCCCAAATTTCTTTTGCGGTTTTACACATAAAAATTCTTTCATATTCTTTGCGTGGTAACGCATTATAAATAACCATTTTAGCCTCATTATTTTTTGCTAGTTTCTTTTTCAAATTATCATTTTGTTTTTCAAAAGCTACAATTTCATCCATTTTAGTTTCTACATTATATTGAATAGGGGGAAAATCACCAAAGGTAATAATATGCCAAAGATCAAGATCTTTTGATTTCACATAGGTTTCGAATCTATTTTTCCAATATAAAAATCCATCACTTTCAAATAGTGGTGGTCTTTGCATAGATTGCCCTTCTAAATATTTTTCAGATTCCATAGATCATTACAAGTTTTAAAATACAATATATTTTAAAATTCTTGCTAGACGTGGCTCCTGATACCAATTGTGGAAAACTAGAAGGGGGGTTGAATAGTTTTACGTCTTTTTAATTAGTTGTAAAAAGAGTTTTAGTGTTTACTTAATTTTTAAAACTTAGATTCGATAATATGTGATCTCAAGTATTGCACAATACAAACAAATATCAATACGAAATATATAACAATGATAAGTAATGAAATAAGTAAGAGATGGAAAGATCGAACCGCGAGACAAGAGATTTATAGTGGTTCGGCTACAAGGACACCTTCCTTGCCCTACTCCACTCCCCGAGCACCTAACTCGAGAGTTTTCTTCACTATATCAACAAGCTCCCTTATGGCGGAGAAAACCTTACACACCAATTTACACACCAATAATCACACCAATAATCACACCACAACACCTTCACACCTAAGTCACAACTTCTACACACCTTCTTCAAATCAATCTACTTCACAACTAACTACTTCAACTCTATCTTCTTCACACCAATAGATTTCCTAGCTTTTCTTCTTCACACCAAGCTATCAACTAATCACACAATCTATATCTAGCACAACTATCTACAAGCAAATATTCACAACAATCTTCACAAAGAATATGTAAATAATCTTGATGATACACCAACAACTTGGATGTGGAGATCACAACAAGTTGCAATACTTCTTGTCTAGGAAGATAGAAGTATTCTTCTCTTGCACTTGAGAGGATGGAAATTGGATCACTTTGAAACAAAGAATATATACACTTATGATCAAAGGATGAGAGAATAGAGAAATAGATCTAGATCAGAAAGTTTAGAAGTGCAAAAGGTGAGGAAAAAGTGTGAACTAATCCAGTATTTATAGGGGAGAAAAAACACTGTTCTGGAGCGTGGCCGGTCCCCTTAATTAGTGGCCGGTCCCCTTAATGATTAAGGGGGCCGCCTAAGGAATTAAGGGGGCCGCCCCTTCAGAACGTTGGTTTTTCTTGTCTTTTAGTGGGGAATATTTTTTTGGATAGAATTTGCCATTTTTGGTTGGAAATTTGAAATCATATATTTATAATGAATTAAACATATTCTTTTAATTCCAAAAGTAATTTTGTGAAAGATATAAGATATTTAATACATTTTATAAAAATTCTAGTGATTAGAAAAATTTCCTTTGATCATGAAATGTAATAAACCCTTTGTTTATTCATACCTTAAGTGATATGGAAGCAAAGACAAATATTAAGCACTAAAAACTTGTTTACGTCATAAGTTTTAGGTTAATGAGTTTATGCTTTGTAATTATCAAAACATAGAGACATTGTTAATATGCTAACAATGTTTTAAGACATTATTTATGTCAACAAAGAGTTTTAGGAATCAGAGCAATAAAGTTCGAGTTACATCCATTCGGCAATTCACCTGTCATGAAGAAAAAATCAACAGCCTCAAACACGTCCTTCTCAATCACAGGCCAAAAATGCCGATAAAAACTAAAAGAAAATCCGTCTGGACCCGGAGACTTATCAACACCACAATCCCACACAGCCCTTTTAACCTCTTATTTGGAAATCCTGCGATCCATATCCTTTTTCTGATCAATCGTTAGGGAAACAGGAAAAGGAGTATCAATACAAGCTCGATTCACTGATGGTTTATCAAACCTACACCGAAAATCGTTAGTGATCTTCATCTTCTTTTTGGAAGTTTCAAGCCCAACATTTAGACCCTTATAAGACAAGTTTTCTCTAAATTTCGAATGCTTAGCTACTTTAACATGGTTAACTAGCTTTCTTCAAGTCATCAAAGTGTTGCGCCTCTTAAGATTAGCTCGATTTATATGCGGAATAAGACTCATAAAGTGTTGCCGGGTTAACCGGGTCTTAGCCGGATATTGCCGAGTTAACCGGGTCTTTGCCGGATATAACCGGGTCTAGGGTCTCACCGGATATAGCCAATTCTAACCGGGTTTTGGCCGGAATAGCCGGTTCTAACCGGGTCTTGGCCGGAAAAGTCGGGTTTCATTCGTATTTTGGAGGTTTGATAACATAAGTCATATGTTTTTATTGCTATGACATGAACTCTTATTTTGAATACTGAGATTCGGATAAATGAATAATCACATGGTCACGTGTTTGGGTGTCCATATTATGATAGTACTTGTTTTGGCCCAAGCCGGTTAATATCTCAAAATTCTAAGAGCATAGGTATGGTAAGTTGGGGTTAAATTTTAACCCACTGGCATCTTAGTGTCACATCAACTCTTAAACTTTAACCAAACTTTAATAAAAACCCCGTTATCAAAACCAAACTTTAACTAAATTACAATTTATAAAAACACCCTTTCATTTAGGGGGAAGAAGTGAAAATTTGAAGGCTTTAACGCAAGGTTAAGCCCTTCACCAAGCTCGTTAACGAGCCTTTCACCAAGAGGGGTGGTGTGTTAACTTTGCATTCACTTTGATTTGGTTAATCTTTAACCACGAATTTCTGTTACCATACCCTATGCTCTAAAATACTACTTATGTTAACATCTTATATTAATAAGCGGCTTTAATTGATAATGAAGTCATATGTTTCTATTGGCCTCTGAAATATGTCTTGTGTGAAGTTAAGAATTAAAAGGTGTCCATCAAAACATGTTTTAGATTTCGAAAATAAAAGAAAAAGTTTAGAATTCATATGAATTTTCTGATATTACACGACCCTTCGGATTTTTTCAACCCGTTTGATCATGAAACATTAGAAAACATGATACTATTCTCAACATATTTAACTCACATACACTATGGTATATTAGCAACTAACAACTTCTATCTTCTGCCTATGTGGGAAAGGTGTTAAATGAAAGGTTTGAAAATGTATGAGCTTAAAGAAATACGTTTTGTAATCAACATACATTTCTTAAAGAAACATCCCCTTAGTATCGCTAGTATAAATGTGTACCTTTGAATCAGTTTGTTCAAGAAGAAAGAAGAAGAAAAGTGATTAATTAAGTCTTGGTTTTTTTAGAGTCTGGCCTAGGGCTGGCAATTTTGACACGAAACCTATTAACACGACACCACACGACCTGTTCTTAACAGGTTCGTGTCTTAACCTTAACAGGTTTCGTGTCTTAACAGGTCAGACATGTTAAGACTTGTTAGTGACCTGTTAATATTATAATATATATATATATATATATATATATATATATATATATATATATATATATATATATATATATATATATATATATATATATATATATATATATATATATATATATAATTAAAACCCCTAAAATACTAAATCTCATTTATCTCTTATCCATCCGCCTCCAGCCCTCCAACTCCAAAGACAAAAAGCAACGACCAAACATTTATCCTCAAATCTCAAATTCTTAATACCCTCAGTCCTAAAATACTAAATCGTTCCCTCTCAATCTATTCCCTCAGTCCCTCTCAAATCTCAATCGCACACTAAATCACTAATGAAGTAAGCAGCTTCAACAACACAGCAGGTCACCAGCTCAAATCGTATGTTTATTAATTGTTGTCGATTCTTGTTTAATTGTTTATCTCATTCTTGTTTATATGTTTATCTCATATATGTTTAATTGTTTAATTGTTTATCTCATTCGCTCAATCTCACAGTCGACCCATAGTCCCATATATGTTTAATTGTTTATCTCATTCTTGTTTATTTGTTTATCTCATATATGTTTGGGTATTTTTGTTACAGATTATTGACTTATTGTATACAGACATACAGTCGACCCATATATTTGTTTATTGTTGTCGACACTCGACAGTCGACCCATATATGGTTTTGGTATAAGATTTAGTTGATCTACTTGAGATATTTCATATAAAAAGTATAGGGATTAGTGACTGGTATTTTAGCATTTTTATAAACAAGTGATAATGTGATATAGATATGTAAGTTTTGTTACAGATTAGTGATGTAAGTTTGTTACAAATTAGTGACGGGTATTTTTGTTGTACTCTTATACTTTTTATATGCTTATTTACTCGTTAGTTTTGAGTTTGTAGATGGATTAGTGTCGAGTCTTATTACTCGTTATATGCTTATTTACTCGTTATATGCTTATTTACTCACTTAGTATAGAAACTCTTGAGGCCCTTATTTGCACAAAAGATTGGTTGTTTGCAGGTTCAAATGACGTTCCTCTTGAAGAGCTCGCTGAAGATATAATGTCGATGTCGCTTGATGGTGGTCCTGAATCAGGTGCTTAAAGCTCAGTCAACAATCCCAACTCACTTAATCAGGTGCTTACTTTTCTATGTATCTGTTTATTTTAAGCATAAAAGCATTAAGTTAAGTAAGTTAAATACAACTGCTATATCAATTTAATATTATGGCTCAAAACCAGCTCTTGACTGAATGACTGTCTTAGTTACACATGTTGATAAAGTATTCATAAGTGATATACCTTGATATATTTGTAGCACCAAGTAGAGACTGGACCATTTGTAGCACCAAGTAGAGACTGGACCATTTTCACATGTTGATAAAATATTCATAAGTGATATACCTTGATATATTTGTAGCACCAAGTAGAGACTGGACCATTTTCTAATATTTACTCTTTTGACTTTTCAGATTTAAAATGGAAGATACGAGTAAAGGCGTCAAAATTGAAGAGCTCGCTGAAAGATATAATGTCAACAATCCCACTTCGTATTGTTAAGGATTATTATCATTATGTATTTATGTATTAGTTAAGACTTAAGATTTGTGATGTATGTTTCATGTTCTGTGGGTCTTTGAAATTGTATGAACTTTTGCATTATGTATGAACTTTTGCATCTTCAAGAGTTCAAGTGCAGCAGTGCAGCTGAGCAGCTCTTTGAAATTGAAATTGTATGTTTCAGGTTCTTAACAGGTCATATGCATGTTAACAGGTTATTGTATCATGGGATTTGGTCATATGCATGTTAACAGGTTCTTAACAGGTCTTAACAGGTTAACCTGTTTATTTTCGTGTCGTGTTCGTGTTTGAAAAAAATGACACGATAAGCTAACAGGTCGTGTTCGTGTTTGACCTTAACAGGTTCGTGTCTTAACAGGTTCGTGTCTTAACAGGTTCGTGTAACCTGTTATGCCAGCTCTAGTCTGGCCCACTTATCTAATATTGTTTCTTAATCTTGCTTTCATAGTCGTATGTTTGATTCCTTTTATTCCTTTTATCTAATATTGTTTCTTAATATTGTTACTTTTCATTGTAGTAGTGTAGTAAAGGTATTGACTAGCTATCAGTATCACTCCTCTTAAGATTAGCTCGAAACATATGTCAAACTTGAACTTAGTTTTTCATTGAACGGAGTATAGCTCGATTGGTTTCAAATGAGAAGACTTCTAAAATCCTTAGTTTTTCAAAAATTCTCATAATGATTGTACTTTTAACTAGCGTGTATGGCATATGGATGGGTATAGAAACTCTTGAATACTCGAAGTCGATAAGCCTAAACATGAAAATTTTAATAGTATTGTTGATCGTGACTATCGTTGTTGTATTGATGTAAATACATATATCACCTGATGATAATAAGATATTCTCCTCTTTATGAACTTCATATGTAGATGGTTTTGCTATGTGTATGAATTATCCAACGAGACATGAGTTTGATTGTACTGGATTTATTAGCTTAGATTTAAATTTGAATTTAGTGTAAATTTTATTTGTCAATCATAATATATTATGCTCATTTATATTCAAGTTTTAAAGTATGAAAAAATGATTTGACCGTATTTGCGTAATTTTCTTTTCAGTTTTGATTTAATTATTTGGCTTTCAAAGTATTATTTCCTTTTAAGCCATGTGAACTTAATGACTAAACCAATTTCGCTAAAACATGTTTTATAGTGAGCACAATGAAAGACAATAAAAAAATAATTGAGAATTCGTTTTCAGAAATTATTGAGAATTCGTATTAAAAAATAATTGAGAATTCGTATTAACTTTCAAATCCGTCAATCACCTCACCTACTATTTTAGCAAGTAAAATGATAGAGGATATGAAAACATAATACTATTCACAACACGAGTGTCTCAAGTATGTTATGGTATATTAGTAACAAATAATTTCTTTCTTCAACGAATGTGAGATAAAATGTTAGGATTCAAGGTTGAAAATGGTCTCCATCTTATATAAAAGATTTTTATGGTAAGGAAAAGACAATGTAAGAGTTATTAAAAGTTGTTGAAACTTGAAAGAAACATATCTTGGAATTCAGTGGCGAAGCTAGAAAATTTTCATTGGGGGTCGGGATCTAAATTTTTTTTTTTCCAAACGCTATTTTTCGAGTAATATGTTCGGGTCGGTGATTCGATTCGGGTCGGGTTAAAAATTAAATACTATTATTATAAAAATAAAGTTTCATTCACTAAAAAACTAAGCATTTGTCCAAGATAACTAAACATTAAAAAGGAGACAAACGGTTGGTACCTGGTTCGATTCATTGAAGAAATTAGAATTCAGTCTTTCGACCTTTAAAATCCTTGAATTATTCAATTATGGACTCCGCATCAAACTTGTTAGCAATTTCTTTTTCTATGTAAATCACCATATTGTTTGCTAGATTCTGAGGGTCGAAGGGGGAGGGTTTGGGATTTGGTTAATTGGTTTGCTAATTGTTGGGGATTGTTCTGTTTTTTTTTTTTTTTTTTTTTTTAATGGGCTAAGTAATGGATTTTAGTTTGGGATTTGGTTTGTTAATGGATTTTAGTTTGGGGAGATGGGCTTATGTAAAATGTAATAGATCAATTTTATTACTTAATGTATAAAAAAAAATTCACAATTAAAATGGGGGGTCGAAACCGAATATACCGAAATTTTTCTACACGAAAACTATATACCCCCTACATCGCAAAAAAAATTTCGGGGGGTCGGGCGCCCCTCCCCGCCCCTAAATAGCTGCGCCAATGTTGGAACTCGAGATTGAATTTTAGAAGCAAACTAGTTTATGTGTTTGGATCACGAATCATATACACTTTGGAGTTTGGACGATAAGCTGAACTTATATGTTGTTATTGATCTAAAAATGAAAGATTGCAATTGTTTAAGCATCGAACTAAAACAACCTGTGAAAAATCTTAGCGATGTGTTTGGACCCACATGGGAGCCGGGTGTGGCACGGGCCACACCCAATTTTAGTTCACGAAGTGTAAATTTTTTATAAAATATGACTTTTCTGGGCTCGTGCAACACCCAATTTTACCTAATAAATTCTTTATCGGACAACGTTAGTAGTACTCATAGTCATAAAAATATTTTGTGCAACACCCTCTCGAAAATTCTGGGTCCGTCCCTGTACATCGCTGAAGGTATTTTTGCATTATGATACCAGTCATGGCCATATGGGTTGCACAGCAAACTCATTATGTCGATTACTACACAATTTTGAATGCTCAATGTGTATGCTATGAATTTACAAAATCATGTTCGCAAGAAGCTAAGCGAACCTTTCCACAAACATGTTTATCACATGAGTAGCCAAGCAATCCTTTATCATGTATGGATTTGATAAAGTAAGTCATGTGTTTTTATTACTATGATACGGAGTGTTATTCAAGAGAGATCGATTCGCACGGGGTGAATGAATTACGTCTTGAGCTGTATGGGAAAAGTATTTCTATATTATGATTCTTGTTTTGGCCCAGGTTAGAATCTTATTATGCTAAAAATAGTGCTTATGTTAACATCTCTATCTTATAAAGCAGCTAGACAATCCTTTATATACAATCCTTTATATACTTGCAGATAATAGAGTTAACTAACATAAATATTTATAAAACACAAATTACATTAACTAACATAACTAATAAAAATTTTCTTTTAGAATTTTTTTTCGAATTTTTTAAGAAAAATTTTTATTAGAAATTTTTTTTCGAATTATTTTTTTTTGAAAAAAAAAATTTCGTCAAAAAAATTTTTTTTTTGAATTTTTTTCTAATTATTTTTTTTTTTTGAAAAAAAAATTTCGTGAAAAAAAATTTTTTTAGAATTTTTTAAGAAAAAATTTTATTAGAATTTTTTTTTTCAAAGTATTTTTTTCGGAAAAAAAATTTTTAAAAAAATCATTTTTTTAGAATTTTTTCCTAATTCTTTTCGAATTTTTTTTTTTAAAAGACTAACTAACTAAAAGGACTAACGGTGCAAACATTGCAAACGATCTTTGGTATAAAGGACGAACATTGCAAACGACTGTTAGGTTAAAGGACTAATGTTGCCACTTTACGATTAGACTTAACGACTAAACTAACTCCATTAGAAAATTGGACCAAAAGTGGAAGCCACGTAAGCCTTTTGGACTAATATCTCTCGACTTTTGCATTTTGGACTGAAAGTGCAATTTTTATACAACCACAAGGACAAAAAATGCAGTTAACTCCAGATAATAAGAGATTTTTATAGGGAGTTGACCGGAAAAATTTATAAGCAGAGTACCAGACATAAGAGATAATTATTAGTCTGTACACATTTATGTAAATTGATTTGGCATTTTACTATCCCGACACGTCACCTTTGATGAAACACAATTTCCTTACCGCTCGATGACACCCAATTCTCCACCCTCCTACACTTTTTTAGACTCTACACCATCCCCTCTACTCACTCAAATACTTACTCACCCCCCAACACCAAATTCACTTCAAGAAGTTCCTAATACCCATCATGAACCCATTACACACCCAATAGCCCATTGTCTGCATCCCAACAACAACCCAACAGCCCACCAACCGTAGCCCCAACTCAATCATCACCTGCCCAACACCCTCCTACGCATACAACCAACCCCGACGCCTCGACCCAACCTGCACAACATCCCACCGAACCACCCCGTACTCACCGCATGGTCACTCGGTCTCAATTAGGCATCGTCAAACCAATTGAACGCCTCTCGCTTCATACTTCTTCTATTTCACCATTACCTAAATCTCCCTTCCTTGCTCTTCAAAACCCTTATTGGAATAATGCTATGTATGATGAGTATAATGCGTTAAAAATGGTACTTGGATTCTGGTACCACGGCCCTTTGGTGTTAATGTGGTGAGATCCATGTGGTTGTTTAAGCATAAATTTCATGCTGACGGAACATTGAGTCGTTATAAAGTTAAAAATGGTACTTGGATTCTGGTACCACGGCCCTTTGGTGTTAATGTGGTGAGATCCATGTGGTTGTTTAAGCATAAATTTCATGCTGACGGAACATTGAGTCGTTATAAGGCTCGTTTGGTTGCAAATGGCAGCAGTCAGCAACTTGGTATTGATTGTGATGAGACCTTTAGTCCGGTTGTCAAACCGGCTACCATTCGCACCGTTCTCAGTCTTGCGGTATCCCGCAAGTGGCCTATTCATCAACTTGACGTTAAGAATGCCTTTCTTAACGGGGATTTATCTGAGACTGTATATATGCACCAACCGCCAGGATTTGTAGACTCCCGGTATCCTCATCATGTCTGCCTTTTGCAAAAATCCTTATATGGTCTAAAGCAGGCACCTCGTGCTTGGTTTCAGAGATTTGCAGGTTATGCTACTAGAGTTGGTTTTTATCATAGTCGCTGTGGCACTTCATTATTTATTCTTCGACAGGGTTCTCAAGTGGCTTATTTACTTATCTATGTGGATGAAATTATTCTTACAGCCTCCTCTACTGCCCTCCTACAGCAGATCATTGCTTCCTTGCACAAAGAGTTTGACATGACAGATCTTGGGTCACTTAATTATTTTCTGGGCATTACTGCTACTCGGCATTCTACAGGTCTCTTTCTATCTCAGCAGAAGTATGCTACTGAGCTTCTTGAGCGTGCTCACATGACCAACTGTAACCCTTCCCGAACACCAGTTGATACAGAGTCCAAACTGGGTCCCGAAGGTGTTCCAGTTCAGGATCCTACTTTATATCGTAGTCTTGCAGGTGGTCTTCAGTATCTCACATTTACCAGACCCGATCTCTCCTATGCAGTTCAACAGATCTGTCTTTACATGCATGATCCTCGCGAGCCACATTTAGCTGCCCTTAAACGTATTCTACGATATGTTCGAGGGACTTTGGATTTTGGTCTACACCTATATTCATCCTCCACCACTTCTCTTGTTGGATATACAGATGCTGACTGGGCGGGTTGCCCATCAACACGGCGATCTACTTCAGGATACTGTGTTTTTCTGGGCGATAACCTACTCTCTTGGTCTTCTAAGAGACAACACACCATCTCCCGTTCCAGTGCCGAAGCCGAGTACCGGGGTGTTGCTAACGTTGTAGCGGAGACTGCATGGCTTCGTAATCTTCTTCGTGAGCTGCACTCTCCTCTTTCTACTGCCACTCTTGTCTACTGTGATAATGTTAGTGCCATCTATTTGTCTGCCAATCCCGTTCAACATCAACGGACTAAACATATTGAGATTGATATACATTTTGTCCGTGACTTGGTAACTGCTGGTCAGGTTCGTGTTCTTCATGTACCCTCACGTTATCAATACGCAGATATTTTCACCAAGGGACTTCCTTCAGCCTTATTCGAAGATTTTCGATCCAGTTTGAGCGTCCGGCTTCCTCCCGCTCCAACTGCGGGGGAGTATTAGTATGTACACATTTATGTAAATTGATTTGGCATTTACTATGATTGATTTAGATTAGCTGTAATTTATATCTGATTAGAGGGTGATTGCTATTGCCCAAAATAGCCCATGTTTCCTCACTATATGTAACCCATCTATTGGAATGTAATAGCAAGGAATATACACGTTTATACCAATTCACAATAATTGGGCCTGAATATAAAAATACGTATCAGTTAAATCCAAATTATTAGGCTTATGTCTAGTACTCTGGTAGCCATTTTCATCTCCTTTTTTCGTAAAAGCTTCAAGCCCAATAGATGGTAGCCACAATGTCATTATATGAGGAGTTAAATTGCTCACCTGCTCTATAACATTCTTTGTTCGCAGGAATAACAACGAAAATATCATCATAAGACAATTTTTTCTCTTATTTTCGATTGCTCCCATAATTAAAAACCATTCATTACTTATTTTATCTACTCGATAAGTATTAGAATGATTGAGTTTAATAAAAACTAATTTATTAAACAGAGCTTTATGAAAGTCCCGTGAGACCACCATATCCTGATTCCGCCATTGCATGAAAATACATATGGCACTAGATGAAAAGAAAGATATTTCAAAGGAACTCATTTCAGCAGTGGTTAAAATATTTTAAGTTCCTAGATGGTTTTGATATGTGTATGAATGATCTAACGAAATGTATGTTGGTTGTTGACTGTTGAGTTAGTACTTGAAATATTTACGGTTATCCTTTTTGCATGCTAATCAACCTGTGTGAAGTTAAAGATAAAAATAGTTCCACCAAAACATGTTTTACGGGAAAAAAGATTTAAAAATATGTTAAGAGTTCATATGAATAGTTCCACCAAAACATGTTTTACGGAAAAAAAAAAGATTTAAAAAAATGTTAAGAGTTCATATGAGTTTTCAGCTGTCAACAACCAACAAGTTAGGTTTTCTTAACTCGGCGGATGATGATCACCGTGAAAACATTACATTATTCTAAACACACAACACTTGCATACTTTTTGGTATATTAGTTGAAAACAATTTCTTTCTCCAACCTATGTGGGACAAAATGAAAGAATATAAAATTAGTAATTGTCTCCATAAACAAAACATGGTAAATTATTGCAGTGCAAAAAGATATTTATGTTCATGGAAAGAAAGAGATAATGCAGGAGTTGGTGAAAGAAAGATATATTTACTTGGAACTACAAATTTAAGTTTATAGGCAACTAGTTTATGTGTTTAGAGCACCAAACATGTGAAGGTTAGGGTGGTGGCAATGGTCTCGGTATGGGATCGGTATGGAAGCAAACCGCACGGCAACACCATTGCCACCTATGCGGTTTGGCTTCGGTATGGAAGCAAGCGGCAAAGAAAGCCTCAACGGCATGAAGAAAAAGGAGATGTAATATGACCGTTGGTAGCATTTATTTTGGAACTATGCAAAATGAAATATTATGTGAGTTATGGGATTATAGTTGCCACTAAAAAAGTGTGGTTAGGTATGAGAGAGGCATGAATGAGGTGGAATGATATTATTGGTGGGTGGTGAGGTATGAGTAAGGCATGAGATAATGACTGCTACCACCTTTAACAGCATGGAATTATATGTTGTCTTGAAAATGAAAGATTGCAAATGTTTAAGCTTTGTCCTTTGTGCTTATAGTCATCAAGAGTCGATATCTGTATGAATTATTCAATGCGACACATGTAATTATTGTTCTTATCAAACATCTTACCATAATATCTTTGTATTATAATAGAAAGAAACTTAGGATATATTGCTTTTGCATTGCTATATAACATTCACAATTAACCCAAAAGTAGATAATGCATTAAGCAATATATAAAGTGATATTTTCTGTTTTCTAAGAAGTTTAGAGCATAGGGAGTAATAACGTAACACCCATGTTATTGTCTAGATGGAAAATGTTAATGTGCGCTAACCACTTCGAGCTATACTGCGTTACCACGACGTTCTATTTTACGTTGGTATACCAACGTATGTTGGAACGCAGAAACGGCTAAAAACCAATTTACAAACACACCCCTGGTGGTTAACTGGTATATGATTTGTGTTTGTGTGTGTATTTAAGTGTGTGTTGATTTGTGTTTGTGGGTTTCTGTTTGTGTGTGTGCGCACAAAGAAGAGGAAGATGAAGAGTTTTTTTTTTTGTTTTTTTTTTTTTTGGCTGTAAACGATGGTATGGAATGGGCTGTAATATTGGCCCAAATAACTTAACTTTGTAACTTCTTTTTTTCTTTTTTCTTTTTATTTTCGTTTTGTATTTTTTTAAATAAAAATGTTATTTGTATAATAATTTGTTGAATGAAATATTAGTTAATGGTTTATTTAATGAATTAAATTGTTGATGGTAAAATTTGTAAAGTGTAATTTTTATAAAAAGTTGATTCCAAAAAGTGGTGTATGTTATGATTACCATATGTTTTTTGTGACACCAAAAACTTGGTGTTAACATGTTGCTACTCCCCTCGTACAATAGTTTCCACAAAAAACAGGTTTTATAGTGAGAAAGAAGAGAAACAAACAAACAACAAACCAAAAACCAAAAAAAAAAAATAATAATAATAATAATAATAATAATAAAAAATTACTATGTGAAATTAAAGATTATAATGGCTTTATCGAAACATGTTTAACAGTAAATAACAAAAATAAAAATGAAAAAAGAAGTTAAAAAAAATAATAATAAAAATAAAAATCAAGATTTATACGAGTTTTCAAACGCACACAATCATGGCATGTTTCTTAACATGCAAGAAAGTGACACACATGGAAACATAGTACTATTTTAGACTTATATGTCCCGTACACACAACCTTATATTTAGTTTTACATACGTATCATTTTTTTTATTGGCTTCTACGGATATATATATATATATATATATATATATATATATATATATATATAGGGAAGGGATCGGGTGCGTTTTTCCTTTTTAGTGCGGATGGTACGGATGAATGTGGACCACACGATCATCCGTCCATCTCAGATTCTGATAAAAAAAACGCGGTGGCATTATCGTAAATATCCTGACTTTTTTAAAAACCGTTAATATCACAGTAGCTTTTTTTATTGAAAAAAAATTCAAAAAAATCTGAAAAAATTAAAAAAATAAAGAGAACAACAAATAATTATAAATCGCTGAAAAAAAATTCAAAAAAAAATCATTTTCATCGTTAAAGGTATTGTGATATTAGCGTATGATTTTGACTTTTTTACAAAAGTCAAGATCTGATCTTGACAAAGTTAAGATCAGATCTTGACTTTTGTAAAAAAGTCAAGATCAGATTCAGATATCACATAAACTTTTTTTTTTTAATAAAAAATTTAATATCACAATAACTTTTTTAATATCGTAAAAACTTTTTCTTAATAAAAATTGTTAATATCACCGTAACTATCATGCTTTCTTAATATCAAAGTTAATTTTTTTTTTAATATCACCATAAGTTTTTTTAAATATCGTAATTAATAAAAAATGATATTAAGTTTTTTACTGAAATCAAAGTAACGTAATTAATAAAAAATGAGAAGATTGAATGAGTAATGAAAGTCCCTGTCAATTTAGTTAGTGAGAGTATAGTTACCAAATTGCCCCTCAATAAATAATTTAATTAAAATGTCAATTAATCTGAACAATTGGATTGAAATAGAATGGGTAGTTAAGATCAACCTGTTTGATCTTTAGCAAAAAATGGTTCTGCATTGAACTTTTGTCTATATAACATTCACAGTTCACCAAAAACTAGATAATGCATTAAGTTATAGATTACAATAGGTTCTGCATTGAACTTTTTTTTTTGCCATTTTGGGTAGTGTTTATCTTTTGTGATTGGATAGTTGGTACAATTTTGCTTTTTTTGCGAGTTGTATTTTAGGTGACCACTGGATGCGATTTGTTCCATTTTGCTTTCGTTAAGATGCTGCGAGTTGGTTGGTGATTGGTTGGTACAATTAAGCTGCTACGGGTTGGTGCAAGGTTTCTGTGGGTCCCACCTGGATAGCACTTTGTCCCTTTCTATTGTTGACCAGATTGTTGTGGTGTATACTGGATAGCATTTTGTGGTTACTGGATAATTGTTGTTGTGTTTGTTGGGCTTGGAATTTTTTTATGTGTTCGGCTTGAAATTATTGTGGGCTTCACTTACTAATATGGATAGCCTTGGTGCACTTCGTATATCTTGCCCATTCCAAGGACACGAGGGGTGTAGTGGGGGGAAGTGTAAGGGGTTTACTAAGAAATATTTTGTTGATCACTTGAGTACCCGCCATTTTAAGACTAATGATTTGAAGGCTCACCACAAAGCTCGTATAGCGACGGACTTCTCCTTATTTTCTACTCTTGACCGGGCACTTCATCAAGCGGGCATTTGGCTTTGTGGGGAGTGTTTTTGCACTCACACTTTTAGTAAGAATTGCAAACATGCCATGGGTGACGTGGTCCCTGCACCTCGTTTTGACGAAGTAGCAATCTACGGTATTCCTGTACCTGTCAAGCCGGCCCTAAATATAGTCGAGGAGACTGTCGATGGTGAGTCAGATGGTACTCTTGTTGTCGATAAGGTTATTGAGGGTGCTGCTTCTGCGATGCCCTCTCCCGGTGCTGAGCCCTCTTACGACCTCACCCTTCTTGATCGGGTTTTCTCAAAGAAGCTACGCACGGTTAAATGTATCCCCCCCCCAGAGCGCGGCTTGGATTTGCTAAGATTTTCCGCGGTGCGTTGGATAAGGTTCTAACGTGCCCAGGGGACTTATCTGCATGGGTGCAACTCCTTATTCTACCATCCTGTGTGTTGACCACTTTCGCGCCAACAAACAGAGCTCAACGACGTTCCGGCGAGAGAGAACGATGCCAGCTTGACAGTATTTCTCGTGCTATTCTCAGATGGAGGGATCCCGTAGACAGGCCTGGTCTGGTGATGGATCGGTTAGCCGAAGTACCGCCATCTTTCAAAGGGGTGACGAAACTAAAGGATCAAGATGGAGTCAACCTTGGTCAGTGCAAGCGTAAACTTGGGGACGGGCATTTTATTGCTGCTATTAAGGTGCTCACGTCTTCTGGCATCGCCCCACCCACACCTGACACTCTATTGGAGCTCGAGGCCAAACACCCCTATGCCCCCCAGCCGACCCCGTCCTCTTTTTCACTTGATGAGGACGCCTTGTCTGTCGACAAGGACCTGGTACTCAACAGGATCCGCAGCTTCCCCAAGGGGACGTCATGTGGTCGTGATGGGCTACGGGTACAACATCTGATGGATATTTTAGGAGGGGCGGCGTCTGCTATTGCTGATGACTTGCTTGGGTCCATTACTGGAGTTGTTAATATGTTTCTTAGTGGAAAGTGCCCTAGTCAACTGGGGGAATATATCGCTAGTGCCCCCTTGACTCCCTTAGTCAAGCCTGGCGGCGGTATACGCCCTATTGCTGTTGGCACTGTCTGGCGTAGGCTTGTGTCAAAGGTTGCCTCCTCTTCGGTCGGTGATTCCATGAACTCTTACTTGCAGGATTTTCAATTCGGGGTTGGAGTCCCTGGGGGTTGCGAAGCTGTCCTCCACTCTGTAAATAGGCTCATTGAGACTAAGGGGTGTGAAGTTGGACTTTCCATGCTTTTAGTGGACTTTAAGAATGCTTTTAATCTTGTTGACAGGAGTGTCTTGCTTCAGGAAGCTAGGGGGCGATGCCCTTCTATTGCCCCGTGGGTTGAGTTCTGTTATGCGCGCCCTGCCAGGCTCTATTATGAGGGCTCCATCCTTTGGTCATGTCAGGGTGTCCAACAAGGTGATCTGTTGGGCCCTTTGTTGTTTGCCCTAGCTTTGCACCCTTTGATTCATGCTATTAATCAGTCATGTGAACTTACCCTTCAGGCGTGGTACCTCGACGATGGTACTATTGTTGGAGATACGCTCATGGTCGCCAAGGCACTTGACATCATTATGACAGAGGGCCCCGCTCATGGTTTGTTTCTAAATGTTGACAAGACTGAACTCTTCTGGCCTGCCGAAGACCCTAGAAGCAGAGTGGAGGGCGTGTTTCCTATAAATATCGCTCGCCCGCTCAATGGTGTCAAACTTCTTGGTGGTTCGGTTAGTTTGGACGAAGGTTTCTGTCGGGACTTAGCGTCCAAAAGGGTCTCCAAAACCATACATTTAATCGAGGCAATTAACAAACTTAATGATCCGCAATGTGAGCTTCTCCTTTTGCGTAATTGTGCAGGAGTTTTGAAATTATCTTATGCTTTGAGAACATGCTCCCCCTTGCACTTATCAGATGCCCAAGCTCAGTTCGATCAGACGTTACGGGCCTCTTTGGAGAAAATTGTTACTGCTTCGGGGCCAGGGTTTGGTGATTGGCAGTGGAGGCTTGCCACTCTTCCAATAAAGCTTGGTGGTCTTGGCATCCTTTCAGCGGGGGATATCATCCAATATGCTTTCCTAGCTTCTCGGATGCAAACGAACGACTTACGGGATAAGATACTCACCAAAACGGGTATTGTTACACATGGCCCTTCTTTCCAGCATGCTTTGGACATATTCAACGCTACTTGTAATACTGACTTCCTCACTGTCACCGGGGGCGCTACTGCCCCCCAAATGATGAAAACCTTGGCAAAGTGCTATTTCGGTGTCATTGAGAAAGACCTTGTTTCCAAGTACTCACTAAGTCCAAGGCAGGTGGCTATACTTAGCAGTATCCGCGCCCCACATGCGCAGGACTTCCTCTTCGCCATCCCTATTGACGGTCTCGGACAAAGGATGAATCCTCGCCAATTTCGATCGGTGTTATGCTACAGGCTTGCGGTTCCTATGTTCTCTGAAGGCAGCTTATGCCCGAGTTGCAATGTACACCGTATGGACCAGTGGGGGGATCACGCGGTCCATTGTGCTAGCGAAGTGGGTGTCAAGTTCAGGCATAATTTGGTGCGTGATATCCTTGTTGATATATGTTCCAAAGCTGGGATTATGGTGCGTAAAGAGGCCCCAATGGAATTTCTTTCAGAGGAAGGGAGAGAATTACGTCCTGCAGATGTGCTATTGTTTAATTGGTTCCAAGGTAAGGACGCATGTCTGGATGTGACTGGGGTCTCTCCGTTTGCTGGGACTGGGGTAACGTCATGGGCTCCTGGGGCTGCTCTGAGTAATGCTGTGAAAAAGAAAAGGAAGAAGTATGCGTCCAAGTGTGAAGACAATGGATACAAGTTCGTCCCTTTCGCTTTTTCCACGTTTGGGGAACTTGATGTGGAAGCTTTGAATACACTTTCGCGTGTCGGGACTATTGCCAGCAGCCACTCTAACAACGTTAAGAGCGGTGCTTTTATTTTTCATCGAGTTAGTTTATGTATTCAAAAAGGAGTGGGAGCACAGATTGTGTCTAGACTCCCCTCCAATTTCATGTAATTCTCTTGGTTTCAATGAAAAATCTTATTATTAAAAAAAAAATAATAATAAATAATAATAATAATAATAATAATAATAATAATAATGCATGTTTTACAGTGAGGAAAAAAAAGCTTACCTATGTGAGATTAAAGATAACATTGGTTTTACCAAAACATGTTTAATAGTAAATAAAAAAAATTGAAAAAAGATGCAACAACAACAAAAAAAAAAAAAAAAAAAAAAAAAAAAAAAAAACACGCAAGATTTATATAAGTTTTCAAGTTTATCAATGCGTATGTTTTTGAACATGCAAGACAAAGATACAAATGGAAACATAATATTATTCAAGACTTATATAGCCCGTACATACTACCATATATTAGTAATCCATAATTTCTTGATTCAGCCTATGTGGGATAGATGTTAGGATAGATGGTTACAATAAGTCTCCATTAAAAAAAGTTAGTACACTATTATTAATTAAATCCTTTTGAGCACATCATAAAAGAAAGATATGTTACTTGGAACTAGTGATTAAAGTATAGAAGCAACTAATTGTTGTGTTCGGAGCACGTTTCATAGAAGAAAGAACACGGATAACGTAAAATTATATGTTGCCATTGATGTAAGTCACGTGTTTAGGTCATAGGTATAATTCTTTTTTATATACCCAGATTATAGGGTCCGGGTCTAAATGATTCATTTGAAGTCGGGTTTCGGGAATTTTCTTTGACTCGTTAGACCCTTGGTTAATTGTTATACGATTGCAGGTTATATAAAACACACCCATCTAGACCCATCCAAAATATAGAGAGAAACCCAACAAAACTCATCACCTCTTAAATATTACTCGTCTATATAAATAATCAATGGGTCCAAAATTGGCACCTACAGTTATGATCCTTGTTTTGGTTGTAAACGTGTTAATTACGAACTAGTTATAATACCCGTGCACGCACGGGGTTTTGACATAAAAATTTTATCATGTATTTAATATCGAATATATTGTTTTAAAATGTTTTGAACTTTACATCTATTAATTTAGTATAAGTCAAATTTATTTTGCAATAACAATGCCTATTAAAAATAGTCGCAACACTCCTGTATTCGACTATTTTTACAGTTCCAAACACCCCTAAAATTAGCAATTGAAATAGTCTAAAACACCCTTGAATTCAGCTATCAAGGCAGTTTCAAGCACCCATTAATTCAGCTATTAAAAACAGTCACAAACGAATTTTGCAATTAAAACAGTTATAAAAACCCTTTAATAACTATTAAGACAGTCATTAAAACAATCCTAATCACCACTGAACCTAACTATTAAGACGGTCCCAAAACCCTTTAAAAACTTACTATAATTAGTAGAAAATAACAGTCACAAACTCTAATAATTTAAGCAAGTCCTACTTTAGTAAACCGGCTCATTCTTTTCACAACAGATTTTCAAGTGAATGAGACACATTAGTTACATCTCTTTCTTGATCATCATTATTCTATATTACAACAAATTCAAAAGTAATCAACTCATCAAATACTTGTGAGTTTTTTTTTTTTTTTTTTTTTTTTTTTTTTTTTTTTTTTTTTCAACTTTGGAATAAGGTTAATGCAACACATATCAGTGCCTGAGACAAAGGTATTTATATAACGTTAGCTTGGGATTATGTGAGTTAGCCGTTTAACTACATGAAAATTCAAGAGACAACTTGATGTTACAATTCAATAAGCACGTATACCATATAAGCAAATAATTATATCAAATTTATGTTCTAAGTAACCTTAAAAGTAAATCTGTAGTTGATGCATCAGGTGTAATTTCGGGGGTTTTATGGTTCCTACTTTATCATACTTGGTGATGAACTTGTATTCCCGGTCTCTAATGTGTCAAGTTCGAATAAACAACGCATAAGGACCAACTGGTATATAAAACATCCTGAAAGAAACATCAATCAGCAAATACTCAAACTATTGGCACAAAGGTACACTTTTTTTCTTCATTTCTTTCGAAATTAACAATGCGCACAATACACTTTCTGTTAAAGTAATAAAAAATAGAAGGTGCAGCCTAATAGAGCATATCACTTGTCAAAATGAGTAAATTAGCTTTGTATAACGTTTTTAACTGACAGACATGCTGAGGTTGATGTTGATGTTATTGTTTAACTTTCACTATTGATATCATGTTATACAAAATGTGCGAGTTTAGTAGCACATAATAAGCGTTAATTAAGTTAAAATATGCTCCGTAAAGTTTTTAAAATATTTTTATGGATATTCATATATAAATTTTAAATAACAATTTTATGAGTCGTTGTTATAAGTAGAATCGCGTATATTTATTTTCATATCATAGTAACTCATGCTTACCATTTGATATTTATAATCCCGTTACTAATAATTCAGCCGTATTTAATATTCAAATCCGTGTACGCATAAATTAAACTTTTAAATAGAATAACACGAGTCCTTATTTAAAAAAAATATATTCTAATTGATGAAAATCTAAAACTAACAATATTAAAACTAATTCGCATATTTACCGAATTTTGTAATTTTAATGGATGAAAATCTATAAAACTAAGAGTAATACTCATGTAATTTTAAACAAAATTAATATTATAAACTATAGGCGGTATAAAATGTAATGGGTTATTTGTGTTTTTTCTAAAGTTATTAAAAAACATGAAAACTTATAATTTACACTTACTCTAAATAAATTATTTAAAATTCAACCACTAAAGTTTTATTAATTACTTCATCTTTTTTTAAGTTTTTGTTTTCATAAATTTGACACCTATATTTATATGCATTTTTTTTTCTTAACCAAATTTCTCCACCAAATTTATTAAGTTTGACCAAAATCAATTCAATTTTGACTTTATATTGACCAATCACGTTGTTCGATTTCGCCTACATGGCAAAATCGAGCTCTCCTATTGGCTCAAACTTTTTTTCACTGAGAAGGGATTTGCAAAAACATTCCGAAATGAGTTAATTCTTTTATTATATAAAAGATGTACGTTGTAAGACACTAAGACGATGAGCATAATTTTAAAATCTCAAAATAGTTAGAGATAACTGGGCCAGTTTATAAATGGAGTATTAGAGTGCATCGCTTCAAGCAATATTCTTCTAAGAAATAAAGAGAAATAAGCCCAATAGTCTGTCAAGTCTTATTGCTCTCATGTAGGGGTGTTCATGGGTCGGGTAATAAACCGAATAAACCGAAAACCGAACTTGTTAAAACCGAACCGAACCGAATTAAAAATTCGGTTTTCGGTTTGGATATGGGTTTGGCTATCTGAACCGAAAACCGAATTTATATATATATATATATATATATATATATATATATATATATATATATATATATATATATATATATATATATATATATATATATATATATATATAGAATCTGGATCGATTGAGAAGGTTTTTATTTTGAGAAGATTGAGAAGGTTTTCAAAAACGATAGATTTTTAACTTTGATTCATGTTTTTCAAGCATAAAACTCATTTTAATGTGATTAAAATTCAAAATGTGTAAAAAACATTTGAATCAATGTTAAAAATCTCTCGATTTTGCCATATATGTAGAATACTGAATCAACTGTACAAATTTAATGAATCATCATCATAACTCGATTTTAACAATGATTTGTGAATCAAATTTGAAATTTATAGATTCGATTCACCATAAAATGATGTTTACTTGTGAATCAAATCAAAAACATGAATCAGTTTGTTGAAACGAAGATTTCTCAATCTTCTCAAAATAAAAACCTTCTCAATGGAACCGGATCCTATATATATATATATATATATATATATATATATATATATATATATATATATATATATATATATATATATATATATATATATATATATATATTTTATATATTTATATTATTATAAAAATATCCACTAAAATTTTATACTAATATAAAAAACACTCTTTTATGCTTGAAATATTTTTTTTGCCAAAAATATATATAATTAAATTAAAAAAATATATAAATAGTGTAATTCAAGTATAAATTTCGGTTCTCGGTTTTGACCCATAACCGAACCGAACTTTGGTTCGGTTCTCGGTTCGGTTCGGTTATAGATATTTTCGGTTCGGTTCGGTTTTCGGTTATGACCCAAAAAATTTTTTTAACCGAACAACCCGAACTAAATAAACCGATTAACCGAGAACCGAACCGATGAACACCCATAGTCTCATGCATTATGTGTTCGATTAAGCCATATTAAGTTAAGCGAGCCTAGGTGAGAGTAGTACCGTGTTGGGTGACCAACCGGGAAGTCCTCACATGGGGACCACAAGCTCTAATGATATCAACCAGCTACCTTAGAAGCCTGGGCCCAACCATGTGATGTCTTGATCCAACTGAAGGACGCGAGTTCGATTCCGTTCCGCAAGCATGGTTGGGTATTGGGTGGAGGTATTTCACAGGCATCAAACCTTTGCTGGGTAGGGTTGATGGGTACCATTATGGTACACAGGGTTGAGGTGTCCCTGCCAATCCACAATTTTTTTGATCCAACATGGGTTCTTTATGATTGACCCTCATCAACTACGTTTGATTCTTCATTTTACTGCATCTAAATTATATGTTCACTTATTCACCCGGGGTGCTTGAGTTGGTAAAAGAGTTATATGAACACTCAATATCCTCACCAAAGTGTGAGTCACAAATTCATATCCTGTTTGGTGCAAACAAACCTATTGCGGTCATGCCGACTTTCTAAAAGTATTTAAGTCCATGTGACGACATGCTTTGAAACCCATGGATTAGCATAACCAAAAGTAAAAAATGAATTAAACATCTTATCGAGCCGCCCTCGTGTTGTACATATCTTGTTACTTATTTTCTCTTTGTTTACATGCTTTTTATTTGACAAATAAATAAAAAGGATTCAAAGTTTCAAACCACCAACTCGACAAAGAACTTTATTTTAGCGAATTGATTGCCAAAATGTGAACCATAGTCATAGATTTTTCTAAGATGTTAATATCTAGAATCGGTTGAACGGTACCACACAGGACATATAGTGGCTTAAATTGAGTAAACGACAACCCAAAAATCTGGTAGTGCATATCATTATAAGACACGATTCCTCTAATTTTCAATTCCTAACGTACTAATTAAATTCGTTAACTACTCTTCTTCAAGTCATCAAAGTGTAGCTTCTCTTACAGTTAGCTCGAAAATATACAATATTTGTAGGAGCAGGTCGTGGCAAGAACTTTTAAATCCGAACATTTAACAACCTTGTCGTTTTTTCTTTCAATATGACAGATGGTGAAATATCCGAAAACATAGTAGTTCAACATATTTGACCCACATACACTATGGTACATTAGTAACCAACAAGTTTTCCAATTTCAAAAATGTTTTAAGGAATAAGTTGTTTAACTCATTTTATTTGCTATGTATAATGTTCGATCAACACAAAATTGGGTAATATGATTGTTGCTCACACTCTTTATCATCTTTTCGTCATTCTTAACTGACTTCAAACACATTTTTACATCTTAAGCTATGTGAAAGTAAAGATTAAAATTTTTTCCACCAAAACATGTTTTATAATCTATACTACATATAAAGGAAAAATGGTCAATTTTGAAAAAATGGTCAATCTTGAAAAGTGGAAATCTTGAAAAATCTTATTAAAGGAAATTATGAAATATAATTAATACTCTTATTAAAACACCCCATTACTTAAAAGTACAATAATTTATTCTCATTGTACAACCAATTGAAAACATATCTACCAAATTAAATATAACCAATTAATACAAATCACAAACCGGGTTGACCCGGGACGCTTCAAACCAGACGGGTTGAACCGGTTTAATTTGACCCGTTTTCGACCCAACCTAGCAAGTTGACCCGGTTTAAATCAACCAATTTTTCGACCGGAACGGTTCACCCGGTTGAACCACCCGGGTCGAACCGGGTTTCAAGACATTATGTTTAATTCCTAAATATTCAAACTTTTATTATTTTTCATTTATAACCTATAAACTTTTTTTGATGAATAAACTATTTGTCGCTATAAAGAATGTATTGTCAATTCTTGAAAGTCAAAAATGAGAGAAATGCATAGTATAATTAATACTCTTATTAAAACACCCCATAACTTTAAAGTACAATAATTTATTCACATTGTACAACCAATTAAAATCATATATATCAAATTAAAAACAACCAATTAAAACACCCCTTATTAAAAAGTACAATAAATTTTTCACAATGTATAATTTAAACAAGCTACAACATAATCTAAATATAAAATAATTAACACACTAACTAATGTTATTTTACACATTATACAAATTAATAAAACACACAAAGCTTTATACAAGCTAACAATTGATGGTACATATATTTTTGAAAACTGGACCGGACCAACAGGTTCAACCGGGAACCGGTGTCGCCACCGGTTCGTCTAACTAATAAAAGCCATAGGAAAACATATATTTCAAAATGAAATTATTAATACACATCGAAAACCGGGTTGACCTGGGACGCTTCAAACCCGGCGGGTTGACCCGGTTTAATTTAACCCGTTTTCGACCCAACCCGTCGGATTCACTCGATTTAAATCGACCCATTTTTCGTCCAGAACGGGTCGAACCGGGTTTCAAAACATTATGTTTAATCTCTAAATCTTCAAACTTTTATTATTTTTCGTTTATAACCCATAAACTTTTTTTATCACTAAACGATCTATCGCTATAAAATCTCGTTGCTATGCACGGGTACTCGTCTAGTTAAAAAAGATAGCAGAAAAAAAGTTTGAAGTTTATACAAGTTTTCATGTTTATCAGTTCACTGATTTGTACAAATTAAATTTGTAACAATTCAAGAACATAATCAACATGAAAATGTTATACTATTTCAAGCACATATAACCCAGTGAGACTAGGGTACATAACTAACTAGCAAGTTCTTTTTTCAATCAATCTGGGATATAATGTCAATAAATGGTTAGAAAAAGTCTCCATGTTATATATACTTGGAATAAGATTTTTTGTGTACAAGGAAAGAAAGAGATATATAGTGCAAGAGTTATCAACATTTGGTGAATGAACTATTTGTTACGTGGAATTCCAAATTGAAGTTTAATCAGGAGCGCAGCTAGTAGGGTGACTAGAGGATGAAGAGGTTGTATAAGTGGAGGAGTATATGTTGCGTAAGTGGAAGAGTAAAAATATAGATTGGTTGTTGATAAATGATAAAAAAAAAAATAGATTTGTTGTATGTATAAGTTATCTAGGTGGAGGAGTAAGAAAATGATATTTTAATGAAAGATTGGTTTGGATGAGCTCGTGAATAAAAATAGCCTTACAACCAAAATAGAGAGTCATGTCTTAAAGAAAAAAAACCAGGCTTTATTTGTTTGATTTTTCATTCTAACATTGAGCGGGATTTCTCCCTCGTATTTTTTTCACTTTGCTTTCTTTTATTCTTTTCACCTACCAGACCCACATACACATATCACTTTTTACTAATTATTCCCAGTTGATAGATAGCTTGTGTTCCAAAATTTTCAATAATCAGGTATACAATGTTGCTCTAATTTTATATTTAATTAAAAAAATTATAAGTTTAAATTGACTAGAACATATATAGGTTTTAATTTTATCTTTTAGTTACAAGTTAATCAAGTTATGGTGTATTTGGGCTTTCTTACTACCAATTGTTTATGTTATAGCACACAATTATGTTTATATATGGTCTCCCATTATTATTTCTCGTTTAGGTGCTTCTTATATTCATACTATTGTTAATGGAAGAAGATTATCAACTTGTGTAACCAATTTTCTTATTTTTATTTCTTATGCGCTCCATCTGTTTGATCAAATGCCAATGCTTTAATTTCAACTCCTTACCTCATAAGTTGTATTTATAATAATACCTTTACCATTCTAAATCTTAAAACTGGCACATAGAGGTTGCAAAACGGGCGGGCACGGGCACGGGCACGGGCAAAAATGGGCAAATTATAATTCGGGCAAAACGGGCACGGGCCAAAACAAACAACTAAACAAAATGTCTTCAAAATGTAATCAATAGTAATCTTCAATTTCCACTCGAGTTTTTCTAACGTTTTCAGACGTTTTTATCCATTTTTATCCGTTTTCATTCGTTTTTGTCAGTTTTTTTACTTTTTCGTTCGATTTTTTACGTTTTCGTTCGATTATTTACGGTTTTGTCAGATTTTTTACGTTTTCATCAGTTTTTTTACGTTTTCGTCTGTCTTTTTTCGTTTTTGTCCAATTTAGGATATGCAATAATGTTTTAATCTATCTCCTAAGTTGTATTTATAATACCTTTACCATTCCAAATCTTAAAACTATGGCTCTAAGTCAAAATGTCACTCACTTTTAATTAGGTTTGAGTCAAGAGTTATTCGGATACTTAATTAGATATGCAGCTCTAAGTCAAAATGTCACTCACTTTTTAGATTGTGATGAACAAATTATTATGTTCGAATAATAGTGTGGAGAACTTAGCATTTTTGCTCGATACAACATGGAGAACTTTGCATTTTTGCTCGATACAACATGGAAAACTAAATTGGTTCATCTTTGAGTATCAATACAATATGTTCGCAAAATGTTACTTCTCCGAAACGAAACAGTTTATTTGCTCTCCAAAACATAAAAGGTGTCTATTTCTCCAACATTTTCTTCTCCAAACTTAGTTCTCAATTACTAAGTTCTCTTACTAGTTCTCCAACATTTTGTTCTCTTTAAGCAAAATTTCACAGATTGGCTATCAAAAAACTTTCTGTAAATGCCAATCCGATTAATCATCAATTAATCCTGTCTACACCAATTGCAAGCAAAAAAAAGATCGACCGACCGACTACTGATTTGTGATTTTTGCAAAACCATAACTAACAATTATTTGTTACTTAACCAGCTCACCAACAGTTTTTTTCTTAAAATATTACACATATATAAGTAACAATTATTTGCTAATAGTATGGTATATTAGTAACCAACAGTTTTTTCTTCAACCTATGCGGGTAGAATATTAGGATAGAAGATTAAAAAAAAAAAAAAAAAAAAAAAAAAAGTCTTCATAAAGAAATAGTTAACTGTTATGTAAAAGATTTTTGTGTACATTGGAAAGAAAGTGATAATGCAAGAGTTATTTAAAGTTGGTGAAAGAAAGATTTGTTACTTATTGTACATGCTTAAGCATTCGTATTAAAAAGAACCTGTGAAATTTTCTAAGTGGTTGCTTAACTGGAATCGTTTATGTAGAAATTTATACATCGCTGATTGCATTATATTTTTGGGTCATGAACGTTAAAGTATTTTAGTATCATCATACTTGTTTTGGCCCTAGGTCGTTTAGAAAGCTTACTATGCCGATCGCTAAGCCTTTTTTTGAGTGCTCAATGTGTAAATTATTATTCTACAGATTTAGGTTCGCAAGTAGGCAGGCAAATTTTAGGAAAAAAATGCTTATAAGATGAGCACTTGTGTAAAAATCTAAAGATAAGCAGATAGGCAATCTTTTATGAATATGCAGCTTTGATAATTTAAAGTATTGGGCCTATACCCAATAGCTATCTTCTCTTTTTTTGTTTCTGCAAAAGGCTTAAGCCCAATAGCTGTCCCCTTTTAGTTTAATTTCTCTGTGTTGTAATACTCATCATCTACTTATAATTCTTCAACTATAGTAACATACCACTAATATTTCATTCTTATAAGTTTCTCTTAAAAATTAATTTAAATGACATTTTGATATAAACTCATCAAAATATTTTCTTTTTCTTATATTTTTTTGGGTATATTTCTCTTTATTAAAAGTATCGAAACCCTTGTCGAGTCGCCCTCAGACTCTACATCTCATGTTGCTAAATGGAAGCATACTATCTGATGTTGTCAAAGTTTTACTTTTATGAAAAAAGAATGGTGATATTGTTGCTACACTAAGATCAACACTCCAACATATTTGAAACAAACAAAATGACAAACTGTCTTTGACCAAACAAAGGTAAAAGGAAAAGGTTTAGCAAGTGTCAGTGGCGGACTCAGGAAAATCAAATGAAGGGGCAATTTTTTTTTTTAATTTTTTTTTTACAATAGCAACAAAACGCCAAAAAAAAAGTATGATCGAAATGATAAATCGAGTATTTTTATTTGGAGATTAATGATTTATATGGTTTGAGAGTGTTGAATATTGGAGTTTAGTATGTAGGTGGGGGGCAATTTAAATTTTTGTTGGGGGACACTTTCGAAAAAAGGTCAAAATTAAAAAAAAAAAAATAAATAAATAAAAAAATAAATAAATAAATAAAATTACACTAAAATCTTATCTTTTTTGGCTAGCCATGGGGGGCGCCGCCACCCCAAACTCAATACTTAGGTCCGCCCCTGGCAAGTGTCAAAACTCTATGAAATTCCCGTGTCACCGCGAGACCACCCTTGATTCCGCCACTGCACGGAAATACATATGACACTAGATGAAAAGAAAGACATTAATTTCAAAGGATGTTTAAGTTCTTAGATGGTTTTAATATGTGTATGAATAATCGAATGAGATATATGTTGGTTGTTGACTGTTGAGTTAGTGCTAGAAACATTCCCAGTTAAGAGTTAAGAGTTCATATGAGTTTTCAGGTGTTCACCACTCGTAGAGTTAAGTTTTCCTAACTCTAACTCTATTGAAGATGAACACTGAAAACATTATATTATTTTAGACGCATTACACTTGCATACTTTTTGGTATATTAGTCTCTCCAACCTACGCAGGATTAAATGAAAGAATAGAAGGTTATGTAAGATTGCAGTTAAGATTAAGCATTGTCCTTTGTGCTTATAGCCATAGAGAGTAAAATGTTTACTTTATAAATTGTTTCCGATATGTGTATATATTGAATTATTGAATGAGACTATTGTGCTTACATTATAAGGATAACTCGTTATAAACTTACAACTATGATTAAAATATGTTCATTTCTTAGATTGTTTTTATATGTGTATATATGTATTACCTAACGAGACATATGTTGCTTGTTGACTTACAATGTACGTGGATTTATTATCCCACTTTATAAATTTGATCTGAATTGTAAATTTTATTGATAAATCAAAATATAATGTTATTTTAGACTTAAGTTTAACACTGTAAAAAACGTATGACAGTATTTGCGTCATTTATTTTTCCTTTCTAGTTTTGGCTTAATTATTTTTCAATCAGGCTTATACTTCGTTGATATAACATAAGTCATATGTTTTTATTGCTATAATAACAACTGTTATTCAAGTTTAAAATCGAGATTCGGCTTTGCTCATGTGTTTGTGCAAACTATGTCTATATATTATGATACTTGTTTTGGCTCTAGGTTTAAATCTCAAAATTCTAAAAGAGTACTTATATTTAGTGATACGACCCGGTTAAGGGTTGTATCAGGATAAGGCACCACTTTTAGCGTGTGCGAGCTCCTTAAGAAAATAAAGAAGAAAACTAGAGATATTTTTATTAGACAAATCATACCATTCATTAATGAATGATGCGGTATACAAATACCGAATAAACCCTAACTTGTATCACAAGTCGATATAAGATAAACTCACAAAATAAAAGATAGTTTCCTAGATAATGACTCACATGACTCTTTCCTAATATGACTCGAATACGACTAAATAAAAGATATCCAAAGGCTTATCATTCCCCACTCCTTCGAAATCACCTTGTCCTCAAGGTGTGGTCTTGAAAATTTCTCTTGATTCCAGGATCCCATATCCTAATCCTATCTTCAACTCCTGTAGTTCTCATGCGTTCCGCTACCGAAACCAACACCTTTTTCCTCTTTCGCCTTCCACTACCTTGGAAATAACACAACACCATTCTTCCGCCTTTCGCTACCCATGCCATAACACTCCCCACTCCTTCAAAAATCACCTTGCCCTCAAGGTGATACGAAGAATATGTAGATTGAGAGTCTGTTAATTCCTCGCTTAAATCCAAATTTATTTCATCCAAACGACCATCAAATTCACCACCTCCATCCTTAAGTGTCGATATCACTCTATTCAACTCATCCTCGTCAACCTTAAGCGCTTCGCCACCACCCACAACCTCTTCAACTCCCATATAATCATCAACATTCAATGACTCTTCAGCCGCCTTAGGTGAAGCAAATTCACCATTTAATGGTAGAATGACATCTATTTTCTTTTCAACGATATGCTATTTCTCTTCCCTTGCAATTGTCTCAAAACGAACATCGGTGATACGAGCTTTGAAGAAGTCTTCTCCCAAAGTTAAAGGATTGGACCTCAAAAATTCCCAAATATCTAGGTTCGCGAAACGTGTTTCCGCCGCACGGGTCAATGAAAAAGCTTCGTCTGAAGTTTTGGGATTTGACCGTAAGAGTAAACATTGTAGATCCAGTTTAAGTCCGGAGATATAAAATGATATAAGTAAAGATTCAGATATCCCTGTTTCTCGATTTGCAAGTACCACAAACTCACTCTGATATTCAGTCACGTTACCCATTTGCAAGAGCTTAGATAGTGCGTCCCGATCGCTGCTGCCCGATGCCATGAACAATATCTCGAAGAAGGAAAAAAAAATTCCTGATGAACAGTAACTCGTGAACAGTAGCCGTGAATAGTGATCGATGAACAGTACCCCCGGGATGAATAGTGCTGATGAACAGTGTTCGATGAACAGTACTTTTTTTTCGATGAACACTGTTCGATGAACAGTGTTCGATGAATAGTGCTGATGAACAGTGTTCGATGAATAGTGCTGATGAATAGTGCTGATGAACAGTGTTCGATGAAAGCACCAATTGATACGACCCGGTTAGGGGTTGTATCGGGATAAGACACCACTTTTAGCGTGTGCGAGCTCTTTAAGAAAATAGAGAAGAAAACTAGAGATATTTTTATTAGACAAATCATACCATTCATTAATGAATGATGCGGTATATAAATACCAAATAAACCCTAACTTGTATCACAAGTCGATATAAGATAAACTCACAAAATAAAAGATAGTTTCCTAGATAATGACTCACATGACTCTTTCCTAATATGACTCGAATACGACTAAATAAAAGATAGTTATCCAAAGGCGTATCATTCAGTGGCCGGTTTTGATAGCGTAGTCATATGTTTCTATTGGCCTCTAAAATATGTGCTCCTATGTAACTTGTGTAACGTTAAAAATTAAAAATGGTCTCCACCAAAACATGTTTAACAACATCAAAATAAAAGAAAAAAGTTCTATTGGCCTCTAAAATATGTGCTCCTATGTAACTTGTGTAACGTTAAAAATTAAAAATGGTCTCCACCAAAACATGTTTAACAACATCAAAATAAAAGAAAAAAGTTAAGAGTTCATACGAGTTTTCGGATATTAACCATCCCTTTGGATTTTCTTAATCTGAAGAAATGGATCATAGCCGAAGACACACTACTAGTCTCAACACGTTTAACACACATACACTTACGGTATATAAGTAACCAACAACTTGTATCTTCAGCCGATGTGGGATAGATTTTCAACTTCAAGATAAAAGATTTAAAAATGTATGATCTTAAAGAAATATGTTTCGTAATCAACTTACGTTCCCTATTTGTACCGAAGCAAAACATTCTAGTAACATTACACCTATTTTAGTTTAAACCAAGCTCTAAATGTTTCCATAGAGGCAAAATAGAAAATGATTTTTATTTATGAAAAGTCTCACAAACAATAATCATGTGTGAGATTGCTCAATTGGTTAGTTTAATTCACTTCCATTTGCTTAAAGTACTTTCTGATACCATTTTTACAATGCACAATAGAAAGTGATGTTTTCATTCATGATGACAAGTTTCACAAGCAGAAATCATTAAGATTGCATGAATGGTTATTGTACTTCACTTCCATATGCTATGTATGTGTAACGATCGAAAACATCATAACTATATATTAAGTAATAAATTTACATACATTAATACATACACATTATAACCATTCACATATATGTGAACATAAAGTGATGTTTTCCAATCTCAAAAAATGTTTTATTCAATAAGTTGTTGAATTAATTTTATTTGATATCTATAATGATCAAACAAAATTGAGTAATATGATTGTTACTCACACTCTTTCTCACAATTTAGTCATTCTTAACTGACTTTTAACAAAAGTTTTACTTCTTAAGCTACGCGAAACTTAAGATTAAAACGTTTTCAACCAAAACATGTTTTATAATAAAAAAGAATTGTAGAAAAAAAGTTTAAAGTTCATACAAGTTCTCATGTAACCTACATAGCCTAGTGTATATAATACGAGTTTTTTCTTCAATCAATGTGGGACAAAATGTTAAGATTAAAAAGTTAGAAAAGTCTTCATGTCATATAAAAGATTTTTATGTACATAAAAAATGATAGAGATAAATAATGCAAGAGTTATCAATAGTTGGTGAAAGAACTATTTGTTACATGGAACTTCAAATTGAAGTTCAGAAGAAACTAATTTTCATGTTTTTGGAGCACGAATCATGAAGGGAACATCTTGGATAACATGAAAGTATATGTTGTTCTTGCTTTAAAATCGAAATATTGCAAATGTTTAAAATTGAACTAAAACATCCTGGGATTTTTCTAAAAACAATGGGCTAGCTTTTACTTATCTGAAATCATCGCGAAGAAATTTTATGCATCGTTGAATAAATTACATTTTTTGGTCTTGGAGTTTAAAAGTGTTTTTGCATTATGCTACCTGTTATGGCCATAGGTTGTTTTGCAAACTCATTATGCCGATCACTACACATTTTTTAATGCTCAATGTGAATATTATGAATGTACATATTTCGGTTCACAAGTAGCTAAGCAAAGTTTCCGACAAGCATGCTTATCAGACGAGTACTTATGTCAAAATCAAAAAATAAGCAGGTAGGCCGTCCTTCATTATATACAATTTTGATAACTTAAGTCATACAATATGTTGTTATTGCTCTAAAAAGATGAGTTGTTATTCAAGCATAAATGGATATTCGGCTGAATGAATTACGTTTCAGTTGTTTGGGTAAAGTAATTTCTATATTATGATGCTTGTTTGGTTTATTTTGGCCCTAGGTTAAAATCTTATTATGTTAAAAAAAAGTACTTGTGGTACAATCTCATTAGAAGCAGTTAGGCTGGCAATCCTTTATATAGTTGCATATAAGATATAATTGGGCCTAAATATAACGAACATGCATCACTTCAGACCATGAAACTTCAACTTTACTTTCTTATGACATACAATGGCTTGAATAGTGTGAACGACAACCACAATATCATCACAAGACAAAGATTTCATTTATTTCTGATTGCTTTTCTAGTTTAAATATGACCATTACTTCTTTTTAGTCATCAAGTGTGACTCCTCTTAAGATTATTGCTCGCAAGATACACAATATTTGTAGGAGGTTGCGGCTGGGCCTTTTAAAATCTTAGCTAAATTGCATTAATTTGTTGTCCAATACTTTAATTCTTTTTGTGACACGTAGATCTTTTCATAATGAATGTACTTTAAACTCACACTTGGTTATGAAAAAGATTTAAGAATATAGAGAATCATTTAGAGTACAAAATTAATAGAAAAAAATGAATGTACTTTAAACTCACACTTGGTTATGTAAAAGATTTAAGAATATAGAGAATCATTTAGAGTACAAAATTAATAGAAAAAAGCTAAGAGTTGATATCAGTTTTCGGATATCACAGATAGTATTAGATTTTTTTTCAACCTAACAAATCTGAGATATCTGAAGACATAATACTATTTCTCAACACATTTAAAATTAATAGAAAAAAGCTAAGAGTTGATATCAGTTTTCGGATATCACAGATAGTATTAGATTTTTTTTCAACCTAACAAATCTGAGATATCTGAAGACATAATACTATTTCTCAACACATTTAACACATTTACACTTATGGTATATTAGTAACCATCAACTTCTATCTTCAGCCTATGTGGGATGTTAGAATAAAAGGTTGAAGAAAGATATGTTACTTAACACCAAATTGAAGCCTATGTGCATGGGATGTTAGGATAAAAGGTTGAAGAAAGATATGTTACTTAACACCAAATTGAAGTTTAACTAGGGGCAACTAGTTTATGTGTTTGGAGCAAGAATCACGAAGGTGACACTTTCGATAACGTGAAATTACATGTTGCTTTTTCTCTACAAATGATAGATTGCAAATATTTGAGTGTTGTAGAAGAGAGTGTGATTTCTTTTTAGAGAAAATGGGTAAGCGTCTACTTATCACAATAGAAAGTGACTCACTTACGTTTTGCTATATGTAACGACGAAAAATATTGTAGTAAAATTCTAAGTAACCGTTTTTAATAAACCGAGCTCTAACCCGTTTCCATAGATGCAAAATAGAAAATGAAGTTTTCAGTTACGAAAAGTTTCATAAACAGATATTATGCATGAGATTACATGAATTGTTAATTTACTTCACTTTCATTGGCTATTTGTGAAAATGAAAAACATTATAACTATATATCAAGTAGCAAATTTACATACATTAATCCATATACATTCTATTCATATACAGCTTGGATGATAACGTGAAATTATATGTTAATGGCTTACTAATCTAAATTTGAAAGGTTGCAATTGTTTAAGCATTGTATTAAAAGAACCTGTGATTTTTCTAAGAAACAGGTGTTAACATTTACTTATATGAAATCGCTTACGCAGAAATCTATATATTGCTTAATTGTTGAATGAGTTACATTTTTGTGTCGTGAACGTTAAAGTATTTTGTATTTTGATAATTTCGCCCTAGCTGGTCGTTTTGGAAACTTAGTATGCTAGTCACTTATGTTCTCGAATTCCCTAGTTTAAATAGTTCATTAATTCTTTTCTTTTCTTTTTTTTTGAACGATGATTGAATTAAAACCAAAACTCTCTAGCAATGAGCTAGAAGAGAAATTACAAAGGCGAATTAAGCCAAGAGTTCCAACAACTAATCCTCTTAAGATTAGCTCGAAAGATATGGCTAACTTGCATAAAGTTGTGGTCAAGACTTTTATATATCATTGGTCGGAGTATAGCTCAACTGGTTTCGAATGAGAAGACTCATAAAATTCTTGGTTTTTAAAAATTTCTCCTAATAATTGTACTTTTAACTTGCGTGTATAGCATATGGGTATAGAAATCCTTGAATACTCAAAGTCGATAAGCCTAAACATGAGAATTGTAATAGTAGCTGTTAATCGTGACTATCGTTGTTGTATTGTTGTAAGATCACATTAGGACGAAAATATATATGACACTAGATGATAATAAGATATTCTCCTCGTTATGAACTTTTGTATATAGATTATTTTGATATCTGCATAAATTGTCCAACGAGGCATATATTGCTTATTGGATTAGATTGTACTGGATTTATTAGCTTAGATATAAGCTTGAATTTAGTGTAAATTTCATTTGTCAATTATAAAATTATGCTTGAATTTAGTGTTTATTTATTTATTATTATTTTATTGGTGGTAAATCACATAACTCAATTTCGCAACAAACTTATTGAGTCTCAAATGCTTATTCTTAACCAATTGGCTTTCAAAGTATTCTTTCCACGTGAACTTAATGACAACCAATTTCGGTAAAATATGTTTTTGTAGTGAGTACAATGAAGGATAGTAAAAAAATAATTGAGAATTCATACTAACTTTCAAATCCGTCTATCACCTCACCAACTATTTTAGCTAGCAAGAAGATAACATTTATGAAAACATAATATTATTCACAATACAAGTTTCTCAAGTACGCTATGGTATATTAGTAACAAACAATTTCTTCTTCGACCGATGTGGGATAAGATGTTAGTATAGAAGGTTAAAAATGGTCTCCACTTTATATAAAAGATTTTTATGGAAAGAAAGAGACAAATCATATAAACTTTGGAGAGCTAAATCATATACACTTTGGACGATTATATGTTGTTATATCTCTAAAAATGAAAGATTGCAAATCTTTAAGCATTGAACTAAAACAACATGTGATTTTTTCTAAGAAAAAGGGTTTAGCTTTTACTTATCTAAAAGCATTCGTGAAGAAATCTTATACATCGCTAAAGATTAAAGTATTTTTGCATTACAATATAAGTTATGGCCATGGGTTGTGTAGCAAACTCATTATGCCGACCAGTACACATTTTTGAATGCTCAATGCGTATATTATGAACGTACAAATTTGCATGTAGCTAAGCAAAGTTTTCGACAAGCATGCTTATCGGATGAGTACTTATGTCAAAATCGAAAAGTAAGCAGGTAGGCAATCCTTCATTATGTTGTTATTGCTCTAAAAAGATGATTCGTTATTCAAGTAGAAATGGATATTTGGTTGAATGAATTACGTTTTCAGTTGTTTGGGTAAAGTATTTTCTATATTATGATTTGTTATATCTTATAGATAACGTTAAAAAGAGTACTTTTGTTACAATCTCATTATAAGCAGTTAGAAGCAGTTAGGCTGGCAATCCTAGTTGTATATAAGATATAATTGGGCCTGAATATAAAGAACATGCATCACTTCAGCCCAATCTTACTGGGCCTATGTCTAGTAGCTATCTTCTTGTTTTTCTATAGCTTGAGCCCAATAATTGGACTAAGCCATGTAGGGGTGTTCATCGGTTTGGTTCTCGGTTAATCGGTTAATTCTGTTCGTGTTGTTCGGTTAAAAAAAAAATTGGGTCATAACCGAAAACCGAACCTAACCGAAAATATCTATAACCGAACCGAGGTTCGGTTATGGGTCAAAACCGAAAGACGAAATTTGTACTTGAATTACAATATTTATATATTTTTTTAAACTTAATTATATATATTTTTGGCAAAAAAAAATATTTCAAGCATAAAAAAGTGTTTTTTATATTAGTATAAAAATTTAATGGATATTTTTTATATATAAAATAATATAAATATATAAAAAATATATATATATATATATATATTTATATAAATTCGGTTTTCGGTTCAGATAGCCAAACCCATATCCAAACCGAAAACCGAATTTTTAATTCGGTTCAGTTCGGTTTTAACAAGTTCGGTTCGGTTATATGTTTGGTTCGGTTTTTTTCGATTCGGTTCGGTTCGGTTTTCGGTTTATTACCCGACCCATGAACACCCCTAAAACCATGTACTTAATTTGTGTACCTATTTTCTGTAGCTTAAGACAAAGTTTTCTCATTTTTTGGATTGTTACCATTGTTTATATATGTTCATTACTTGTTTTCTAGTCAGTGTAGCTCAACAAATACATCAAATTTGCTCTCAGTTGATTCCGGATAAGAAAGGTGACTTCTAATATACTTGGTCTTGTACGGATTCACATAATGTTTATACTCTAAACTTGCGCGTGGTTTTCTCAAAGATTTGGAAATATAGAGCATCATTTTTTTGAGGGGAACCATAGTTTTCAATCTTTTAGCCGACTAATCCATGGGGTTTGGATACACTATACTATTCTAACAACATGAAACTAAGGTACTCTATATATTAGTAACCAACAATTTTCTTCTTCAACCTATGTGAGATATATACAATATTAGGACAAAAGGTTAAAAAAGATCTACGTACAAAAATAGTTAACTATTATGTAAAAGATTTTTGTTTACATTGGAAAGAAACAGATAATGCAAGAGTTATTTAGAGTTGGTGAAAGAAAGATTTTTTACTTGGAACTATATATTGTTATTGCTTTAAGAATAAAAGATTGCACATGTTTAAGCATTTGTATATAAGAACCTGTGAAATTTTCTAAGCGTTTGCTCATCTGGAATCGTTTATGTATAAATTTATACATCGCTGATTGCATTATGTTTTTGGGTCATGAACATTATAGTATTATAGCGTCATGATACTTGTTTTGGCCGTAGGTCCTTTAGAAAATTTATTATGCCGATCGGTAAGCCTTTTTTAGAGTGCTCGATGTGTAAATTATGATTGTACATATTTAGCTTCGCAAGTAGCTAGGCAAAGTTAAGACAAAAATGCTTCATAATAAGAGCACTCACGTCAAAACCTGAAGAGCTAGGGAAACCTTTATTGATACACACAGCTTTGATAACTTAGGTTATATGTTGTTGTTTCTCTAGAAGTGAAAAAATATAAATACAGATGCTTGAGTGTGTACGTAGGCGAGGTTTCGGAGCTGCATTCGTGTCCACAGGTCAGGTTGCGCAGGCTCGCGTAAGTTTAGAAGCTTCGAACTCATTTTCGCCCAGAAATCCCAACATCTGCACCCCCTGCGCGCGCACGTAGGTGTGGGAGTAAAACCAACCAAAAGAATTTGATATCTAATACCAAGATTCTCTTATAAACAAGGTTTCACTTCATGTTTTGGGCAATGTGGGATGCAACATTTTCCCCATATATTGTGCTTCACGTGCCTCAATTTGAGACACGATATCTCATTCATACTTATTCCCTTTTAGACATACTTTAGCTCGTTGTGAAGCTTTCTTCAAGGAGAACGCAAAGCTACCAAGAAATATAAATATATATAACATATAAATATATTAAATAGTGTCCAAAATTTGCAAAAACACATTTTGCAAAACCTATTTTCCAACATATATAGCATTCATGCATTCTATAAGTTCTCTTAGAATTTCATATAAACGACATGTTGATATAAACTCATCCACAACATGGCTCTTATGAAAAAATAAAAACATTTGCTTCATGTTCTTAGGACATAAATGTGTGAACGACAACCATAATATCATCATAAGACAATTTTTCTCCTATTTTTGATTGCTTTCCTAGTTTGAAATATGTTCATTTCTTCTTTTCTAGTCATCAAATGTGGCTCGTCTTAAGATTAGCTCACAAGAGATACCATATTTGTAGGAGGTTATGGCCAGGATTTTCATAATCCTTCGTCGTCAGCGTCTAGCTCAGTTGGTTCTGGATAGTAAAGGAAACTTCAGATATGCTTGCTCTTGCGGAGATTCTCATAATAATTGTACTCTAAACTTGAGCATTTGGTTTTCTCAAAGATTTGTGGATATATATACCGTTTAGTATGGATCTATGGGTTAAAAATTCCTTGATTATTCTAACTCGAAGTATCATGGTGATTGAAGTAGTAGTTGTTGATTGTCACTATCGTTGTTGTTTTTGGGTAAAACCACATTTTAACAAAAAAAATATTCCCAAGGATATCTCGCTAAGATCTTTCGACTGTGATTAAAATATTTTCATTTCATGTATGGTTATGATATAATTGTATGAGTTATCTAGTAAAATAAATTATGTTGGTTGTTGATTGTCGAATTAGATCGTTCGAGTATTTGTTTTGCACGTTGCATTTTAATCAAAAAAATCCAGATACATTTTTACATTTATATTGTTCCCCTCTTTATTAGCATTCAAAATTTGTTTTCTTTTATAACCTGTGTGAAATTCAAGATTAAACATGTTTTAGAGAATCAAATTAAAAGAGGAAAAAGCTAAGGGTTCGTATGAATTTTCAGATATCATAGTTGTGGCTTGTATTTTTTCAACACAATACACAAGGAGATATCCGAAGACATAATACTATACTCAACACATTTAACATAGATACACTTGTGGCATATATGTAACTAACCACTTCTATTTTCGGCCAATGTGGGATAAAGTATTAGGTTAAAAAAAAAAACAACCCTACATAAAATAAATGGTATGTTCAAAGTTGCAAAAATCGTTAGGCGGTAGCGTGGCGGCCGGGTACCGCCTAGCGATTAATCAGTTAAGCGGGATTAATTAGGGATTAATCGAATTGGATTTTTTATATATAAAATTAATAAAATTGAAACTATATGCCCTATTTGGCTGATCTAGCCGATTTTTTTTCCGATTTGGAAGATTTTTCCTTGATCTGGCCGATTTTTATCCGTAACCGGGTTGGCCGATTTATCCGATATTTCTCCGATTTGGCCGATTTATGCCCGATTTTGCCGATTTTTATCCGATTAATCGGTATGTTGACCGATTTTTGACCAAACCGATTAATAAGGCCGATTAGTGAAAATCGTGGCGGTTAATCCCTGCCTAGCGATTAATCGGCCGCCAAAGCCGATTTTTGCAACACTAGGTATGATAGAGATGATGCAAGAGTTCTGTCATCACAACCTTTATAATAAATAAAACAGTAAAATCATTGTGTAAATGAAACTATTCTAACGATGTGAGTCATCTTAACATGTACGTGTGTAAGTATATTATGTCGATCACAATCTCATCATATTACCATAATCGAATAAAGTATAAGGTGAGTTATGCTATCTGTTCTATACCAAAAATATATCCTTTTCAATCGACATATATATAGATTGTCTTGCGCCATTATAAATGTGACTCCGTTTTACCATTTTATTAGTAGATGATAGACCATGAAACTGTCTATCTAGTTCATATTCAACTTTACTTTCTAACTAGATGTTCTTAGGACATAAAGTAACTTAAATTGCGTGAACAACATCCACAATATCATCATAAGACAATGTTTTCTCTTATTTTCGATTTTGCATCCCTAGCAAGTTTAAATACGTTCTTTCTTCTTTTCACGTCATCAAGTATGGCCCCTTTAAGATTATAGCTCGTAAAATATACAATATTTGTTGCAAGGACATTTAAAATCCTTCGTCAGTGTGTAGCCCAGTTGGTTCCTGATAGGAAATGAGACTTCTAAATATAGTTGGTCTTGCAGAGACTCTTACAATAATTGTAGTCGAAACTCGCGTACATGTGGTTTTCTCAAAGATTTAGGAATATATATAGAGCATCGTTTACTTATGGGTAGTATAGACATCCTTGAATATTTAAAGCCAATAAGTATCTAAACATGATAACTGAAATAGTAGTTGATGTTAATCAGGATCACCACCGTTGTTGTATTTGTGTAAGATCGCACTAGATGAAAATAAGATATTCCAAAGGATATATCCTCGCTATGAATATCTTTTATATAATAAAAGAATTACATCATTTCAGAGTATTTTTACAAATCCCTTCTCATTGAAAAAAAATTGGACCAATAGGAGAGCTCGATTTTGCCCCGCAGATGAAATCGAGCAACGTGATTGATCAATAAAAAGACAAAATTAAATTGATTTTGGTCAAATTTAATAAAATTGGTGGAGAAATTTGGTTAAGAAAAAAATGCATAAAAATATAGGTGTCAAATTTATGAAAACCAAAACTTAAAAAAATGGGAAGTAATTAATAAAACTTTAATGACTGAATTTTAAATAATTAATATAGAGTAAAGTATAAAATTACAAGTTTCCATGTTTTTTAATAATTTAATAAAAAACACAAATAACCCCTTACACTTTATACCCTCTATACTTTATAATATTAACTTTGTTTAAAATTACATGAGTATTAGTATTAATTTTTAGACTTTCATCCATTAAAATTACAAAATTTGGTAAATATGCAAATTAGTTTTAATATATGTTAAATATTTTTTTTAAACTAATGTTAGTTTTAAACTTTCATCAATTAGAATATTTTTTTAAAATAATGACTCATGTTACTATTTAAAAGTTTAATTTATGCGTACACGGTTTTGAAATACGGATAAATTATTAGTAACGGGAATATAAATTTCAAATGGTAAGCACGATACTGTGATATGAAAATAAATACACGCGATTCTACTTATAACAACGACTCAGAAATTGTAATTTAAGATATACTGTGATATGAAAATAAATATATGCGATTCTACTTATAACGACTCATGAAATTGTTATTTAAGATTTGTATATAGATATCCATAAAAACATTTTAAAAACTTTACGGAGTATATTTTAACTTCATCAACGTTCATTATGTGCTACTAAATTCACACATTTTGTACAACAGGATATCAATAGTTAAAGTTAAACAACAAAATCAACATCAACCTCAACATGTCTGCCAGTTAAAAACGTTATACAAAGCTAATTACTAAATAAAAATAAAATGGACAAACACATGGGTTAGACAGCCATTGTTTAATATAGAAGGTGTTTTTCTTAAATTATATTAAAAAAAATACACTCATCACAATCTTTATTTGATAACAATCACCTCAAAAAAAATTACGTAGGTGATAACCTAACTTTATTCATTAACGTGATGTTAAAAAAAAAAAAAAAAAAAAAAAAAAAAAAAAAAAAAAAAAAAAAATGTAATAGTTGGCCGTTGTAAACGAATTAAAAGTATGTACATGAAAATTATTCAGCAAGAATATATAGTTGTAATCAGGTTATTACGTTACTATACTGCGATAATGTTATTAAGTTGGTAATCACGGATATGAGATACAACTATTATTCTATACTTATGATTTATGTGCAAACCTCTTTTTGCTTCTGAATAGAATCCGAAATATACCTCAACCGCACTTTGACTTATGGCTTATCTGGCTGATAGTATTTATTAACCTTTTTTTTATGGTTTAACTTTTTTGTTATACACACCAACTTTTAGTAACTTTTTTTTATGTTTTATTGAAAACTTCTACACTTAATATTTGTGTTTTTACTATAAACACACTAAGCTATAATAGAATTAGTTGTGAGTTCAGGGGTTTTTCACTAAGCTTCTAAAAAAAGCTTATAGCTTTATTATACACTTATTGTGTTATGGTAATTGAAAAGCCAATAAGCACCTTTAATAAGCATAACCAAACACCCCTTTAGTTCTAATATGAAGTTTTCTTATTTGATGTTATGACTAACTTTGTTGTTATCCTCACTATAATGCAACATGTTAGTGATTTTTGCAGTTTTATTATCTTATCGCACACACTAAAGTGTAATGCAATTTGTTGTGTGCGTTTTTTAGAAGAGGATTAAGTATCAACACATAATTGTCGTGGAAGGATTTTCTACGCCGGCTCAAGGTATGAATGTATAACTTAGTTGAGTTGCTGATTTAGATAATACATGGATGTATTTAATGTACCAAAGATGTGTTTTAGTGCCTATATGGGGAATTTTATGGTAGGAATTCTTTTCAGAGTGTAATTTGTCTTTGAATGAGTTAATGAAATTTAACAGGTGTTTGCTGTCATTGATAACACTATAGGTGTCAACCAACGGTCTAAAATATGGGTGTCTTTTACATTGATGATTTAGGCCAATTGTGAAGAAAGTTGCATTAAGGTGAAAGGTCGGTAAGGATTCAAACAATCCTAAAAGACTTGTGAATATACTCTTTGTCATTTTTTTCATGCATTTATAATTTATTTATACAAGTAATAATAATTTCCTTATATAGTTCGGGCTTAGAGAAAAATTATTCTTATACATTATACATAAGCGTAAGATTAAATTTGAGTTCTACCCATTACATCTTTTTTTGTTTCTCTTTATGTAATAAAAAAGCTAGAGTGTAAGCATCTATGTTAATTTGATAATTTCATGATCAAACATGAGAAGTAAATAATACAAACTTATAAAAATATAACTTTTCAAACAAAAAAGTACATTAGTAAAAATGATATGATGGTTATTCATAAATGCTATCTAAATATGATACATATTTTAACGAAAATATAAGTTAAAGAAATACCATAATTACAAAACACATCATAAATTGATAGCACGGGTTTGCAAAACTAAAAGCATATATTACAAAACACATCGTAAATTGATAGCACGGGTTTGCAAAACTAAAAGCATATATTACTAACATCTCATGCAAGTCAAGTATCATCATGTGATTTTGCTTGAATAATAAAATATAATTTTTAATCCAAAAGTACTTTCCTAAAATAATAGGTAGGTTATAACATATACATATGATTTTTTATTTTTAGTCCACCAAACCATTTGAAACATGTTAAGTGGTTTATTTTTTAATCGATAATAATACATAACTAAAGCAAAATTTTAAAAACCCTGTGCGTGCACAGGTATTATAACTAGTTTAAGAAGACATAAATTTTTTTCAAATTCATTTAACATATGTATCATTAATTTCTTTATTGGCTTCTATGAAAAAATAACGTGTCTCATTAAATTAGTCATATATTTATTGAGTCGAGATTACTCATCCCCACCATATATCTAAAAAGAAATCTATAGTTGAGATTAAAAGCATTTTAATATTTCACCATTTTTTATAATTTAAATATCTTTTAAACCGTTAATCATTAAGCGAAAATAATTACACCATCGCGAAGAACATTTAATTATCTTTCTATAGATAGGCTATTTGATATATTTTCGACAATTTTTTTTTTCATTTTTTTCACGTTTTTTTTCGTGGCCGAAAAAATCATATATGATATTACATATCATATCATATATGATATTACATATATATTTATTTTGCCCGTCATATATATCGTTTCTTCATTGGATTCTAAACGTATGTGTCCCTTTTTAACTGTTGACAAATAAAGTAAAAAGTTAGGAAAAGTTTATACAAGTTTCCTGCTAATCCAAAATCTGCAGTTTTTTTAGCTGATAGATAGTGGAATAATTGAAAACATAATACTATTCTTAACCAATCTAACCCACGTACACTATGGATATATTAGTAACCACCAACTTCTATCTTAAGTCTATGTGAGATAGAATGTTATGAAAAGTCTCACAAGCAGAAATCCCATGTATGAGTTATTAAAAATGTGTGTCTCATTAAATTAGCCATAGATTTATTTTGCACGTCATTCTCATTCTTGTTATTAAAAATTTTTGGGCCATCCTTTTTCAATTTAATCAAATAAGATATACACATTTTAATTCATTTTTACATATATATCATTTCTTTATTGGCTTCTAAAAATATGCATTCCTTTTTAACCTGTGTGAAACTAAAGATTAAAGTGGTCTCAAATCTTCCAACATATATTTCATAGTAGAGAAATAAAGTAAAAAAGTTAAGTGTTTGTACAAGTTTTCCGCCGTTCTACTTGTCTCTCAATTTTTTTAGCTGAAGGAAAGTGGAATAGCTGAAAACGTAATACTATTCTTAACACATTTGACCCACAAACACTATCTTAAGTCTATGTGGGATAGAATGTTATCAAAAGTCTCACGAACAGAAATCTCATGTATGAGATTGCTTAGATAGTTTACTTCACTTCCATTTGCTAACTTTTCATTTCATTTGCTATTTATAATGATCATAATAAATTTGAACAATTTAATTGTTTCTCCACTCTTTCTTAAAAAATAAAATTACTTTTCCTCTTATGCTATCGGATACTAAAGATTAAAATATTTTTCACCAAAGCATGTTTTACAGTAAACAAGTTCTACCTTTAAACCTTTAGAAAATGTGGCCACACAAAACTGGTACTCGTAATAGTAAAAAATTATTGTCTACATGCAAAAAAAATGAACGTAACATCAATATAATCCATGCTTGAATGTTTGGAAAGGTGACTTGTTGATTGAGTTTAATTGCGATTTGAGGACCATTCCATACTTGGCCTCGCATCGTTGCAATACTGGCATCCTGAAATCGTGTTTTTGTAGAATAAGTAAAACATTCTCAAGATGTAAAAAATGGTCGAACGGCAGTAACGTATGTAGTTTTCGGAATGTAAATGACCTGCCCAATTACATTTTCTACTTCAAAATTTAACATTTCAGAGTTATGATCGTCGCTCTCTTGCATAGTTTTATACAAGAAATGTTGCAGTGGCTCAAATTGCATGAATGACAACGACAATATCATCGTAACCCAAAAATTTTCTCTTATTTTCTATTGCTTCCATAATTTAAATCCATTCATTATTTATTTTTTTCTACTCATCCAGCAAAATATATATATATATATATATATATATATATATATATATATATATATATATATATATATATATATATATATATATATATATAGGGTAGGGATCCAATAAGAAGAATAATTAAAATGAGAAGGGTAAGAAGTAATTCTAGCCACACATTTTTATATGGGAGGGAAAATTTGAATGAATATGCATCCATTTTTTTAGGTGCATCTAGAATGTGTGGTTGTGATTACTTCTTATCCTTCCTATTTTAATTATTCTTCCTATTTGATCCTAACTCTATATATATATATATATATATATATATATATATATATATATATATATATATAGTTGTTAAGAGGTCATATGGTTGTATCATTCCTCTAAAAAGAAAGAATAGAAAGGTAGAAAAGGTCTCCATTAAACAAAAAATGGTAAATTATTACAGCATAAAAAAGATTTTGAAGTAGTTGGAAAGAATTAAATAATGCAAAAGTTGGTGAAAGAAAAATTTGTTACTTGGAACTACAAATTGAAGTTTAAAAGAAACTAGTTACTCGCAACATGAAGGTAACAACATGAAAATTATATGTTGTAACTGAATTGAAAACTGAAAATGCAAGATTGCAGATGTTAAGTTTAAGCATTGCCCTTTGTACTTTATAAATTGTGTATGAATTATTGAATGAGACACGATTTGTTGGTTGAGCGATACTATAGTGCTTGTATCCCAAAGGATAACTCGTTATAAACTTACAACTACGATTAAAATATGTTCATTTCTTAAATGGTTTTTATATGTGTATGCATTATATAACGACACATATGTTGCTTGTTGAGTTACATTGCACGTAGAATTGTTAGCTCGCTTTATAAGTTTGAAATTAATTGTAAATTTTATTGGTAAATCAAAATATAATTTTATTTTAGACTTAAGTTTAAGAAATAGTATGACATTATTTGCGTAATTTATTTTTCCTTTCTAATTTTGGCTTAATTATTTGTCAATTAGATTGCTTAATTTATCACATTAACAAAAATGAGCGACCTCTAATAAAAAGGAGTAAAGAACAATAACCAAGAAAAGTGAAAAAGATCAAGAATTCATATTAATTAACAGGTCTTTTGCTTACTTCATGCTATGTATGGTTAGCTTGCAAACCTCCTAAGCATGAAGCAAATAATATACCTGTAAACGTAATACTAATCTAGTCACAAGAAACTAACATACACTATGGTATATTAGTAACCAACTACTTCTTTCTTCAACCTATGTGGGATAGAATGTTTGGATAAAAGAATTTTGTGTTTGAATATAATTTTAAACTTGGAAAAAAACGCGTCATTGGTGTTTAATGTAATAACGATGGACGTGTTATTGGTGGTAAAACCATTAGCAAGGTCATCTTATAAATTAGTGTAAAGTGTCTAAACTACTATTAATATACGTTTTCTTTTTTTAGTTTTCCGCTTTTATAAGCTTCTTCTATTACCCGAATAAAAAAACATTTCAACTCCAACAATATAAGTGATCACATAATACAAAGCATACACACTTTTACATCTTATTACACATCTACAAAACAATTACAACCATAAAAACAAATGAGGTACCCTAAAATCGTTTTAAAATAATAATTTCATCAAACCACATCAGCTATTCAACTTATGCATAAACACCAGCCGCAACGCACGGGGTGAGAATTGTCGTTCTTGTTCTGTATCAATTGGCTTTTAAAATATACTTTCCTTTTAAGCCATGTTAAATGAGAGACTAAACCGGTTTCGCTAAAACATCTTTTATAGTGAGTACAGCAAAACAACAGGGACGGACCCACATGGATGCCGGGTGTGGCACTGGCCACACCTGATTTTTAGTCATGAAATGTATTTTTCTTCAAAATTTGTCATCTTTTGGTATGTGCAACCCCCGATATTTGTGCTATTTTTTTAGAATGCAATTTTAGCTTAGCTAAAAAGTTCTTTATTGTACGAAGTTTTGTACTTATAATTGGAAAAAAAAAAAAGTAATAATAATTGAGAATTCCGGTTTCTCTAAAATATCTTTTATAGTGAGTACAACGAAACATAACAATCAAAAATTTGAGAATTCATATTAAGTTTCAAATCTGTCATCACCTCGCTAACTATTTTAGCTAGCTAGATTGCCAACAAATGTGAAAAACATACTACTATTCTGAACACAATCAGCTCTCACATACGATATGGTATATTAGTAACAAACAAATTCTTTCTTCAACCAATGTGGGATGGAATGTTAAACAACGTCTTGGTCAGATATAAAAGATTTTGATGTACATGGAAAGAAAAGAGTTATGCAAGAGAAATTATTTAAGAGCGGGTGAAAAAGTTGGAACTCCAGACTGAAGTTTAGAAGCACCTAGTTAACATAATACTATTAGCAACGGTTCTTCATGATTTGATACGCATCCACTACGTTCCATTCTCAATTTTACCAGTTTCTCTTATTCACAAGGAGTGTGTGAGATGGTAAATGGGCAATTGATTATCATCGACAAAGTGGAAAAGCGTGAAAAGTGACATGTTTATACCTTGCTTGGTACAGATTAACTAACATGAAATGATCACGTCAACCTCCTAAAAGAGATAGTTTTACCTTATTTAAGTCGTTGTGGTTACTGGCTTAAAAATCATGTAAATTAGTCGGCAAAAATGTCAAAAATAATTGTTAACCAAAATTAAAAGGTGAATGAAACATCTTACAAGCCGCCCTCAGGTGCGATCATCAGCAATCAACCATCAGTAGGGACCTGCAATACCTTTCAAATTCATAAAAATAACAAAATGCATTTGTTCTATCACAAATTAGCAAGCTGAAATCTGACAATCAGTTTTAAAATTCAAATCCAAACACCCCTTAAACAGATTTACCGCCACATATCATAGAATTAGAGATACCTTTACAACGTTTGTATAAAGCAAGTCCGCTGGAATGTCAGATTCCTCGCCATTCTTCTTGTTGCTGTCTTCCATCAATTAACCTGGTTGCATTTTTTTGCCGCCTACCTCTTCTAGTCTGCAAAAAGTGGGTTGAAAAGTCAGCCGGGTTAAAAGTTGAAGTGGTTAAAAGTACATAATTCGAATTATGAATGTTTACAATCTCCTAAATTGTTTTATATTCTAAGATTTAGACGATTGCCCTAAAGCGATTTTTTTTTTTCTTTTTTTTTTTTTTTTTTTTTTGTGATCATAAGTAATACACAAGTCATTTAGAGAGAATGGAGAAAAAGGCATTTGCATGAACCAAACCAAACTAATCTAGCCCAGTTTAACTTGGACCAAGACAAGACCCGTTTCAATCTGGACCTATTTTGACCCATTATAAAACTCACCTGACCCTCCCAGAGTCCCAGCCCATGTTTTCTCACCTCAACTTTTAGATTACGAAATACATGACAACCCAAACTAAAACAATATCAGCTGGAGAAATATTAACATACCTATGGCTAGTTGCTAAATTTCTAATATGATTATTCATATGGCAAATCGAAAAAAACTTGCTTGCTTCTCTCTTTGTGCAAGCTCATTTAGCATTTCGCATAACAGCTTCTTCAGGGGCTGCAGATTCTGATTCATTTCCCTAATGATTATAATACTTTGTGTTTGCTTTAATGGTTGATTCATGTTCCACAATGCTATTAAAGACATACCAAAAATGATTCTGACTACGAACAATGAAAATGAAAACTATAAGTTCACCTTAATACTGTATGCAGTCAAAGTATATTCTACTCAACAATCTCATTCTTGTTTCTAAAATGTACCTGATTCCTGTATGGATAGGTATATTCTGGGTTCACGGAACAACCACTAATGTGCAGAATCTAGCCTTTTTTTAATGCTTCCACCTGATTCTTGTAATCACTAATAGGCCTTTTCTAATGCTTCCACGTCTTGTTGTCAAACAGTAACGATACCATTCTGAAAAGTTGCTCTCACTACAGTGATGTCGCAAGTATTTTACCTGAATATAATATACATATAATTTCCATGAGAAATAGAGTTCTCGATTCAGTTATGCTCATCAACTTATTTTAAATGATTTAAGGAGGTTGTTTGAATTAGCTTATGAAGTTCAGGATTCCTGTTCGAAAGTGCTTATGCGCCTTAAAACTGAGCAGGTGCCAACCTGCTTATCAATCAAGTGCTTATCTGTCTTGAAAATGACAGAAGTAATTTTTATAGATTGTTTGTGATTGCTAATCCGCCTTAAAACAATTCAATAAGCAGATAATCAAGCTACCTAATAAGTTATTTCAAACACTATTCTTAAATTATGTTTCAATACAATATCAGTTAATAAGCTCTTTACATAAGCTTTCCCAAACACCCCTTTGATCATATATACATACAATACATAACTGCTAAGCTTCAGGCCTCGAATATTCATATGGTTTTGAAACTTTATAGTATTATGATGTTAAATAGATCGATTTAAAGGCCTATGCTCACTCACCCACACACATATTTATGTACTCTATCTATTCCAAGAAGCGTCACAGTTCTCCACCACATCATCAAGTGCATGGGTCAATAAGATTGCATAACTTTATGATAAATAAAGTATTCAAAGTTTTATTGGTGTATGTGTCGGTACTACCTGAGAGAATACCGTAACGGAATGAGATTTTTCTATTAACTTACTGAAGACTGAGTTCTTGTGTCAACTCAATTTCAGAATATCAAAGTAAAAACCTATGATTCCGTTTCAGGGAAACTAACATTCAGTAAATCGTGTGCCTTGGATATACCAAAGGAAGGGAAATTTCTAAAACCACAGCAGACCCTACTCGTAGAGTCTACATACAAGCAAATGCATTTGTCCTAAGTTTGCCACTGCAATACTAGATTATAAGTTGATAATACAGATTATATTACAATGTACCTTGCTAAAAGCTGCCGATCTCCCAATATCCATTAATAAATTCTGCAACACTTTTATCTTAAACACGTGAAATGATAAACTCATACAATTTGAAACTTGTTATTGGTGATCATTTCCAATTCAAGGACGACAAAGGGACTAACCAGAAACTATATTTATAAACAAATGCGCGCAGTAACTCAATCATGAAATAAACAACTCGTAAACAAATGCTCGCAGTAGCTTAAACGTAATTCATTTGAAAAGTCCTATTACTTGTAACTTGATATCGTAAGTCATATGTGTCTGTACTTGTTTTGACCCTAGGTTCAAATCTCATTATTTTTAAAAGAGTACTTATTTTAACTTCTTATATGTCAAGTGGCTTTAATTGATAACGTAGTCATATGTTTAAATTGGGCCTTGACATATGTCTTTTGTCAAGTTAAGAATTAAAAGGTGTCCATCAAAACATGTTTTAGAGTACGAAAATAAAATAAAAAAGTTTAGAATTCATATGAATTTTCTGATATTGCATGACCCTTCGGATTTTTCCAACCCGCCTAATCATGAAATACTAGAAAACATAATACTATTCTCAACATATTTAACTCACATACACTATGGTATATTAGTAACCAAAAACTTTTATCTTTAGCCTATGTGGGATAGAGTGACATGATAAAAGGTTGGACAATGTATAAGCTTAAAGAAATATGCTTTGTAATCAACTTACGTGTGTTATTTGTAGCGACCAAAAAAATTATGATAACATTATAAGTAACCATTTATAATAACCGAAGCTCTAAACATTTCCATAGATGCAAAATAGAAAGTGATTTTTAATAATGAAAAGTCTCACAAACAAAAATCATGTATGAGATTGCTCAATTGGTTAGGTTAATTCACTTCCCTTTGCTTAAACTGCTTTCTGATTATATGTTCTTAGGACATAAAGTGGCTTAAATTGCATGAACGAGAATCACAATATTCCGAAGGATATCTCATCATATTCGAACTTTCAACTATGATTATGTTCATTTCATATATGGTTATGATAAGTGTATGAATTATATAGTAAAAAAACTATGTTGGTCATTGATCGTCTAATTAGATTAAACATGTTTTAGAGTAAAAAAAAAAAAAAAAAAAAAAAAAGCTAAGAGTTCATATGAGTTTTCAGGCATTCCATGGGGACAAGATTTTTTCAACCTAACCCACAAGGAGATATCCGAAGACATAATACTATTCTCTAACACATTTACCACACATACACTTATAGTATATAAGTAACAAACAACTTCTATTTTCAGCCTATGTGGGATTGAGTGTTAGGATAAAATTTTACAAAATATCTTCATAAAAAATGGTAAGAAAGAGATGATATAAGAGTTCCGTCATCACAACCTGATCATATTAACATGTACGCGTAAATGAAACTACTAGCACGCACAAAGTTTATAAAATTTCGGTTTGATTATGTATTATTATCAATTAAGAAATGAATCACTTAACATGTTTCAATTGGTTTTACTTGGTGGACTAAAAATACAAAATCATATGATATATGTTATAATCTACCTATTATTTTAGGAGAATGTTTTTGGATTAAAAATTATATTTTATTATTCAAGCAAAATCGCATGATGATACTTGACTTACATGAGATGTTAGTGATATATGCTTTTAGTTTTGCAAACCCATGCGATCAATTTACGATGTGTTCTGGTAGTTCTTTTACAGTATTGCGTTTAGTTAAATACGATGTGTTCTGGTAGGTCCCCAAAGCCAATGCGTGATGCACGATGCGAATGCGAGCGCAATTTAGACGCATTGCGTTTAGTATTAAAAAAAGCACGAAATTATTTATACGTAGTATATTCTTTCAAGTACCAAGTAAAAACAATAAACTTACGAAATAAGTTACTAGGATATTGAAATTAGGCTAATAATTCATTTGTAAAATAAATAATTTGAAAACACAAGATACTATATTTTTTTTATTATGTTTTATTTGTACGTCTTTTAACAAGTTCTATCTTTAAAATCCCATTTAAATACTTGGATCTCTTTTACATGGTTTCTTTTTTACAAAAATGACCTAAATTCTAGATTGCGACAATTGCGGCCATTGCTAGCATTAGACAAATGCGGTAAATTGCGGTCTAATGCGAATGCAATTTAGGATGCCCTTGCATTAGGCCCCATAATGCGAAATTTCAAATGCAATGCAACGATGCGTGCAATTTGCGCAATGATGCGCGCATTTTTAAACCAAGCTTTTACTTATATTTTTGTTAAAATATGTAGCATATTTAGATAACTTTGAAGATTGATTCATTTCATTGATTATGAATAACCATCATATCATGTTTACTAATGTACCTTTTTGTTTGGAAAATTGTATTTTCATAAGTTTTTGCTATTTACTTCTCATGTTTGATCATAAAATTACTAAATTAGCATAGATGCTTAAAATATAACTTTTTTATTACATAAAGAGAAACAAAAATAGATGTAATGGGTAGAACTCAAATTTAATCTTATGTTTATGTATAATGTATAAAAATAATTTTTCTCTGAGACCAAACAATATAAGGAAATTATAATTACTTGTATAAGTAAATTATAAATGCATAAAAAAATGACAAATAGTACATTCGCAAGTCTTTTAGGATTGTTCGAATCCTTACCGACCTTTTCACTTTAGTGCAACTTTCTTTACAATTGCCCTAAATCATCAAGATAAAAGACACCCATATTTAGACCGTTGGTTGATACCAATAATGTTATTAATGACATCAAACACCTGCTAAGTTTCATTAACTCATTAAAAAGACACCTGCTAAGAATTCCTACCATAAAATTCTTCATATAGGCACTAAAATACATCTTTGTTACATTAAAATACATTCATATATTATCTAAATCAGCAACTCAACTTAATTATACATTCGCGTATTTACCAAATTTTGTAATTTTAATAGATAAAAGTCTAAAAACTAATACTAATACTCATGTAATTCTAAACAAAGTTAATATTATAAAGTATAAGTGGTATAAAGTGTAAAGGAGTTATTTGTTTTTTTTTAAGTTATTAAAAAACATGGAAACTTATAATTTTACACTTAGGTCTACATAATTTATTTAAAATTTAACCACTAAAGTTTCATTAATTACTTCATCTTTTTTTAAGTTTTTTTTTTCTTCATAAATTTGACACTTATATTTTTATGCATTTTTTTCTTAACCAAATTTCTGCACCAAATTTATTAAGTTTACCAAAATCAATTTAATTTTGACTTTCTATTGACCAATCATATTGCTTGATTTTGCCTACGTGGCAAAATCGAGCTTTCCTGTTGGCCCAATTTTTTTTCAATAAGAAGGGTTTTACAAAAATCACTACGAAATAATGTAATTCTTTTATTATATAAAAGATTCTAAAATTGAATTAAGTATAATGTGAGTCATGCTATCATGTCTATTCTAAAATTGAATATTGTGTGCACACTAAGTATAGTTTCATTTTTTGCCCACATACACTATGGTATATTACTAACCAACAACTTTTATCTTTACCATACGTGGGATAAAAGGTTAAAAAAGACCTCCATAAAAAATGGTAAGAAACAGATAATACAAGAGTTATTAACAGTCGGTGAAAGAACGATTTGTTACTCGAAACTCCAAATTGAATTTTTGAAGCAACGTGTTTGGAGCAAGAATCATATACAGCTTGGAAGATAACGTGAAATTATACATTATTGGCTTTTTGATCTAAATATGAAAGGTTGCAATTGTTTAAGCATTGTATTAAAAGAACTTATGATGTTTTTTTCTAAATGTTTTAACGTTTACTTATCTGAAATCGTTTATGTATAAATCTGTATATTGTTCAATTGTTGAATCAAATATGTTTTTGTGTCATGAACCTTAATTTATTTTTGTATTTTGATATTTTCTTTGGACCTAGGTTGTTTTGAAAGCTTAGTATGCTAATCGCTAAGCGTTTTTTGAATGCTTAATGTATAAATTATGAATGTACAGATATCAGCTTTAAATTGCGTGAATGACAACCACGGTATCATCATAAGACAAAGTTTGCTTATGTTATTAATTGCTTCCCTAGTTTAAATAAGTTTATTACTTCTTTTCTAGTCATCAAGTATGGCTCCTCTTAAGAATAGCTCAAAAGATATGCCAAACTTGCCTAAAGTTGTCGTAAAGGCTTTTATATATCACTTATCGGAGTATAGCTCGATTTGTTTCGAAGGAGAAGACGTCTAAAATCCTTAGTTTTTCAAAAGTTCTCATAATAATTCTACTTTTAACTCGCCTGTATGGCATATGGGTATAGAAATCCTTGAATACTCAAAGTCGATAAGCCTAAACATGAGAATTGTAATAGTAGTTGTTGACCGTGACTATCGTTGTTGTATTCTTTCTTTATCAATTGGTTTTCAAAGTATTCTTTCCTTTTCCGCCATGGAAACTTAATGACTAAACCAATTTTGATAAAACATGTTTTATAATGAGTACAATGAAAGATAATAAAAAAAAATAATCGAGAATCGTACTAACTTTCAAACCTATTATCACCGTACTAACTACTTTAGCCATTAAAAAGATAACAATATTGAAAGCATAATACTACTCCGAACATGAGTTTCTCTCATACGATATGGTATGTTAGTAACAAACCATTACTTTCTTCAAACCAATGTACTTTCAACTCGCAAGTGGTTGTGAAAAAGATTTGAGAATATAGGGAATCGTTTAGTATGGATTATTGACCTATAGGTTTAGAAATCCTATAATATTCAAAGTCCATAAGTATCTAAACATGATGATTGAGATAGTAGTTGTTGATTGTCACTATCGTTGTTGTGTATGTAAGACCACGTTAGAACGAAAATATATATGACATTGGATGAATATAAGATATTCCAAATGATATCCTCACTATGAGCATTCAACTACTAAGATATGTTCATGTCATAAAAGGTTTTAATATGTGTATGAATTATTTAATAAGATTTATGTTGGTTGTTGAATGTCGAATTAGATTGTGCGTGTATTTATTTTGCTTGTTGCACTTTGATCAAAAGAATTAAGATACACGTTTACATTTTTTATTGTTTCTTTATTAGTTTTCACAGTTTGTTTTCTTTTCTAACTTATTAAAGATTAACATGGTCTCCACCAAAAAATGTTTTAAAGTACCAAATTAAAAGAAAAAGTTAAGAGTTCATATGAGTTTTCGAATGTTTCAAGATCTGCCTGATTTTTTCAGAAGACCACGAAAACTGTCGAAAACATAACACTATTCTCAACACATTTAACACACATACACTTATCGTATATAACTACAAACAACTTCTATCTTCACCCTATGTGGGAAGAGTGTTAGGATAAAACGTTACAAACTTTTAAGCCCTCGTAAACATATAAGATACACTACACTTTAATGAGTGACCAACTTTGCATTCAAATTGCAGACTATACCAATGGATCCAACATGATTGAGATCATTAGGGGTGTTTGGACATTCGTTTCGAATCGATCTTTCTAATTTGTTTATATAAAGAGATTCGCAACACCTAACTGGAAACTTATCGAGGGATTGTTTAATCGTTTATCTTTTAACTTTATCTAAATCCTATTTTAATATCAATAAAAAAGAAGTATGGTTGAAAAAAAATTATTTAACGAGCTGATAATGACTCACTTTATTCGAACATCAATATTTTATAATCAAGGTGTTAGGCAAAAATAATCACATAACCAATTTTATAACCATAATCTAGCAGCAAGAAAAAGCATAGTGGAAACATGTCAACTCGAAAGGTATGCCAAATTTGTAGATTGTTGTGGTCCAAGACTTTAGTTCTTTTAGTGACGTGTAGCTCAGTTGGTTCTAAACAAGAAATAAGACTTGCAAAACAATCCTCGGTCTTTTAAACGTTCTCATAATGAATGTACTTTAAACTCGCGCGTGGATGTGAAAAAGACTTGAGAATATAGAGCATCGTTTAGACATCCTTGAATAATGTACGCCGATAAGTATCTAAACATGATGATTGAAATACGAGTTGTTGATTATCACTATCCTTGTTGTATTTGGGTACGATTACATTAGAACAACGATGTATATGGTTAAAGCAAAGGATATTTATGTAAGATCACATGAGAACTAAAATATGTACGGCAGTAGATAAGTATCTATGATGAAAATACGTTCATTTCCGAGATGGTTTTTACATGCATGACATATCTAATAAGACACATGTTGCTTGTTGATACTCTACCTGAATTTATTAGCTTATTCTATAAGCTTGAACTCAATTGCAAATTTTATTGGTAAATCACAAAATAATTTTATTTTGAGTTACTATACAAATACGTTATTAAAGTTTGCAAAAACAATTCGCCTAACTCACTAAATTTTAGTTTTGTTCAACCAACTAAGTTACTAAAGTTTTTCGTATTTGTTCAACCAATTAAGTTACTCCGGTCACTTCAGGACTTTTTTTTTTTTTTTTTTTTTTTTTTTTTTTTTTTTTTTTTTTTTGTAAAAGGGACGATACCCCGACAAATATATTAAACAACAAAAGCTTACAAAATAAACTTCATATGGACAACTCCATATAAGTTAACGTACCATGACATTCCCCAAACATGATTCGGGAACATCACTAGAAATAATAAAGCTCTACAATAACTAAAGTTATTACATATCAAAAAGCCAACTACAGAAAAATATACACGTCAGTAATAGTCTATGTTTAAGCAATCTCCGATAAAAAATGTATATAAAGAATGATAACCAAGAAAAGTAAAAATGGTTAAGAATTCATATTACCTCTCATGTATATGCATTTTTTGCATTCATATTAGTCACCAACAACTTCTTTCTTCAACGATAGATTGTTTGGATAAAAGAATTTTGTGTTTGAATAGACTTTTATATTGAACAATAACGCGTTGTTAGTGGTTGATGTAATAACAAAGGACGTGATGTTTGGTAAGAACGCGTTGATTCGGTGCCTATTACACATCTACAATAACATTACTGCCATAGAAAAATGAGATACACCAAAATCGATTCAAAATGCAAATTTCGTCAAACCACATCAACTTAGGCATAAACAACCGCCGCTACGCACAGGGTGACAATTCTCGTTCTTGATCTTTATCAATTGGGTTTTAATATATACTTTCCTTTTAAGCCATGTGACATTTTAAAGACTAAACCAATTTTTACTAAAACATGTTTTATAGTGAAATGTACAAAGAAAGACGAAAAAGAAATTAAGAAGTCGTATTTACTTTCAAAGCTATCACTGCCACTCTAACTATTTTAGGCAGGTTGGAAATGACAGGATTGAAAACATAATACTATTCAGAATACAAGTTTCTTGTGCACGCTATGGTTTATCAGTAATAAACAATTTCTTTCTTTAACCAATGTGGGAAACTAGTTATGGCCATGGGTTGTTAAGCAAACTTATTGTGGCCATCAGTACACATTATTGAGTGCTCAATGTGTATATTATGAATTTACAAATATGGTTTGCATGTAGCTAAGCAAAGTTTTCGACAAACATGTTTATCAAATGAACACTAATACCAAAATCGAACAGTAAGCAGCTAGGCAATCCTATATCATGTACAGATTTGATAACGTAAGCCATATGTTTTTATTACTTTGATATGAATTGTTATTCAAGTAGAGATCGATATACACGGCTGAATGATTTGCGTAATGAGCTGTCAGGGGAAAGTATTTCTAAAGTATGTTAAAAATAGTTCGATCGGAAATATTTTTAAGCATATTAAGAAGAGTACAAGACAGAAAAGATAATTGGGCCTGCATAAAAAAACATGCATCATTTCAACTCAAATTATTGTGCCTAGGGATGGCACCCGTGGGCAATGGGCACGGGTACCTCTAACCCGTCACCCGCCCACGTAGTTTTTTTCTCACCCATTACCCACCCGTCACCCACCAATGGGTACAAATTTCTACCCATGCCCTTACCCGCGGGTATTTGTTGCCCATGGGTTTGTGTTATGCAACAAAATTATAAAACGATGATATGAAAACTAACTATGAAACTGTGTAATAAGATACCAATCAATTTGCCAAATACAAGTTTGATTATTTGATCTTTCATACTCTCTTTTTAGTCATGAAACTCAAACAAACTTTTAGATTGATGTGTTTTTTTGAGACATGGTGATAACTGTTAAATGTATACCTAAAACATCATAAATATTTTAATTTGTAAAATTAATTTTAACATGGGTTTATGGGTACACCTATGGGTATTTTGATGGGTATACCCATGGGTATTTTAAATGGGTGTCATGGGTTTACCCGCGATGGGTATGCCTCACCCGTCACCCACCCGCCACCCAATGATGGGTAATGATTTTCACCCACGACCCATCCGTGGGTGAAAATTGACGCGTTTACCCACCCATTTATGGCGGGTACCCGCGGGTTGTGGGTTTTTTCTCGCCCATTGCCATCCCTAATTGTGCCTAGCTATGTTTAGTAGTGATCTTCATCTTCTTTTAGAAGGTTTCAAGCCCAATAGTTGGACCCTTATAAGACAAGTTTTCTCTAAATTTCGAATGCTTACCTACTTTTTAACATTGTTAACTAGGTTTCTTCAAGTCATCGAATTGTAGCTCCTCTTAAGATTAGCTCGATATATATTCGAAATATGTTGGAAGTTGTGGTCCAATATTTTTAATGGTGTGTAGCATAATTGGTTTGTGATGAGAAATAAGACTCAAAAAATCCTTGGTCTTTTAGGAATTCACATAATAGATGTTATTTAAATTCGCCCTTGGTTGTAAACAATATTTGGGAATATAGAGCATCGTTTAGTATGGACCTATGTATAATTAAAGATTGAAATTGGTTTCCACCCAAACATGTTATGCATTTAAAAAAAAAGCTGGAAAAGGATTTAAAAAAAGGCAAAACTTTTGGGTAGCGAACAAAATTTGCTTTTCTCGGCAGCGAACAAAAATTTTGGCTATTAGGGGCATTTTTCTTTCAAATTTGTATTTATTAAAATACTTTGTGACATTTTTGCCCTTCGAAAAAAAATCTATTAGCTGTGAGGGACAAAATTGTCACAAAATTTCGCAAAATACCTAAAAAAAGCCAAATTTGAACGACCATATAAGCCAAAATTTTTGTTTGCTACCTAGAAAAACAAATTGTGTCAAGTATATTACTTTTTTAAAACATTTGCCAAAAAATAATAATAATAATAATAATAATAATAATAATAATAAAAGTCAAGGGATCATACTGTTTTTTCAAGATAATTTCAATCTTTCATTTTTTTTATAAATGCAAGAGAGTGATAACTTGAAAACATAATATTATTCTAGACACATATAACCAACATCCAATATGATATATTAGTAACCCACAATTTCTTTCTTCAACCAATGTGGGATAGAATGTTTGGATAGAGGAGGCTAAAAGAGGTATCCATTGTATACAAACGATAACAATGAAATTAAATGTTGTTATTCCTCTTGATACGAAAGATTGCAAATGTTCAAGCAATGTGTGATATTGTATAAGAAAAAATGGTTAGCGTTTACAAATCGTTTATGTAAATATCTACACATCGCTCACTGAACTTCGTTTTCGGTCATGAACTTAAAGTATCTATGTATTATGAAACTTCATTTGGCCTAAGGTGCCCAATTCTTTATAGAGTTAACTACATTTTTGGTCCTCGTGGTTTACCGGGTATAACAGTTTTGGTCCAAAATTTTGAAATGTAATGGATCTTGTCCAATATCCGCTGACCCGTAACACTTTTGGTCCAATTTTATTATCACTGTTAGTCAAACATAGTTTGACTGTTAAAAGAAAGGGTATTTTCGTCATTCCACTCAACCACTCACACCCTTTATATTATTTTCTTTATATTATTTTCTTTATATTACTCACCCACCCACTCCACACACCAACACACACCCCTTTTCTTCTCCGGTTGGTTTTCCGGCCACACCTCCTCAACCACCGCGCGTCCACCTTCACCACCACCACCAATCTTCACCATTTTTGATTTCCTTTCTTTTGAGCATAGCCACGCGCTATTTAACCACTGGATGGGTTTTTCCTAAATGGATCAAGAAAGATAGTAATTGAAGTTTTTATGGTGGATAATGAAAGCTACAAGATGGGTTTTAGATCTAATTTCTTTTTTTCTTTACTGATGCCGACATCAAATTGGGGTGGGTGTGCAAAGTTGGTTATGGCGGTGGTGGTCTGGTGGGGTTTCGGAGGTCGAGAAGGTAGAAGATGACCCAATGATGTGGAGATTTGTTTTTGTTTAATGGTTTGTTTTAGATTTAGATTTAGGGGTTCAATTTTACTAAACTTCTTATATGAAGATGATATGGAGAAAGTGATTGAAGGTGAGAATGGTTTGGTTGGTTTGAAGGATGTATAGATGTGATGATGATGTTGGTGTTGGTGTGCTAATGGTGGTCGCCGCCGCCGCCTAAGTTGACTGGCAAATGGGGTGTAGTATTGTGGATTTAGGTGATGATAAAAAAGGTTGGTGGTGGTTACTTCATATTTTTGTTAGTCGACCGGAAAATGCGACTGGAAAATGGTCTTATGATGACTAGTTTTTGTTTGTAAATCTATACATATATTAGAGTGGGATTTATTCATTTAGTGGTTTTTGGTCGAATTAGTTTTTGTACCTTTATATTTGTATATGTATAAAGCTGTGATTTGGATGTTTTTATGTTTAAAAGTTGGTCGCCGGAATCTCGCCGGATTCTGGGTTTGTGTAACACCCCCAAAATTTGATACAGCGGAAGACTCAACAAGCTTTCGGGGTGCTACGGGGATTGGTATCCAACACAAGACAATATAGAACGAGATAAAGTAAACATAATAAAAACACAACCAAAACGGGGTTTTAAGGTTTACATTTATCTCAACATCATTCAGAGTCAGGCCCAAAATAAAATAACAGTAGGTCCAAAATTTATTATCAGAGTTTAGAAAAATAGATCCATCAACCATGATCCTTGGCCGAGCCTTCCATTCCAAGCATGCATCTCATCACTTAATTACCTGAGAAAACGTGCTAAAAGTCAGCTTTCGCTGGTGAGATCATAGGTTTAAATTCATCTAACAATATAGTGGACATATACGCAAAACGCTTGCTAGCTAGACTAAGGACTTGCTAAAAGCCTGCGGATACCCTCCGCTCCAACCTAACACCCGGATACCCCCCGTTCTAACATAGATATTCGGGTAACCCCCGCAATACCAATAAATACTCGGATAACCTCCGAAGTATCAATAACCTATAAGTGCACACTACAGTATCTAATTAAGCCAACCTTGAATAGTACACACGAACCATGTGACTAAAGCTGACAATCCACCAATAACCAAATAAGCCAACCTTGAATAGTACACACAAAATATGTGACTAAAGCTGACATATATCCTAGTCCATACGCATAGCAAGTTTAGAAAGCATATAAAAGCGATAATAGTCCACATAAAATAATTTGCACGTTTCTCACCCCAAGTATTGAAAACATAGTTCAAGATTAAAAAGTGAGGCTATGACTCACCTCAAGTCCAGAAAATAGCAAGTAGAAGTCGGTAGAAATAAGATGTATAGTAACTCACGAAACAGCAACTACGGACTCGGCACGACCTAACAATATTAACTCATTCAGAAATCATTTCCTCAAATTCAAAATATTCCCAAACCCGGACGAGAATCCGTTTTATTTCCGAAAATCCATTTCGTATTAGTTTGGTGTGTTTGCGTTTGGTATCCATACGGGTGGCGGGTCGACTCAAACAAACCAAAAGGTCACACGAAGAATAATAAAATAAACTATGGGTCTAATATTAGCCCAATATATCATTTAAATAAATCGCCGAAGTTTATCAAATCCGTCGATTTGATAATCCTCATATTTATTTACGTAACATACCGTTCCAAGATTACACCCCATCCTAAAGCACATAAATACTATATGGTAGATATCATAGTCTAATAAATTCCTCATATATATCATCAAATTGGCCAGATTTCCCGATATATACACTCGCAATTTATTACACTTTACATATACCACAACCTATGGGCGTCGTAGGATACGATGCCCATTAATATATTCATTTCATATAGCCAAATAACCCGGTTCAACCCTACGGTTAAGTGGTTATTTAGTTATAGAAAACGTTTATATTAATCGTCATATATCCGTGACAACACGAAAGTCACAAATAATAACTTACCTGGACTCGAGTGACAACGACTTCGCATAACTCGATAAGTTTACCCGTTATATATATACAAAATGACATTTTTATTAAATGTTTAATAATTGTCGAGAGTTTCTCGTTTTATAACACATTTTTATAATAATAATACGTTCAATAATATTACGCCACTTTCGTAGCCTAATATATATCTAATTGTATTATTTATAATACGACTTGTGATTATTATTATTAATATACGCGCCTATATAATTATATATACGTTATTCACGTCTATATATTCATATAAACGTTTATATTATCAATAATTATTATTACGAGTTTATTATTTACATTTTAAATTGTAAATAGTTATCGAGTCATACGAAATGGTCACATATCCGAGTCATGACTCTCGGCTCATTGTCCAAGTCCAATGTAATATAAAAGTCATAACCATCAATAATATCTCCGTCCAACACAATCTCAATCCACGTGCTACAACAATAGGGTCCGACTACGGCACCCGACTAACCTATCTCCGTCAATCTAAGTGACCGTCTCACATCGGTCCCCAATCACACCTTTCGTCAACAACTTCACAATCAATACCATAATACCATTGTCGAGACCAAACGTGGTCTCGACCTACAAGTGTTCGGCCAAGTAAGTAAACAACCAAATCAATATCAAAACCAAGTTGGCAACAATAATAATAATGAAAATGAATATAATCCAAGGTCACATTCGGGATGGTTTACCAAGCCAAACTCGAGTCTTTCTCGACTCAATAGAGTCACGGTCCAAACCACGAGCACAAAGGCTCGAACCAAACATCAAAAGTAACCAAATAGGCTCCAACGAGCACAACAATTTAACCAATCGACTCATATGAGTCTCGGCAATAACAACAACATCACGGCTAAGAGTCGATCCACAGTAATAACGAGCCAACGGCTCAAGTCACAACCAAACGAGAGCCCATTTGGGTCTCGACTCGGTTTTACGAGCAACCAAAAAAATGACCTCGAGACCTCAAGGGTCTCGGTTAGGCTCGAATCAAGAAACCAAAGCCTCGACAAATCATGAAACAATCGAATCCTTTCCACAAACCGAACCCAAATCGACCCAAATCGACCCAAATCGGATACCAAACTAATTTTTATCAAATCTTTAAAAAGGATTTGCAGTTTTTAAACCCCAATACCATATAAAATCCGAGTTTGACTCGGTTTGGTAAAAACCCTCGCGTAAAGACGCGTTTTCTCACCTTCTAAAACACGGATCTATTATAAAACTTCGAAAATAGAGGTGGTGTACGCGCGGCGGTGGGACAAGCAAATGGTGGTGGCTTCTTGTTCTTGGCGCGTGAAATGCTTCAAAAGATGGAGAAGGATGTGTGGAGTACGGTGGTGGTGTTTGTGTGTGGTGATTATCGGCGGTGGAGTGGTGGCGGCCGGAATATATAGCCGGCGGCTAGGGTTTGCAAGAGAGGGAGATGAGAGTGAGAGAGATGAGTGTGTGAGGTGTTGGTATTGTTGTGTGAACCGAACCACAAAGGACCAAATTTTGTAGTTTATATATATATATTTTTTTTCTTTCTATTAATAATAATAATGGTAAATAAAAGTAATAATAATAATAGTAATAATAATATTACTAACGGTGTGGAGCGGGTAACGTGGGTAAATGCAAAAACATGTGGCCCGAACCCGAACTCATTTCAAACGTTTAATATCTCACGAAACATCTCGTAAATAAATAAAATATAGTCGGACTCGTAAAACGAATCATAAAAATCTTTGGTTAGGTAACCTAGTGCCGGAGTCAACGTAGTACCCGTGAGAATTTAAGAATACATCACCGAACATTATATCAAAGATGAATTATGAAAATAATTCACGAATTCCATAACATCAATAATTATAAATATCCATAAAATAGGTCTTACAAGTTCGTTGTGAAATAAAATTTCAAATAAAAATTATAAACGAACTTTAATCGTAATGCGGGTTTTCAAAATAACTCCCTAAATTGCCGGTTGTCACATCCTCCCAGTCTCAGAAGAAACCCGTCCCGGGTTTCACTCGGAAAAATTCATCAACGAAGTGAAAAGCTTCGGATATCTCTTCCGGAACTCGTCCTCACGTTCCCACGTAAATTCTGGTCCATGTCGGAAATTCCAACGAACCTTGACGAGCGGAATGCGACTTCGCTTGAGTCGTTTAACTTCACGATCTAGAATCTCCATTGGCTCTTCCACGAAGTTCAATTTCTCATCAACACGAATATCCTTCATTGGAATGACAGGCATCTCATCGGAAAGACATTTCTTCAAATTACTAACGTGGAACACGTCGTGAACTTTACTCAGTTCATGTGGTAATTCCAACCTATAAGCCACGGGCCCAATTCTTTCTAAGATCAGAAATGGTCCAATGTAGCGTGGGTTGAGTTTACCACGTTTCCCGAAATGTATCACACCTTTCCAAGGCGAGACTTTCAACATCACTTTGTCTCCAACCTGGAACTCTAAGGGTTTACGTCTCTGATCGGCGTAACTTTTCTGCCTATCTCTGGCTGCTTGCAACCGATCACGAATCCGAGCTACTTTCTCAGTAGTTTCCAAAATCAGTTCAGGGCCTGTGAGCTGCTTGCAACCAATAGGCGAACGACACTTTCTGCCATACAAATCTTCAAATGGTGCAGCCTTAAGACTTGTGTGGTAGCTATTATTATAGGAGAATTCCACAAGGGGTAAGTACTTCTCCCAGCCCTTACCAAAGTCTATGATGCATGCACGAAGCATATCCTCTAACGTCTGAATGGTCCTCTCACTTTGACCATCGGTTTGGGGATGATATGCTGTACTCATATCAAGTCTCGTCCCCAAAGCCGTTTGAAGTGATCGCCACAAAGCTGACGTAAAACGGCTATCACGATCCGAAATAATAGATATCGGGACTCCATGACGCGCAATAATTTCCTTCACGTATAACCTCGCAAGTTTATCCACACTATCATCTTCACTAATTGCTAAGAAATGAGCAGACTTTGTCAGACGATCCACAATTACCCAGATAGCGTCACAACCGCTAGCTGTCCTCGGTAATTTGGTAATGAAGTCCATAGTAATCCGCTCCCATTTCCAGACTAGAAGTTCTGGTTGCGTTAGTAATCCTGACGGTCTCTGGTGTTCAGCTTTAACCTTAGAACATGTCAAGCATTTACTAACGTACGATGCTATATCTGCCTTCATGTTTGGCCACCAATAGAACTTCTTAAGATCTTGATACATCTTGTCGGAACCAGGATGAATAGAGTACTTTGACTTATGCGACTCATGCATAATTAGCTCCCGAATTCCTCCATACAAAGGTACCCAAATCCGATCTCCAAAACATAGCAATCCATCAGAACGCTTAACGAATCCTTTCTCATTCTCAGCCATCCCAAATATATTCTCGGCAGATCTATTTTCTGCTTTCAACGCTTCCGTTTGAACTTCAAATATTTGAGACGGTAATGGCGATACGATAGTCATTCCCAATGACCTAACTCGTAACGGTGGTATTCTTTCCTTTCGACTAAGAGCATCAGCGACAACGTTTGCTTTACCAGGATGGTAGCGAATTTCACAATCATAATCGCTTAGCAACTCAACCCAACGTCGCTGTCTCATATTGAGCTCTTTTTGATTCAAGATGTGCTGTAGACTTTTGTGGTCAGTAAATACAACACACTTGGTTCCGTACAAGTAATGTCTCCATATTCTTAAGGCGAAAACCACAGCACCTAGCTCCAAATCATGGGTAGTGTAGTTTTTCTCATGCTTCTTGAGCTGTCGGGAAGCATAAGCTATCACCTTCTCTCGTTGCATTAACACGGCTCCCAATCCTTTATGTGAGGCATCACAATAGACGACGAAATCCTCGTTACCCTCCGGTAACGCTAAGATAGGAGCACTACACAACATCTTCTTAAGCAATTGAAATGCTTCCTCTTCTTTATCTCCTCATTTATACGTAACACTCTTTTGAGTCAATTTGGTCAATGGTTAGCTATCTTCGAAAATCCCTCAATGAATCTTCGGTAATAACCAGCTAAACCCAAAAATTGACGAACTTCGGTTGGGGTTGTAGGTGCAGCCCAATCTTTTATCGCCTCAATCTTAGCAGGATCCACATGGACTCCTTGTTTATCTATCACATGACCCAAAAATTGTACCGTCGGAATCCAAAACTCGCATTTCGAAAACTTGGCATAGAGTTTCTCCTTCCTGAGCAATTCTAAAATGAGTCTTAGATGCTCCTCATGCTCCTTCTCACTCTTTGAATAAATCAGAATGTCATCGATGAATACAATCATAAACTTATCTAGGTAAGGCTTACACACTCGATTCATGAGATCCATGAATATTGCCGGTGCGTTAGTTAACCCAAACGGCATCACCTGAAACTCGTAATGCCCGTAACGGGTTCTGAAAGCCGTTTTCGGAATATCTTCCTCGCGAACTCGAAGTTGATGATATCCCGATCTCAAATCGATCTTCGAGTACACACTCGATCCTTGAAGTTGATCGAACAAGTCGTCGATCCTAGGTAACGGGTATCTATTCTTCACCGTTAACTTATTCAACTCTCGGTAATCAATGCACATACGGAACGATCCATCCTTCTTCTTCACAAATAAGACTGGGGCTCCCCAAGGTGAAGAACTTGGTCTTATGAATCCTTTTTCGGCTAACTCCGCCAATTGTTTTGACAACTCTTCTAGTTCGGTAGGTGCAAGACGATAAGGCGCTCGTGCTACAGGTGCAGCTCCAGGTATCAACTCAATCTGAAACTCCACTTGCCTAGTCGGCGGGATTCCCGGCAAATCATCAGGAAACACATCAGGAAAATCACGAATTATAGGCACATCTCCAATGCACCTTTCCTTCTTCTTCGTCCCTCCTTTCTCAGAAATTTGAGCTAAGAAAAGGTAACATCCCTTCTCCATTAGCTTTGGTAACTTCGTGCAAGAAATAACTGCTAATCGGGATGGGCTCCTAGAATCTTTTCGATCTCCTAATATATTTAGGATCTCCTTTCCGTAAGGTACACGCACGATCTTCTCGTCGCAGAGTATGTGAGCACGATACTTCGACAACCAATCCATACCAATGATGACATCAAAACTTCCTAACGTGACGGGTAGAAGATCTATGTTGAAAGGGTGGTTCAAGAAATTCAGCGTGCAACCACGAATAATGGTGTTAATCCTTTCTATATTCCCATTAGCTAACTCAATATCATATCCAATTCCTAAGGCCATCGGGGGTTTCTCTAGTAAGGGTGTAAATGTAGTGGACACAAAACTCCTATCGGCACCAGTATCAAATAGTATGGAAGCATAACGATTATTGAGAAGGAACGTACCAGTAACGACGTTCGGATCTTCTCCTCTTTCGTTCCCGAGTGCATACACTCTTCCCTGAGCAGCTCCAGCTTCCACACGTTGGTCCCCATTATCTTGTCGTCCACGGTTTCCTCCAGCTCCACGGTTTCCATGATTGTACCCATTTCCACCCGAGCCTTGATTTCCACGGTTCCACGATTCTCTATACTCATTCCTATAGTGTCCCTTCTTTCCACACCCATAACAAGTAACATCTGCCTTATTTCTCATCTCAGGAGCAGCTTGAACCATAGCGAGAGGTCGAGCTCTACAGTCCCTAGCTGTGTGTCCTTTCTTTGAGCAATTCTGGCATTTCACACTACACCATCCCGTATGATGTTGGTGGTAACAATCACACTTGGGTGCATCACCGTTCTGATTCTTCTTATCTCCATTTCCAATAGCATAAGCCTTAGCTTGTTTCTTGCTTCGGTGATCATTACCCTTAGAGTGACGGTCTCTCTTTCTCTTTCCATTCTTCTCCTTATCAGCTCCTTCCAATTCCAACGAGTCCATAAGTTGTTGAGCAATTGTGATTGCCTCATGGATGTTTGCAGGCCTAGCAGAAATCACATCATTCCTTGTAGCTACAGGCAACCCATCAGTATACCTCTCGATCTTTTGAGTCTCGGTTTTCACCATATCTGGGCAAAGCAAGGCCAATTCCTGGTAACGACGATTGTAAGTCGTCATATCATTACCTTTCACCTTGTGGTTCCAAAACTCAATCTCTAGTTTCTTGACCTCATTTCTTGGGCAATAAGTCTGAATCAGCAGAGACTTAAATTGCTCCCAAGTCATGGCATAAGCTACATCACTCCCAACTGAATTTCGGTAATTGTTCCACCAAGTTAAAGCTTCATCATTGAAAGTAAAAGAAGCAAACTTTACCTTTGCATTCTCCGCACAACCACTAACATTAAACACTGACTCAGTCTTCTCAATCCACCTAACCAGGTAAACCACTCCTTCAGTTCCACCAAAATCAATAGGTCCACAAATCTTGAGTTCTTTGTAGTGACATCCATTAGCACGAACAGGTGGAAAAGTTCCAGCAGAATTGTTGGAATGATTTGACTCAGCTAGTAGTTCAGCAACGCTTTGCTCCACAAGTTGATTGATCATAGCTTGATCCACAGTAGGTGCATTAAGTGGAACATGATCATTGTCTCCCTGAACATCAGCATTTTGATTCCTGTTGTTGCGGTTAGTAGTGTCCAGGTTGTCAGGAGTAGGGGTTTCAACATTTCGAGTAGGTCGGCGTCCTCGACGACCAGGGGTAGTCACTGCAGGACCAGTTCTGGTAGCTCTAACAGGGTTTCGTCGTGTTGCCATTAATCTGTAACATCATACAAGTTCATGAGTCTCCAATAGAACTTATCAATATGCTCAACAAGAGTAATTCAACGAAGCCAAGTCATGGAAATAATAGCAACAATACACCCCGTAACATCAATAAAGCGAATAAGGACTCAATTTCCATAACACCCAAAATCACATAATACCATATACTAATAACCATCCACCATACAATAGCGATCTAACATCGTTCCAACTAACGGATAATACAAAACGTACTAATCGTTCCAAAAGAGACGAATACTGACAAAATACATCAAAATATGATAACTAGATTTTCTAACCGAACACTCCTCGGTTAAGAAAGCAACAAGACAACATAAACCAATCAACTAGCCACGCTGCTGGCGGAGTCTACTCAACTCCTGCCTCAAGCCATCAAGATCCCTCCATAACGATCCTAGCTCCACGCTATGGGTGTCTCGGTCTCTCTTGAGGTCAGCCACCTCCTTCTCTAGCTCGGCATTCCTTTGCCATAGCTTGCGGTCAGCCTCACGAGCAGTAACAAATCCTCGCTGCAAACTATCAATATGCTCGTGGACCTCCATCAAAACTCTCCTCATCTCAGTAGTCCTGCCCACAACTACAGTCATATCCACTCTCAGATCCGCTATAAACTCCCCAATAACTCTCTCAAGTCGATCAGATACACGTGCAACTCTCTCACTAAGCTCAGTAATCCGAGCCCACAACCTGCCAATCTCACCTAACTCTGCATGCTCAGCAGAAACCTCAGAAGATGCATCCGACCCATCGGGACTACCAGGTGGCAACTCAACCAAAAACAGATGATCAGGTGAATCAGGCTCAATCGGATGTACAGGTGAATCAGGCTCCTCAGCCTGAGCTGGTGGTACTAACTCATCATCATCATCAGGCATCTCATCCTCCTGAGGGTCATCCTCCTCCTCAGGGTCATCATCATCACCCTGCTCAGCCTCCTGAGGGTCATCCTCCTGCTCAGGGTCATCAGCCTCATCCTCACCCTCGTACTCCTCCTCCTCCTCCTCCTCATCGGAAGAGTACCTCATCAATCGTCGTCTCCTACTAGGTGAACCATGTGGAGATGTAGTAGGTGATCTAGGACGACGATGCAATGATGTGGGTGGCGCCTCAGACAGAAAAGAGTGAGCATCAATCTGTAAAGGTGATGGAGTAGGGCGTACCGACATGCGTGCCGTAGCTCGGTGGGCAAAGCGTGGGGCCACACGAGCCAAAGCCTGATGAAGAGTAAGCTGCCTCGATGTACCAGGAAGCCCCAAAGAAGATGAGGGTCCCTGCGTAGATGCAGCAGGTAATGCTGGAATAGAAGCTGCAGGTGGCACAGTAGCTGAAAGCATGGCCATCTGGTACGGATCATCAGATGCCATAGTGAACTGTGCAGGTAAAACCGGTGCAGTAAGAATATCCTCGACAACATCGGGCATATGGGAGGCCATGGTCTGTGACAACGGCGTAGGGTAGGTGTAAGTGTTTCAAAACAACTAAATCACAACTCAAAATACCATACCAACAATCCTCATCAAATAATTCAATTATATAATCTCAATAAAAAGAATTTCAAACACCGCATTACTAAAATGTTTATAAAACATATAGACCATATAATTCCTCGAAACGCCATCTTATTACTAAAATCCATAAACCTTAAATCATCTCAATAAATCCCAAATCTAACAATCATCTCAAATATCTCATAATACCTCAAATAATAGAAGATGCTTCGGCTTGGCGGGCTGGCGGGCGGTGGTCAAGGATCATTTTCTATAAAAATACGGTTATAGTTTAGGCGTTTATTTACCTAGTTCTCTATAACCTTGGCTCTGATACCAATCTGTAACACCCCCAAAATTAGATACAGCGGAAGACTCAACAAGCTTTCGGGGTGCTACGGGGATTGGTATCCAACACAAGACAATATAGAACGAGATAAAGTAAACATAATAAAAACACAACCAAAACGGGGTTTTAAGGTTTACATTTATCCCAACATCATTCAGAGTCAGGCCCAAAATAAAATAACAGTAGGTCCAAAATTTATTATCAGAGTTTAGAAAAATAGATCCATCAACCATGAGCCTTGGCCGAGCCTTCCATTCCAAGCATGCATCTCATCACTTAATTACCTGAGAAAACGTGCTAAAAGTCAGCTTTCGCTGGTGAGATCATATGTTTAAATTCATCTAACAATATAGTGGACATATACGCAAAACGCTTGCTAGCTAGACTAAGGACTTGCTAAAAGCCTGTGGATACCCTCCGCTCCAACCTAACACACGGATACCCCCCGTTCTAACATAGATATTCGGGTAACCCCCGCAATACCAATAAATACTCGGATAACCTCCAAAGTATCAATAACCAATAGGTGCACACTACAGTATCTAATTAAGCCAACCTTGAATAGTACACACGAACCATGTGACTAAAGCTGACAATCCACCAATAACCAAATAAGCCAACCTTGAATAGTACACACAAAATATGTGACTAAAGCTGACATATATCCTAGTCCATACGTATAGCAAGTTTAGAAAGCATATAAAAGCGATAATAGTCCACATAAAATAATTTGCACGTTTCTCACCCCAAGTATTGAAAACATAGTTCAAGATTAAAAAGTGGGGCTATGACTCACTTCAAGTCCAGAAAATAGCAAGTAGAAGTCGGTAGAAATAAGATGTATAGTAACTCACGAAACAGCAACTACGGACTCGGCACGACCTAACAATATTAACTCGTTCAGAAATCATTTCCTCAAATTCAAAATATTCCCAAACCCGGACGAGAATCCGTTTTATTTCCGAAAATCCATTTCGTATTAGTTTGGTGTGTTTGCGTTTGGTATCCATACGGGTGGCAGGTCGACTCAAAACAAACCAAAAGGTCACACGAAGAATAATAAAATAAACTATGGGTCTAATATTAGCCCAATATATCATTTAAATAAATCGCCGAAGTTTATCAAATCCGTCGATTTGATAATCCTCATATTTATTTACGTAACATACCGTTCCAAGATTACACCCCATCCTAAAGCACATAGCATATAAATACTATATGGTAGATATCATAGTCTAATAAATTCCTCATATATATCGTCAAATTGGCCAGATTTCCCGATATATACACTCGCAATTTATTACACTTTACATATACCACAACCTATGGGCGTCGTAGGATACGATGCCCATTAATATATTCATTTCATATAGCCAAATAACCCGGTTCAACCCTACGGTTAAGTGGTTATTTAGTTATAGAAAACGTTTATATTAATCGTCATATATCCGTGACAACACGAAAGTCACAAATAATAACTTACCTGGACTCGAGTGACAACGACTCCGCATAACTCGATAAGTTTACCCGTTATATATATACAAAATGACATTTTTATTAAATGTTTAATAATTGTCGAGAGTTTCTCGTTTTATAACACATTTTTATAATAATAATACGTTCAATAATATTACGCCACTTTCGTAGCCTAATATATATCCAATTGTATTATTTATAATACGACTCGTGATTATTATTATTAATATACGCGCCTATATAATTATATATACGTTATTCACGTCTATATATTCATATAAACGTTTATATTATCAATAATTATTATTACGAGTTTATTATTTACATTTTAAATTGTAAATAGTTATCGAGTCATACGAAATGGTCACATGTCCGAGTCATGACTCTCGGCTCATTGTCCAAGTCCAATGTAATATAAAAGTCATAACCATCAATAATATCTCCGTCCAACACAATCTCAATCCACGTGCTACAACAATAGGGTCCGACTACGGCACCCGACTAACCTATCTCCGTCAATCTAAGTGACCGTCTCACATCGGTCCCCAATCACACCTTTCGTCAACAACTTCACAATCAATACCATAATACCATTGTCGAGACCAAACGTGGTCTCGACCCACAAGTGTTCGGCCAAGTAAGTAAACAACCAAATCAATATCAAAACCAAGTTGGCAACAATAATAATAATGAAAATGAATATAATCCAAGGTCACATTCGGGATGGTTTACCAAGCCAAACCCGAGTCTTTCTCGACTCAATTGAGTCACGGTCCAAACCACGAGCACAAAGGCTCGAACCAAACATCAAAAGTAACCAAATAGGCTCCAACGAGCACAACAATTTAACCAATCGACTCATATGAGTCTCGGAAATAACAACAACATCACGGCTAAGAGTCGATCCACAGTAATAACGAGCCAACGGATCAAGTCACAACCAAATGAGAGCCCATTTGGGTCTCGACTCGGTTTTACGAGCAACCAAAAAAATGACCCCGAGACCTCAAGGGTCTCGGTTAGGCTCGAATCAAGAAACCAAAGCCTCGACAAATCATGAAACAATCGAATCCTTTCCACAAACCGAACCCAAATCGACCCAAATCGGATACCAAACTAATCTTTATCAAATCTTTAAAAAGGATTTTTAGTTTTTAAACCCCAATACCATATAAAATCCGAGTTTGACTCGGTTTGGTAAAAACCCTCGCGTAAAGACGCGTTTTCTCACCTTCTAAAACACGGATCTATTATAAAACTTCAAAAATAGAGGTGGTGTACGCGCGGCGGTGGGACAAGCAAATGGTGGTGGCTTCTTGTTCTTGGCGCGTGAAATGCTTCAAAAGATGGAGAAGGATGTGCGGAGTACGGTGGTGGTGTTTGTGTGTGGTGATTATTGGCGGTGGAGTGGTGGCGGCCGGAATATATAGCCGGCGGCTAGGGTTTGCAAGAGAGGGAGATGAGAGTGAGAGAGATGAGTGTGTGAGGTGTTGGTGTTGTTGTGTGAACCGAACCACAAAGGACCAAATTTTGTAGTTTATATATATATATATATATATATATATATATATATATATATATATATATATATATATATATATATATATATATTTTCTTTCTATTAATAATAATAATGGTAAATAAAAGTAATAATAATAATAGTAATAATAATATTACTAACGGTGTGGAGCGGGTAACGTGGGTAAATGCAAAAACATGTGGCCCGAACCCGAACTCATTTCAAACGTTTAATATCTCACGAAACATCTCGTAAATAAATAAAATATAGTCGGACTCGTAAAACGAATCATAAAAATCTTTCGTTAGGTAACCTAGTGCCGGAGTCAACGTAGTACCAGTGAGAATTTAAGAATACATCACCGAACATTATATCAAAGATGAATTATGAAAATAATTCACGAATTCCATAACATCAATAATTATAAATATCCATAAAATAGGTCTTACAAGTTCGTTGTGAAATAAAATTTCAAATAAAAATTATAAACGAACTTTAATTGTAATGCGGGTTTTCAAAATAACTCCCTAAATTGCCGGTTGTCACAGTTTGGTTGTCTGGGAATATGAAGATGAAGAAAAAATGGCCGGAGGTGTTTGGATTATGTTATGTGTTATTGTTTTTAAATAATAATAATAATAGTTAACTACATTTTTAGAATTAAGTAAATAATAATAATAATAATAATAATAATAATAATAATAATAATAATAATAATAAATGGAGGAAGGGGCATTTTAGTCATTGTACATCAACATTTGAGGGTATTTTAGTCATTTTGCATGTTTTTAACTAGTCAAACTAGCGGTCAACAAAAATTGGACCAAAAGTGTTACGGGTCAGCGGATATTGGACAAGATCCGTTACATTTCAAAATTTTGGACCAAAACTGTTATACCCGGTAAACCACGAGGACCAAAAATGTAGTCAACTCTTTATATTACTATTCTATTGCTGCCGAAGCATACATTCAAGAAAAGCATGTCATCCGTTGGATCAATGGTCTTTCAATCTTGACCATTGTAAATCCTTAATTATCATTTCCAACAAACTTGAGTAAAAAACTGTGTATTAAATGACACATGCAAAATGAAATATAGTAGGATAAGTGTATACTTTTTAAATAAAATCGTTCACCTCCTTATTAGACGCATGCTTTTATGTATCTGCACATCCTTATCTATTGTTTTTGACCTTATCTTCTTATATTAAACATTTGAATATCAACTTTTGGGCGCCTGAATTACCCCATGCATTCCTTATATTCATATATTCAACTTTTGAATATCAAATATTTGGCGCCTGAATTACCCCATGCATCCCCTAGGTTTAGGTCACAATTTGCCTATATATACGAGAGTAACAATATTGAGGGGAAAGTGGTAAATTTAAAACAGTTCTTATCTTATCATTTCTCACATGTGTTCCATAGTATTAGTGAAACTAAATCTTATCACTATCTTTTTGAATTTAACTTATGGAGCCTAAATCAACGCATGCATGAAGCTTATAAATAGACAACCCATACTCAACTTCATATCATAATCATTCACAGTTATTGCATAACAAAACCAATACCTTTCACTAAACTAAGATGGAGGTATGAATCAAATGTTTTCTTTTTCATCCGTTATAGATCAAAGTAGTAATTCAATGTAGTAACTTTAATATTTGATTTTTTGCATTTATAAAGAGTAACAAATCAAACAATCTGTCAACTATCGTAGCAACTAAAAACGAGTTCGGCATTGCGAAAATGACTATCAACGAAGAAATCCAGGTAAAGTTATTTTACAACATCTCATGTCAAACTTTTGTTTATCCATACGTGACATTTAATTCTTCCTTTGAACAGCAAGTCTTGAAGTTTAATGTCGATCTTCATGATCATGAGGTAACACTCCTTTCTACACTTTTTCGTTTTCGTTTCTTATATTCAATCATTTATTTGTATAAAGGCGTAATTTTTTACTGTCTTTAAACAACAACTTGATGACAACGTGAAACTTGATACCCAACACCGTTGTCTGATGACGTGACTCGCGGATCTAAGAAAAGGAAAAGGGAAACAAACTTGGCGACATGGAAATGAAACGATGTTATTGAAATCAAAAGTTCGGATGATGAGAGCATTTTCGACAGGGATGATGATACTCTGGATGACGTTTTGTCAATGTCCAATATCAAGCGGAAGAAAAGAAACCAAGTTTCTATGTTTAGCCGCAATAAAATTTACCGTTTGATTGACGAAGATAATATTTTCGGTTCAGTTTTACTACTGTGTTTGGCAAAGTCATGTATATAGTGTTCGTTGTTTATGCCATGAAAAATGGAAGAAAGGATGAAACATGCATGTTTATTACCGGAAGTTTATGCATGTTTATGCCATGAAAAATGGGCAATTATGTACAAGTAAACCTTTTAATAACTTATGCACATGGCAAGACGTTATATAGTACAGTACTATAGTATAGTGTAAATGACATTTTAAGTTTCACATCTATATTGGACTGACCATCTATACAAGTAATTATCTATTTTGTATCGGGTTGTACTATACACACACCCCAAATATCCTATTTGCACACCCTTTTATGCATAAGAGGGTTGTACGGTGTGCATAACGGTGTTGTACTATGTGCATAACGGTTTGTACGGTGTCATATAGGGGGTGTTGCTATAGCAACTCCCTTTTGTATCCCATGAGCACTTTTAGATATGTGTGTTTTTTTAAGTTTTCTTTTTTATAAAATATAGTGATAACAAGTTTATAATTTTTTTTTCTAAATTATTGAATCGTTATACCCGAGCAACGCACGGGTATTGTACTAGTTATCATTGTTTCTTATGTATAATCCTCATCAACTACGTTCGTTTAGATCATATATCCTTTTTAATTAACATACATTTAGATTATTTTGCGACGTTTCGAACGCGTCCCGTTTATGAGCTCCCAATAAGCTATTAGACGTTAGACCATCAAACTTTGTCAATCTATTTTCTTCAACTCTACTTTCTAACTACATGTTCTTACGACATATAGTATTAGTGGCTTAAATTACGTGAATAGCAAACTTTTTCTTTTATTTTGAGTGCCTACTTAGTTTAAATCCATTCATTACTTCTGTTCTAATTAATCTTCAAGTGTGTCTCCTCTTAAGATTAGATCGAAAGATATGCCAAATTTGTACATTGTTGTGGTCCAAGAATTTAGTTCTTTTAGTGACTGACGTGTAGCTCAGCTGGTTCTAAACGTGAAATAAGACTTTCAAAACAATCCTCAGTCGTTTAAACATTCTCAAAATAAATGTACTTTAAACTCGTGTGTGGATGTGAAAAAGACTTGAGAAAATAGAGCATTGTTTAGACATCCTTGAATAATGTATGCTGATAAGTATTTAAACATGATGATTGAAATACGAGTTGTTGATTATCACTATCGTTGTTATATCTGGGTAAGATTACATTAGAACGACCATATATATGGTTGTAGTTGAAGATAATATATCCCAAAGGATGACTCGTTATAAACTTACAACCACGATTGATATATGTTCATTCCAAGATGGTTTTTTTATGTGCGTATATTATCTAACGAGACATATGTTGCGTGTTGAGATACATTGTACGTGGATTTATTAGCCACTTTATAAGTTAGAACTTAATTGAAAATTTCATTCATAAATCAAAATATAATGTTATTTTAGACTTAAATTTAACAATGTAAAAAATGTTTGTCATTATTCGCGTAATTTGTTTTTCCTTTCTAGTTTTGGCTTAATTATTTGTTAATCATGCTGCTTAATTGTATCACATTAGCAAAACTGGTGACCTCCAATAAAAAAAGAATAAAAAACAATAACCAAGAAAAAAAATTCATATTAATTATCTGGACAAATTGTTCCTCATGCTATGTATGGTTTTCTTGCAAACGTTTCAAACATGAAGAGAATCATAATCCTGATAATGTAATACTAATCTAGTCACAAAAAACTCACATACATTATGGTATATTAGTAACCAACAGCTTCATTCTTCAACCTATGTGGGATTGAATGTTTGGATAATTCTTTTTGTGTTTGAATAGAATTTTATATTGGAAAAGAACGTGTCGCTGGTTGATGTAATAACGAAGGACGTGTTGGTGCTAAGCACACGTTGATGGGGTACCTATTACACAATCTAAGTATATAAGTCTCACAACGTGAAAACCATTAGCAAGGTCATCTCTTCTTAAGCAGCTAGACAATCCTTTATATACTTGCACATAATATGTAACTGATTTTTTTTCATAGGAAGTTGACTAAAATATTCATAAGCATATAACAAGAGTACAAGACATAAAAGATAATTGGTCCTGGATATAATTATTGGGCCTATGTCTGATGGCCATCTTCATCTTCTTTTTCTTCTTAACTAAAAAGCTTCAAGCCAAATAGTTGGACCCTTATAGTGGCTCAAATTGCGTGGATGATAACCACAATGTTGTTATAAATTTATAACACAAGTTTTCTCTAAATTTAAACTGCTTAATCACCTACTTTGACATCGTTGACTATTCATCTTCAAGTCATCTTAAGATTAGCTCGAAATATATGCAACATATGTTGGAAGTGGTGGTCCAAGACTTTTAATGAGGCGTAGTTCAGTTGGTTTCAAACGAGAAATGGGACTCGTAATATCCTTTAACGACGCGTAGCCCAGGTATCTCACAAATTTTTTTAACATGCAAGATCCTGGATGATTTGAAAACAATATACCATGCTAGACACATGTACGTGCCTCACTTAGACTAAATTATATTAGTAACAAACTATTTCTTTCTTCAACCAAAGTGGGATGTAATGTTAGGATAGAAAGTTAGAAAGTGTAATGCTAGAGTTATTAATATTTGGTGAAAAAAGGATATGTCACTTGAAAGTTGGAACACCAAACTGAGATTAAACATGTTCTCGAGCCGCCCTCAGGTGGTGCATATACTGTTATTCATTTCCTTTTGTTTACATGCTTTTTATTTGAAAAATAAATGAAGAAGGATTCAAATCACCAGCTCGACCTAGAACTTTACTTGAATATGGAACCATTGTCATAGATTTGTCAAAGATGTTGATATCTAGAATCATTAGAGTGGAACTATAAATGTTCTTAGGACATATAGTGGCTTAATTAAATTGCGTAAATGACAACTCAAAAATCTTGTAATGCATATCATTATAAGACACTATTCCTCTAATTTTCAATTCCTAACGTACTTCAAGTCATCAAAGTGTAGCTCCTCTTATAGTTAGCTCGGAAGATATACAATATTTGTAGGAGGTCGTGCAAGTGCTTTTAATATCCTTTGTCAGTGTGTAGCTCAGTTGGTTCAGAATAGGAAATGAGACTTCTAAAATAATTGGTCTTTGTAAAATTTTCATAATGATTGTACTTCAAACTCGTGCGTGGGTTTCTCATAGATATGGGAATATACAGAATCATTTAACATCAGCTTATCGGTTTAGAAATCCTTGAATATTCTAAGTTGATAAGTATCTAAACATATATACATCACTAGCTAGATGAAAATAACATGTTCCAAAGGACTTTCAACTATCATAAAAATATGTTAATTCCATATATGGTGATGATATGTGTATAAATGTATTTTGCATGTCGCATTTTAATAACATACATTCTCACATATTTACGGTCACCACCAAAACATGTAGAGTGCCAAATTAAAAGAAATAACTTGTTTTAGAGTACCAAATTAAAATTAAAAAGTAGAGAGTTTATATAAGTTTTCTAATTCTCACAAACATGTTAGATAAGTTTTCTAATCCAACACGCTGTCGAGAAGTAGAAAACATAATACTATTTCTCAACACATTTAACATATGTACACTCTTGGTTTATAAGTAACTAACAACTTCTATATTCAGCCAATGTGGGATAAAGTGTTAAAATAAAATGTTACAAAATATCTTCATTCAAAAAGTGTTAAGAAAGAGATAATTCAAGAGTTCTTTTAACATTTGGTGAAAGAAAGATTTTATTATATGGAACTTCAAATTGTTGTTTAGAAGTAACTCCTTTATGTGTTATTGTGTTTATAGCAAGAAACATAAAGGCAAAGAAAAAATGGATTAGCTTTTAGTTATATGAAATCGTCTGTATAAAAATGTACAGTATATGCTATTGTATAAGTTAGGTGTTCAGGCCATGAATCCAACTTGTTTAGGTTTGTTTAAGAACTTGTAACTAGGCAACATTTAGGACAAAGTTGACAAGATGAGCATTATGTTAAAATCTCGTATCTCTTCCGTATGCTTGTGATAGTTCTTCGCCTCGTAACATTCTTGTGAATATCACCGTTATTCCTTCGAATAGTTGGTTTTGATATACATGAAAAACTAAAACTGATTAAATGAGTTACCTGAAAATATATTAAGAATTGAGTGGTCATTACAACCATCGTCCATCACTACTCTCAGTTTAGCACCAAATCCGTTTAACCTCTCACCACTCTCATCTATTTTACTTCTCCGTGATCACTGCAGTCACTGACAATAAGAACGTTAACTTTCCTCGTGGTACAAACAACAAGCTGATGAAGGCCACCAGGAGCTAACCGACCACTTACCGTATCACTCTCAAAGCATACATGGCTCGCTAGCTTGTTCCGTAAAACAAGTAAAATCATTGTGTAAATGAAACTATTCTAATAATTTGAGTCATGTTAACATGTATATGTGTGTAAGTCTATTATATATGTCACACAATGTGATCATAAGCTCCCAATTCGTTATTAGACGTTAGACCATGAAACTTTATCTACTTATTTAGTCTTCACTCTACTTACTAACTGCATGATCTTAGGACATATAGTGGCTTAAATTGCGTGAACGACAACTACAATATCATCATAAGACAAAGATTTCTTTTATTTTCAATTGCTTCCTTAGTTTAAATCTGTTCGTTTCTTCTTTTCATGTCATCAAGTGTGGCTTCTCTCAAAATTATTTTCTCATGGAGCGAGCTGTTTAACTCATTTCGTATGGTTTTAAGAAATAAGCCGTTTCGTATGGAACTGTTTAACTCATTTCGTATGGTTTTAAGAAATATACAACTCCGTTTAGTATGGTTTTAAGAAATAAGTTGTTTAACTCATTTCGTTTGCTATTTATAATTATTACAACCAAATTGAATAATATGATATTTTTATCACACTTCAAAAATATTTTTACTTCATAACATATGCGAAACTACATATTAAAAAGTTTTCCACCAAAACATGTTTTATGATTAATATAATAATAATAATAATAATAATAATAATAATAATAATAATAATAATAATAATAATAATAATAATAATAATAATAATAATAAATAGTAGAAAAAAATTTGGATTTCTTACAAGTTTTCAGTATAATTGCGTGCTAGAGTCGTACAAATTAAATTTATAACGACTCAAGAAAGTAATCAACGTCGTACAAATTAAATTTGTAATGACTAAAAACAGTAATCTATGTGAAGATGTTATACTATTCTAAGCGCATGTAACCTACATACACTAGGGTACATAAATAACCAGCAAGTTCTTTCTTCAATCAATATGGGACAACATGTTCAGTGGCGGATCCAGGATTTTGGGTTGTGTCTGGCATGATTCTCGGCTCGCTTCGCTTCGCGAATAATTCTTAATTCTAGTTTCATTTATTAAGGTAAAACTAGTTTTTTATGGGTTTTGTTCTCTGACCCGGGTAATATAAACATTGTATATAAATAGTATAAATCTTTTAAATCATACTCCATAAAAATAGAAGTTTATGACATTTTTATAAGTAGATAATTTACAAAATATAAGGTAGATATAGTATATGAAAATACATTGAGAAAACTAAATACGGAGTATAAAAGCATTCTATGTCCAGACCCCTAGATAGCTACACTAAAAAGTACTCCGTAGTAACATTAGTCAGCCAAAAGCCAAATAGTACAACACATTTATGAACATTACTGTTCATCATCCCCACCTTCCCATCTTTCTTCATCTTCTTCAAAAACACTATTCAAAACATTTTTTTCTCTAAAATGGGTGTAGCATTTTAAAAAAAAATTTAAAAAAATCATAAAAAATTACACTTCGTCGTGAAAAACCATGTGTGGCACGTGCTACAGGTAGCTCGTATGTAGATCCGCCCCTGAACATGTTAAGATTAAAAAGTTAGATAAGTCTTCATATCATACAAAAGATTTTTATGAACATGGAAAGAAAGAGATATACAACGCAAGAGTTATCAATAGTGATACCAGATCCCTTAAAAAGCCTAAAAACTTTAAAAAGCCTAAAAAGTAATTAAACCGTCCGATCAAAAATCATGATCCGATCAAATTAAAAGAGGAAATCTAAACATAGGGGCATGTTGGTCATTCCGATACAAATAATAATATGTGACATTTCTTTATTTCCCATCTCGTTCCTCCTTTATTTCCCACCAGATCGACTCTCAAATCCAAAGATGAAAGACGATCTCCGGCGATCTTCGTCACCATCAGCACCATTGCACCGTCATGAGCATCGTCTCCATCACCATCACCATCATCGTCTTCACGCTGTCAACATCAACGGAACCCCAACATCACCAGAACCACCATCGTCGTCATATTCCTTTTGTTGTTGATCGGAGTTATTATCAGTTTTTTAAAACCACTAAACTCAATTATCAGATTTGAAATTGGGTAATTAAAACCACTAAACTCAATTATCAGATTTGAAATTGGGTAATGCATCTGCTTATTTTTGTTTCATTAGATTTTGATGGTTCTGTCATTTAGCATATAAAAGATTGTGCGTTTTATAAATTAAAGAAAGTTGGAGATGATGTTGCATTTTAGGAGAGAGAACAAGAAAAAATATAAGAATGAAATACCCAAAATGTAAATGGTAGAGTCACGTGTGCGGCTTAAAGAGCTGTTAAATGAATATTTTAATAACTTAAAAGGTAATAAACATTTCTACGTTCTAAGTTTTAATTTGTGTAGTGGGTTACCTACTACTAGTATATCTTTTACTCTTTTAGAGTTTGTTGTACTTTTTTAGTTGGGTTGCAATGTGACATATTTCATGTTAAGACTTTTCAACAATAGTTATTGTTGGTTACCTTTGAAGATTTAGTATTTTTCTATCACTTAATCAATTATTTTTTATAAAGTTCATCAATTATATTTTATAAGGTTCATCAGTTATTTTTGATATTTTTTATAAGATTCATCAATTATTTTTTATAAGGTTCCTCAGTTATTAACCTGTATTATCATAGGTTTATCAGTTATTGTTCCATGTTATCATAGGTTCATCAGTTAGATTATTAGGTTCATCAGTCATCATAGGTTCATCAGTTATCATAGGTTCATTAGTTAGGTTAAATGCACTAATTTTTGTTTCACAACGCATTATTAATAATTTTATTAATGTAACATTCAAAGAGTGATTTTTTTTAATCATTATTTTTTTTAAATATACATTTAGTTCATCAGTTAAGTTATTAGGTTCATCAGTTAGGTTATTAGGCTCATCAGTTAGATTATGTTTTGTTCATCAGTTAATTTATAGGTTATAGGTTCATCAATTAGACATTTTGTTCATCAGTTATTTTGGTTCATCAATTTCAGGTTCATCAATTTTTTCAGATTCATCAATTTCAGGTTCATCAACTTTGATCAAATGTTTGGGTTCATCAATTTTTTCAGGTTCATAAAATTTCATGTTCATCAATTTCAGGTTCATCAATTTTTTCAGGTTCATCAAATTTGATCAGATGTTTGGGTTTATCAAATTGATCACAGTTCTTTTCAGGTTCATCAAATTTCAGGTTAATCAAAATTTTCAGGTACATCAATTTTTTCAGGTTCATCAATTCTATTTAACAAAACAAACAGATAGTTTTGTTAAACCGAAAATAACTGGACCAATTAGTGCATTTAAATGTATTTTTATATGAAAAATCTCTTTTAGTCATTTTATCAAACACTTTGTGTGCATTAAATATGACTAAAACGTCATCTTTAACGCGTGATATCTCACTCATATCATATCGGATTTGAGTGATTCAAATTTATGGGTAAAGAATGAGCAAGAAGCTACAACTTTCGTTTTTTAAGTTTTGCAAAATTCGGCCTTTAAACTAGACAAAATTAGAGCCGAAAATGCTTAAATTTTCAAGAAAATCATGACCCAATAAATATGTAAAAAAAAAGTTTCGAAAAAATTAAAAAGATTTATACCAAATTAAAGAGGATCAAATCTTAAAAATTATGGTGAAATCGGTTTTTTGTAAAAGTTTGTCATTTGAAAGTTATTTGCATTTGAAATTTAAGGTGGAATTTAAAAAATGGGTCAAAAGACCAAAATACTCTCTAACAAAAAATATTAAAGAAAAAAAATAAGGGAGTGGGTGGAGACACATGACAATAGCATAGTGGTTAAAAACCTTTTTTGCCTTTTTAATTTTGATCCCCTTTCTAGGGGGATCGCAACTCTATCAATAGTTGGTGAAAGAACTATTTGTTACATGGAACTCCAAATTCAAGTTTAGAAGCAACTGATTTTGTGTTTTCAGAGAACCAATTATGAAGGGAACATCTTGGATAACATGATAGTATAAATTGTTAGTGCTCTAAAAACGAAAGATTACAAATGTTTAAGCATTGAACTAAAAGAACATGTGAATTTTTTTTAGGACAATGGGTTAGCTTTTACTTATCTAATCATTCACAAAGAAATTTTATACATGGTTTGAATGTAGTGTGTTTTTTGGTCAGAAGGTTAAAGTATTTTTGCATTATGATACATGTTATGGCCATGTGAGCTGTTAAGCAAACTTATTATGGAGATCGGTACACATTTTTGAATGCTCAACGTGCATATTATGAATTTACAAAATTAGGTATATGAAATTCTTTATCATATACATATTTGGTAACATAAGTCATATGTTTTTATTACTTTGATATGAAGTGTTATTCAAGTAGAGATCGATATACATAAGTATGTTAAAAAGACCTCGACGGGAAATATTTTTAAGCATAACAGGAGTACAAGACAGAAAAAATAATTGGGCCGGCATAAAAAAAACATGCATCAGTTCATCTAGGGGTGTTTATGGTTCAGGTAATAAACCGAATAAACCGAAAACCAAACCAAACCGAACCGGGAAAAAAACCGAAACGAATTTATTAAAACCGAACCGAACCGAATTAAAAATTCGGTTTTCGGTTTGGATATGGGTTTGGCTATCTGAACCAAAAACCGAATTTATATAAATATATATATATATATATATATTTATATATTTATATTATTTTATATATAAAAAATGTCCATTAAAATTTTATACTAATATAAAAATACTCTTTTATGCTTGAAATATTTTTTTTGCCAAAAAAATATATAATTAAATTAAAAAAATATATATATATATATAAATAGTGTAATTTAAGTACAAAATTTGGTTTTCCGTTTTGACCCATAACCGAACCAAACTTCGGTTCGGTTCGATCATAGATATTTTCGGTTCGATTCGGTTTTCGGTTATGACAAAAAAAAAATTTAACCGAACAATCCGAACCGAATAAACTGATTAACCGAGAACCGAACCGATAAACACCCCAAATTTCAACTCAAATTATTGGGCATGTGTTTAGTAGTGATCTTCATCTTCTTTTTGGAAGTTTCAAGCCCAACATTTAGACCCTTATAAGACAAGTTTTCTCTAAATTTCGAATGCTTAGCTACTTTAACATGGTTAACTAGTTTTCTTCAAGTCATCAAAGTGTTGCTCCTCTTTAGATTAGCTCGATTTATATGCGTAATAAGACTCATAAAATCCTTGGTATTTTAAGAATTCACATAATAAATGTTATCTAAATTTATCCGTGGTTGTAGAAAAAATTTGGGAATAGGCATCGTTTAGTATATATAATTTAAGATTTAAATTGGTTTCCACATGTTATACCTAGGGGTGGAAATGAGCCGAGCCGCTCGTGGAAAGCTCGGGATCGGATCGGTAAAAAGCTCGAACGAGCCGAGCCTAAACGAGCTCGAGCCCGAGCTCGAGCCTAAGTTGCAACTCGTTTATTAATCGAGCTCGAGCTCGAGCTTTACATAAAAAGCTCGTTTGGGCTCGCGAGGCTAAACGAGCCTAAACAAAAATATGATATTTTAACTTATATACGAACCGAGCTCGAGCTTATTAACGAGCTCAATAAAGATATATTACGAGCCGAGCTCGAGCTCGAGCCAAACTTTAACTTTTCATGGCCAAATCGAATAAACGAGCCGAGCTCGAGCCGAGCCCGAGCCTATATAATATTCCACAAGCCGAGCTCGAGCTTAAAGTTTAAGGCTCGAAACAAGCCGAGCTCGAGCTCGAGCCTTTTAAAACTTAAACGAGCCGAGCTCGAGCTCTGGCAGGCTCGGGCTCGGCTCGGATCGTTTCCACCCCTAGTTATACCGTTTAAAGAAACAAAATTGTAAAATGGATGACAAAAAAATCTAGAGATCATAATTTTTTTCAGATGTCAGAATTCGTTGCTAGTTTACAATTTTTGTAACTTGCAAGAAAGTGATCACTGAAAACTTGATATTATTCTAGACACATATAACCCACATCCAATACGATATATTAATAACCAACAATTTCTTTCTTCAACCAATATGGGATAGAAGGTTAAAAAAGATATCCATATTATATAAACGATTACAATGAGATTATATGTTGTTATTGCTATACCTATAAATATGAAAGATTGCAAACGTGTAAGCATTGTATTGAAAGTACCTGTGATTTTTTTTAGGAAAAAGGAGTTACCGTTTACTTATCTAGAATCATTATGTAGAAGTTGATACACTGCTGAAGGAATTACATTTTTTCAGTCATGAACGTTGAAGTATTTGTATAGTATGATATCAGTTGTGGCACAGGTTGTTTAGAAAACTTGTTATGCCGATCATTAATGGCCCTATGTCTAGTAGCCATCTTCATCTCCATTTTCTTTTTTCCCGAAGGCTTTAAGACCAATGTTGGACACTTGCAGTGGCTCAGATTGCGTGGATGACACAGTGTCATCATAAGACTTGTTTACACTAACTACACCTCTTCAAGTCATCAGTGTAGCTCCTCTAAAGATTAGCTCGAAAGATTTGCGAAATCGGTTTGGAAGTTGTGGTCCAAGACTTTTGATAGTGTGTAGCTCAGTTGGTTTGAAACTAGAAATAAAACTCGTATTCTTTTTTACACCAATGTGGGATTACGTTTTCGGGTCATGAACGTTGGAGTTTGTCCATGTTTTGATACTTTTTTCAGCCCTAGGTTGTTTTGGAAACTTATTATGCTGATAAGTAAGCATGTTTTGAATGCTCAAATGTACAAATTTAGGTTTGTAAATAGCTAGGCAAAGTTTATGACAAACGCTTATGTCAAGATCTACAAATAAGTAGCTTGGCAATCCTTTAGGCTTATTATAGTCATAAAGTGTAAAATGTTTATTGTATAAATTGTTTCGATATGCTTATGTCGAGATCTGAAAACAATATACTATTAATTATGTGTTTATTTTGCACGTAATTATTAGTTGCCCTTAACAAACATATTACCATAATATTTTTGTACTTTAATAAAATTCAGGATATACCCACTATTCACATACATATTTTTGCTTTTGTATCACTACTCAATCGCAAATATACAGTTGACCAGTCAAAAAAAGTCTTAAGAAAAATAAGTTATTAGCTCAATCTCAACTTCTGACTAAAGGGTCGAAGGGACATGTGTTTAATGCCTGGAGCTAGGTCTTTCGGTTATGGTCAATTGGCACCCAAGAAGAGTGCACAAAGCCGAGATTTCCCCGCTGATTTAGATCTTTTAAAGACATATTCTTGCTTTTGCATTGCCATATAACATTCCCAACGGCAACCTGATTGATAATTTCTATTTTCTATAGTGTCTTAAGAACAACTTATGTTTGCTATTAGTAACGACTAAACACATTGTGGTAAAATGATGACTAACAATGATTATTTTTTTATGGGTTTAACCGAGCTTTAATCATTTTTCACATATGCAAAATTTATGAAAAGTTCTAAATAAATAAATAAATAAACTATGTAGTATGCGATTACGTAAATGGTTAATTTACTTCATTTCCATTTGCTATTCGTTGCAATAAAACTACACCGAACAATAAAAAAAAAAGAACAAAACAAGATAATAAAGAATATTAAAATTTAAGAATTCATATTAATTCACAGTTGAATGAACTTTCTCATGCTATGCTATTTATGACTAGCTTGCAAACTTTTCAAGCATGAGAAGAAGCACTAACAGAGAACATGATACTAATCTTATGACAAGAAACACACGTACACTATGGTATACATGTAACCAACAAGTTCATCGTTCAACTTATGTGGGATATTATGTGGATAGAAAGTTGGCACAGTTATCTATACTTGAAAGAAATCCAACTAATCGGTTTCGAGAGCGGAATCACGAATAAAAAACAACTCCAACAAGACCGCATCAAAGGGTTATGATCCCTTAATATCGAGTGGCACCAACGCACACGAGTTACTTTATACTCAAACATTTATTAAACATAAGCAGGAAAAGAATGTACAAATAAACTTCACCCTCTCATCTTTATATATAAAGAAGAGTTTGGTTATTAGTACCCCCTAAATTGATGACTCCCACCCCACTAACTTTTTTTATTTTTTTCAAATTATGTGTAAAACTATGAAATGGAAAGCACGGAACAGAAACTATAAAATTCAATAGGAAATATGGAACAAAAATTGATAAAAGACGAAAAAATTATAAAACTGAAACTGATTAAAAAACTGTATTATACCGTTAATAGAGAATATAAATGGTGGGCCAGGAGGGGTAAAACATATAAAAAGGTGGATAGAGAATAATAAGTGAGAAACCTAATTTTTGGTAAACTCAACATTGATCCCTATCATTCCCATATACGTGCACTTTAAGGTTGTGCTTGGTAGAAGGTTTTGGGGAGGTGAGGAATAGGTAAGTTAATGAAAAAAGGTGTTTGGTTGACTATAATGTAATGACCCATTACCTAATAGTGGGTAATGAGCCATTACCCAATAAATTAGGAAGAATCGATTCTTTTTCATTTCCTTGTATTTAGCATTACCATTGTCTTTCTATTTCTCATTACCGAGTTTGAACCAAGCACACCCTAAGTGATGTTTTCCAGTTAAAAAGGTATTTTTAAATATGATTTGATTTATCATCATTTGCTATATATAATGATCAAAACAAATTTGCATACTCTTTCTTGGTTGACTTCTTAAAGTACTTTTTCCTCTTATTATATTATCTGATACAAAGATTAAAATGTCTTCACCAAAACATGTTTAAGAGTAAAAAACAATATCTTTAGAAGAAGAGAAAAAGTCAAGAGTTCCTATAAGTTTTCAAGCACATTACTTGTGTGTGTTTAAAACTTTAAATTACACCCAAATTGATCTATTTGAAAACATTATACTTTTCTATACACATGAAACTCAAATATACTACAATATCTAAGTAACCATAAAGTTCTTTCAACAACCTATGTGGGATATAACGACATGATAAAAAGTTAGAAAAGGTGTCCATAGAAAAATGGTAAAAAAAAATGGTTGTAAATATTTATATGTACATGGAAAGAAAAATTTAATGCAAGAGTGGGCGAAAGAAACATATGTCACTTGGAATTCCATATTGAAGTTTAGAAGCAACTAGTTTATGTGTTTGGAGCAAGAATAAAGAAAGGGGCAATTTGAATAACATGAAATTGTATGTTGTTATTGCTCTTAATAACAAATTGCAAATGTTTAAGCATTGTATAAAAGATCAACATGTGAATTTTTTAGGAAAAAAGGATTAGCGTTTACTTATATGAAATTGTTTATGTAAAAATCTACACATCGCTCACTGAACTACGTTTTGGGTTATGAGTTTAAAGTATATATGTATTATGAAACTTCATTTGGCCTAAGGTGCCAATTTATATTACCAGTATTTCTTTATGTTATAATCCTCATCAACTACGTTCATTTAGCTCATATATCCTTTTCAATTAACATACATTTAGATCATTTTGCGGCATTTCAATCGCGTTCCATTTATGAGCTCCCAATAAGCCATTAGACGTTAGACCATCAAACTTTGTCTATCTATTTTCTTCAACTCTACTTTCTAACTACATGCTCTTAGAACATATAGTATTAGTGGCTTATATTGCTTAAATAACAAACTTTCTCTTTTATTTTCAGTGCCTCCTTAGCTTAAATCCATTCATTACTTCTTTTCTAATCTTCAAGTGTGCCTCCTCTTAAGATTAGATCGAAAGATATGCCAAATTTGTAGATTGTTGTGGTCCAAGACTTTAGCTCTTTTAGTGATGTGTAGCTCAGTTGGTTCTAAACGAGGAATAAGACTTGCAAAACAATCGTCGGTTTTTTAAACGTTCTCATAATGAATGTACTTTAAACTCGCGCGTGGATGTGAAAAAGAGTTGAGAATACGGGCATCGTTTAGACATCCTTGAATAATGTACGCCAATAGGTATTTAAACATGATGATTGAAATACGAGTTGTTGATTATCACTGTCGTTGTGGTATTTGGGTAAGATTACATAAGAACGACCATATATATGGCTGTAGTTGAAGATAATATATCCCAAAGGATGACTCGTTATAATTACAACTATGATTAAAATATGTTCATTTCTAGATGCGTTTTTTTCTGTGTGTGTATCATCGAATGAGACATATGTTGCATGTTGAGTTACATTGTATGTGGATTTATTAGCTCACTTTATAAGTTTGAGCTTAATTGTAAATTTTATTGGTAAATCAAACTACAATGTTATTTTAGACTTAAGTATAACAATGTAAAAGACGTATGACATTATTTGCGTAATTTATTTTTCCTTTCTAATTTGACGTAATTATTTGTAAATCAGATTGCTTAATTTATCACATTAAAAAAAATGAGCGACCTCTGATAAAAAGGAGTAAAGAACGATAACTAAGAAAAGTGAAAAAGATCAAGAATTCGTATTAATTAGCAGGGATATGATCTTATTCATGCTATGTATGGTTAGCTTACTAACCTCCTAAGCATGAAACAAATAATATACCTGAAAATGTAATACTAATCTAGTCACATGAAACTCACATACACTTTGGTATATTAGTAAATAACAACTTCTTTCTTCAACCTATGTGGGATAAAATGTTTGGATAAAAGAATTTTGTGTCTGAACAGAATTTTATATTGGAAAAGAATGTGTCTTGGATTGTTGATGAAATAACGAAGGACGGGTTGATGGTGGTAAGCTCGCGTTGATGGGTTATATATTACACATAGTCTAAGTATATAAGTGGCAATGTGAAAGCCATTAGCAAGGTCATCTTATAAATCAGTGGAAAGGTCATCTTATAACTTAGATAGTACGTCTATATAGTTTGCATGTTACATTTTAATAAGATACATTTTTACTTATCTAAAAGAAAGACCAAAACATGTTTTGGAATACCAAATTAATAGAAAAAAGCTAAGAGTTCATATTTGATTCCTGATACTTCACGAGATTTTTTTAGATTTTTGCAACTTAACAAATTGTGAAATACCTGAAAACATAATACTATTCTCAACACATTTAATATACATACACTTATGGTATATAAGTAACCCAACAACTTCTATCTTGAGCCGATGTGGGACAGATTGTTAGGATAAAATTTTATAAAATGGCTTGAGATATTAATACTAATTTAAGAGTTGGTAACATTTGGTGAAAGAAAGATTTGTTTCATGGAACATTAAACCGAAGTTTAGAAGCAACTAATTTTATGTACATGAAAAGAAAGAATGATTAAACCGAAGTTTAGAATCAACTAATTTCATATATTGTATTAAAAGAACCTGTGATTTTTCCTAAACATTTACTTATTTGAAATCAACATAAGTTTTGGGTCATAACTTATTTTTGCACTCATGATTCGGGGTTCGTACAAAAGACACGCCTACATAGAAAAACTTACAACCAAAGAACATGAGATTTTGATTACTTAAGTTTCTTCCGATTCTTGAATTTCTTCTGGATAGGCATTCATTGTCCTTGGTTAAATTAACAACATCTCTATCTGCAACATCTCTATCTACTTCAAACTTCTACATTTCGGAGTCTTGGTCATTGCTCAGCCGTATAATTTTATACAAGAATCATTGTAAGTGAAAAGGTTATTATTTCGTTGGTATAGACTATATTCTTACAGTGTTCATGATGTATTTAGATCTCAGTCCAACGTTTGACCGTTGGTTCATAGCATTTCAGCAAAATTGGTCTCTCAAGAGGTCAAGACTTACGAATGCATTTCCACTCAATAGGGGATATCTTTGTTTATATGAGAGTAATGAAAACCTTGAGATTCACAATGTATAGATTGGTATATCTTATGAGTAAGTGTTGTTATTAGTTTTAGGTTAGCAGACACTTTAGAAAAGTCAAAGATCATTTGAAGATGCAGTGAGTAATTGTAAGCTACATAAAACTAAAGATTTGAATAAGTGAGATCTGACAAAGGAACACTGATACTGGCGTAAAAGCGTATCCCTCACAAACGATTATCACTTTCCTGCTTTCCAATTCATACGATTAAAACCTTTTAATATTAATTCTTCCTCACTTGGGTGGGTTGGTTATATATTATTGGTTCCTTTTAATAGTGGGTCGGTGAGATTCTCTTTTTACGCTTTTTGTTTTTGCAATTGGGTGCATTCGCTTGCATGGTATACTGATCACATAAAATATATTGTATCAGTACTTTCAATATTATTATTAACTTGCATGCTGCGATCTATCATGGAACCAGGTTGATTTTTTTTGTGCGTTCACTTAAAACCCTAACTTTTTAGTTAGGGTTTTCTTTAACCTTGTTTCGAATTAATTGTTCATGCTTACTTGCTGTTTGGTTCCTGCTAGTTGTTTCGATTGTTTGGATTGTTTGTGGGTTTAGAGTGAGATGGAAAAAGGGTTCTTCAACAAAAGTAGTGATCCTAAAGTTTCAAGGGCTGCTGCTACATCAATTGAAGTTAACGTGTACAAGGGTAACGATAAGGTTGTTTTGGATGATTTGGAGCAAGTTTTGTCCTCTCATGATTCAAACAGCCTAATGTGGAGCAATTAATTGCTAATGCGAATCAGAAGTTTGATGAAGCAATTAATAAAATTGATAGTGATATTGCTAATATGGCTTCATCTTCTGAGTTGAACAATTCGAGTGGTATTGGGCTTCATTCTAATTCGAGTGGTACTAAAACTCCGCCTACGAGTTTTAATGTGAATATGCATCAGAGTGTTACTTCTGATCCTAATGCACCCAAGGTTGATACTACTAGTGGTAATGGAGTTAAGTCGGTTTATTACGTGGGTGTTGCTTCTAATGAATCCCAGAAACACGTGTCTAATTTTCGGAGGTTAGAATGCAGCAAAAAGAAGGATGATGTTGACCTTTCAGTCCCGTTGAAAGTAGTGGAAGAGGTGAACATGAGGTTTGAGAATACTCTTTACGGATACTTCCTTGGTCAACGCCTTGCTTTTCATGTTGTTGATTATTATGTTCGCAATGCGTGGTCTAAGTATGGTTTACAAAAGGTTATGATGAATGCTAAGGGTTCTTTTTCTTCAAGTTTAACTCGAAGAAAGGTGTCGATGATGTTCTTGATAATGGTCCTTGGTTGATTCGTAATGTTCCTATTATTCTTAAACCATGGACATTGAACACAAACTTGCTTAAAGAGGATTTGACTAACATTCCGGTGTGGGTTAAATTCCATGATGTTCCTTTAGCTATGTTCTCTGATGACGGGCTTAGCCTCCTTGCTATTGTGATTGGGACGCCCAAAAGGTTAGATGCCTTTACTAGTCAAATGTGCAAGGAATCTTGGGGCCGGAGTAGCTTTGCTAGGTGTATGATTGAAGTAAAGTCGGATGAGGTACTAAAGGACAGTCTCACTGTTGAGATTCCTCTACTTGATGGTACGGGTTCGACTATTGAGATGATCCGGGTTGAATATGAGTGGAAACCGCCTCGCTGTGATAAATGTAAGGTATTTGGACATACTTTGATTGAGTGCCCTAAGGTTGTCATTCCGAATGCTCAACATACTAAGAACGCAAGTTGGTTCGAATCTAGGTCGAGGAGGTTTTACCAAACCTGTGGTGGGTAAGCATTTTGAATATCAGCCCAAAAAGACTCTTCCCGAACCAAAGAAAGCTAATGTCAGTAAGAAGAAGGCTTTTGAAGTGGCTAGTACGAGTGGAATCAAGATCACTACTTCTAATCAGTTTGATGCTCTTAATATGGATGATACAGATGGTTTTGGTAGTCCTAAGGTTGTTACTAACATGGATGTAGATGCTGGCAGTACAAGGGAAGTTAATAATGATGCGTCGGTTAAGACTGGTACTACATCACAAGTCCCTCTTGTGAGTGATATGCAAGAACCACTTGTGAATGATTCAATGGGAACTATGGAAGTTGGATCTACTCCTATTGCTGAGAAAATTAGTAAGCTTGAAGAGCTACTGATCGATGGGAAAGCTATTCTTGTGGATGATTCTGGTCATCCTATTCCGTCTACCTCTGTCACTAAGAGGACTAACCCATTTTCGAAGGTGGGTGAGGTTGAGGTTTCTGAAAGCGATGAGGATGAGGTTCTTAACACGTTCGACGAATCAGCAAATCTTTTTGGTGGTCATGAGCGTGAAGATGAGTATGACTATGATGATTATTCGAAGCACACTTATGATCTTCCAGGGGAATTGGATGCTCTTAATGCCATTTATGGTGTTAATCTCCAAAGTCGTAGGAAGTAGTTTATCTTTTGTCAGAGTCATTACTATCATGTGATTAATGGCTTGTTTTTCTTGTTTAGAAAATAGGTAGTATCTTGTTATGTAAGCTTTTCGCCTATGTAACGGGCTGAGATATGGGATTCACCCATATCCGTTGTACTTAAACGTTTTTTGGAGTAATATATTTACCGGGTCGTTGACCTTTTACCCAAAAAGACAAAGGAACACTGATTTCTATATCATTCTTTGGTCTTCAACTCTATTTTCTAATTAGAGTTCTTAGGACTGATAGTGATTTAAATTGCGTGAACAACAGCTACACTATAATGTTACTCAAAAGGTGTAGATCGGTGGGGACACCTTGACCTCAGGCACCACACCACTGAGGTGCCGACCTGAGCCTTCCTCAAGGACCAAGCCCCAAGCAATGATCTCCTGTCCAAGTAGCCTAATTAAAGCATCCGTAGTGTGGATTATGGACCTTTAGATTTAGACATCCTTGAATATTCAAAGTCGATGAGCATCTAAACATGATGATTGAAATATTAGTTGTAGATCGTCACTATCGTTCTTGTGTATGTGTAAGATCACATTAGAACGAAAACATGTATGGCACTATCCGGATGAAAATGAGATACTCCAACTCGTTATGAACATTCAACTCTGATTAAAATATGCTCACTGAAATAGTAGTTTTCAAAATGTGTTTTCTTTTCAAACCTGGTGAAATTAATGATTAAACATGTTTTAAAGTGCCAAATTAAAAGGAAAAGAAAAAAAGCTAAGAGTTCATATGAGTTTTCTAATACTTCGAGATGTGTCAGATTTTTCAACCGGGCACATTACTACGCGTTAGAAAACATTATTCTATTCTCAGCACATTTAGAACACATAAACTTATGGTATATAATTAACCAACAACTTCAATCTTCAGCCTATCTGGGATAGAGTGTTAGAATAAAATGTCACAGAATATCTTCACAAAAAATGGTAAGAAAGAGATAATGCAAGAGTTCTTGACAGTTGGTGAAAAAAGATTTGTTACATGGAACATCAAATTGAAGTTTATTAGCAACTAATTTATGTGTTTATAACAGGAAACATGAAGGCAACAGCCTAGATAAAAGAAACTATGATGATTTTTTTCTAAGATAAAAGGATTAGCGTTTACTTATCTGAAATCGTTTAGATAGAAATCTATATGCATGCTATTGTATGTGTTAGGTGTTCAGGTCATGAATGCAAATTCTTGTATATTGTGATACTTGTTTAGGTTTGTTTAAAAACATGTTCTGCCAAGTGCAGACCATTAAGCATTTTTTGAATGTACATATATAGATTTGCCTGTAAGTAGGCAACATTCCTATTTCGCCTTGTAACAGTCCTTCGAATAATTGGTTTTAATATACATGAAAATTAAAACTGATTAATTGAGATGCTTGAAAATATATTAAGAGCAACTGAGTGGTCATTACGACCATTGACGATCACTACTGTAATCCGTTTACCCTCTCATCACTCTCATCTATTTTATTTCACCGTAATCACTGCAATCAATGACACACACACACACACACACAAACCGTTAAGTTTACTCGTGGTTCAAACCACGAGCTGATGAAAGCCATCACGAGCTAACCACTTACCGTATACTGTCAAATCATACATGGCTCGCTAGTTCCTTCATTAACATGTACGTGTGCAAGTGCATGCATTATAAACGTGTGGTTAAGATTTCAGCATAAGCAGCTAGTCAATAGTTTATAAACGTGAAAAATTATCGTTTTTGTTTTCACCAAAGGCTCCAGCTTAGTAATTGGATTACATTTGACTAAGATTTAACTGGGCCTAAACATGAAAAACGTGTTTCACTTCAGCCCAAATCAATTGGGCCTTTGTCAGTTTGTGTAGTAGTTATTTTTATTTATTTTTCCATAGCATGCGCCTTGGTTTTAAAATCCTAGCTAAATTGTATAAGTTTGTTGTCCAAGACTTTAATACTTTTCGTGACGCGTAGCTTAATTGGTTCCAAATGAGAAATAATTAAGATTTGTAAAATCCTTGGTCTTTTAGATATTCTCATAGTAAATGTGCATTAAACTCGCACTTGATTGGGAAAAAAGATTTGGGAATACAGGGAATCGTTTAGTATGGAGTATGGACACATGGGTTTAGAAATCATTGAATATTCACAGTCGATAAGTATCCAAACATTGATGATTGAAATAGTAGTTGTTACTTGTCACTATCATTGTTGTGCATGTGAGTGTAAGACCACTTTAGAACGAAAATACATATGGCACTGGATGAAGATAGATACTCCAAAGGACATGCTAATTATGAACACTAAACTGTTAAAATATGTTCATGTCATAAAAGGTTTTGATATGTGTATGCATTATCTAATAAGATTTAAGTTGGTTATTGACTGTTGAGTTAGATCGAGCGTGATGCAATTTGACGTTTGTATTGTTTTTTTATTAGCTTTCACAGTTCGTTTAACTTTTTAATCAGAAGTTTCAAGGAAAGAAGGCTAGTTTCGAAAACATTATAGGGGAGATCAAAGTGTTGGGTTTTCTTTGGGCTAAAAGTAGAGCTAAGATTCCATCTTTGGATTGGGATCGTTGGTGTAAATTTGTAATTATGTAGTTGGTCTTGTTGTTGTTGTTGCCGCCCCGTTTTGTGGGTTGGCGGTTTTGTTCTAATGAAGTTTACCTTTCAAAAAAAAAAAAAAAAAACTGGATTTGCTAATTAGTTCCCAGTGGGCATCTTTTAAACTATAAATACATGCAATTAATATGTAATTAATACACTCAAATTTCCTTTTTCAATCAAAAATGCATTTAATGAACATTAAATAAACGTAAAATTTACTATAATTAAATATGATTTTCAATTTAATACACTCAAACTTTTCATATTTTTATACTTTAAACAATAGCAAATCCCAACATATTAACATGGTCTCTAACGAAACATGTTTTAGAGTACTAAAATAAACGCAAAAGTTAAGAGTTTATAAGAGTTTTCGAAACATTCCAACACCCTCTCAAATTTTTTTCAACTAAAGAGTCAGATGAAATTTCGAAGACATATAGTAGTCTCAACACATTCAACAAACATAAACTTTTGGTATATAAGTAACTAAAAACTTCTATCTTTAGTCTATGTGGGATAGAGTTTCAAAATAAATGGTTGGAAAATGTATAAGCTTAAAGAAATACGTTTTGTAATCAACTTACGTTTTCTATTTGTAGCGACGCAAAACATAATGGTAACATTACAAAGTAACCATTTTATTTTAAACCGAGTTCTAACGTTTCCATAGAGGAAAAATAGAATGTGATTTTTCATTTATCAAAAGTCTCACAAACAGACTTCTTAAATGGTAAGTTTACTTCACTTCCATTTGCTAATTTTCCCATATACGTCCACACAAACTGATGTTTTCCAGTTTAAAAGATGTTTTAATTTAATTTCATTTGCTATTTATACTTATAAGAACAAATTTGAACAAATTTAAACAAGTTCTACCTTTAAACCTATGTGGGATATAATAACATGATAGAAAGTTAGGAAAGGTGTCCATAGTAAAATGGTACTCATAATAGTAGAAAATTATTGTCTACATGCATAACAAATGAATGAAACATCAATACAAACCATGCTTAAATCTTTTGAAAGCCAACCTGCTTATTTAGTTAAATTGTTATTTGAGGACCATTCCATACCCGGGCCCGCTTTCTAACAAGATTCATCGTAAAATCAAGTTTTCGTAGAATAAATAAGATTAAAATTGGTCAAACAGGTGAAAATATGGAATATTTCTAGTTATACATTACTAAAATATACATGAAAAGAAAGAAAGAATGAAAGAATGCTAAAATCAACATATAAGTTGGCAAGGGATGAAAACGGGTTAGTTTTGAACGGATTAGTTTTGGTACGGGTCAAATCAAGCAATGTTTGGTATGGTTCAATCCACTATTCTTCTTCTCAGTATGAATCCACTTTCTACACACGCGTAGTTAATTATGGATGCAAAGTGTGGGCTAAACTAATGGACTTTGACCGAACCAACACAAAAAAGGTGAAACATACCCGAACTAGAGTAATAAGGTAATTCTGTTTTTTTTAGAAATTTACTCAAATGCAGCTAGGGTCTTGTGAGCTTATTTTCCGTACCCGACAGTCACGTTCTGGAATATAAGAAGGTACACTATATACTAGCCCAAAATCGATACTTTATGTGTGTAGAAAGGACACTTACATATACGTACTCTCTCATAGGACATTACTGATATGAAAGATATTGTGCCGTAGAAATTGCTATGAAGAATTACCGTCTACAAGCACAACAAATGAATGAAACATAAATATAAACCATGCTTGAATCTTTAGAAATCCTACCTCAGTTTAATTGCGATATCAGGACCATTCCATACTCGGGCCCGCTTTGTTACAAGACTGGCACACTGAAATCGAGTTTTCACATTTGGGAGTTTTGGTCGTCACTCTCCTGTATGGTTTTATACAAGAACCGTTGTAAATGAAAAGTTTATTATTTCATTGGTTTAGATTATACTCTTATTGTGTTCATGATGTATTCATATATCAGTAAAATTCATAAGATGAACAAAAATAAGTAGATAGGAGTGACTAAATGTACAAACAGTTGATTAAAGTCGAGTTTTCTACTCATCAAGTGTTAGAACGATTGAGTTTAATAAAACGAAGTTTATTAAACCGAACTCTATGAAAGTCCCGTGACACCACGAGACCACCAGACCCTTGATTCCGCCGCTGCACGAAAATACACATGGCACTAGATGAAAAGAAATATAGTTCATAGATAAAAATAAATTGAGTTAGAAACATTCACGGTTATCATTTTTTAGCATTCTAGTTAACCTGTGTGAAATTAAAGATAAAAGTAGTTTCCATCAAAACATGTAAGATTTGAATCATTGAGATCATATCCTACAAAGGAACACTAACTTCTATATCATTCTTTGGTCTTCAACTCTACTTTCTAATTAGACGTTCTTAGCACGAATATTAATTTAAATAGCATGAACGACTGCCGCATAATAATGTTACTCAAAAGATGTAGATCGATGGGCACCACACCACCGAGGTGCCGACCTGACCCTTCTCCAAGGACTAAGCCCCATGCAATGATCTCTTGTCCCAACAACCTAACAAAAGTATCTGTAGTGTGGATTATGGACCTTTAGTCTTTAGATATAGACATCATTGAATATTCAAACTCGATAAGCATCTAAACATGATAATATAAATAGAAGTTGTTGATTGTCACTATCGTTCTTGTGTATGCGTAAGATCACATTAGAACGAAAATATGTATGGCACTATCTAGATGAAAATAAGATACTCCAACTCGTTATGAACATTCAACTGTGATTAAAATATGCTCATTTTATGTTGGTTGTTGACCAACATACATTTTTACATTTTTTTTTTTTTTTTTTTTTTTTTGGTGCAAAAGGTAAAATTATATTACTTATCAACCAAATTTACAAACTCATAAGTAATAACTGAGTGTTTGGACATACCCAAGACACATACAGACCAAAAGACAATACATCTTATATATGACAGAATAAGTCTGCTAAGACTAATCTCTAACAACTATATCATATCAGGCATACATTCATTAGACAATATCATCACCTCAATTTACATTTTTACATTTCTGTTGTTTCTTTGGTTTTAAAAATGTGTTTTCTTTTCTAACCAGGTGAAATTAAAGATTAAACATGTTTTAAAGTACCAAACTTAAAAAAAAAAAAAAAAAAAAAAAAAAGTTAAGAATTCATATAGTATTAGGCTTAATCATAACGAACCCTTTTGCGATGCTTTTAAGGTCTCAGACTGGAGTTCTTTCCCAACTTATACAGTGGCTCTCACAAGAAAGATGCAAAGGAAGAAAATGAGAATGCTTCTTTGGTAGTATGCTTTTGATCATTAACTCAATCTTAATGACTGTGAACTTTACATCGTTGTAAAATGTAGGACTATTTACATGATGAGATATTGGGATCTCTGATTGTTTCTTGCAAAACCCTTATTTTCCACAATACTTATTAATTTGAACATGTCCCATTATTGGCAATTTGATGCATTTATAATGCACCACTCTACCATTTTAATGCAATTTATTCTAAGTAAAACCCACAAGTAGCATTACATCAAGTGCATTATTAGGGGCAACTTTTGGGTGTTAATGTTTTGTTCAGTAGAATAAATTTTGTCTGATCTAAGCATGTAATGCAAATGTTAGTATATTGGTTCCATGCTTTATCTCTAATGCAAAAGTTGTTTCTTGCGCACAGATCATTCCCACCATTGACGAAGAAACATGTTCTCCAGTATTTTTTTTTTTATTTTTTTTTATTTATTTTTTTAAATCTTATGTCTTCTATGCAATTTAATTCGGACTAAATGAATTATAATGCCAAACTTTATTGCAATTTCCAATCTTAATCTATTATCAAACAACATTGTCTCCGTTAAGTTCCATCTATGATCTATACTACTTTATAAAGCATTTGTTTTTTTTGGGTAAAAGATCAAAAGACCCGGTAAATATATTACTCCAAAAAACAGTTAAGAACAACGGATATGAGTGAATCTCATATCTCAGCCCGTTACATAGGCGAATAGCTTACATAACAAGGTTCTTCCTATTTTCTAGACAAGAAAACAAAGCCACTACCACATCATAAAGAAAACAAACTCGGACAAAAATAACTACTTCCTACGACCTTGGAGATTAAAGTCATAAATGGCATTAAGAGCATCCAATTACCCTGGAAGATCATGAATTTGCTTCGAGTAATCATCATAGTCATCAAACTCATCTTCACGCTCTTGACTTCGACCAAAAAGATTCGCAGATTCGTCGAACGTGTTAAGAACCTCCTCATCCTCACTATCAGTAACCACAACCTCACCCACCTTGGAAAATGGGTTAGCCCTCTTAGTGACAGAGGCAGACGGAACAGGATGACCATCATCATCTACAAGAGTACCTTTCCCATCAATAAGAAGCTTTTCAAACTTACTAATTTTATCAACTAAAGGAGTAGAACCAACTTCCTTAGTTCCCATTGAATCACTCACAAGTGGTTCTTGTAATGTAGCACCAGTCTTAACCGACTTATCCACATTAACTTCCATTGTACTGCCAGTATCCACATCCATGCTGGTGTCATACGTAGGAATACCAAACGTATCCGTATCATCCATATTAAGCGCATCAAATTGGTTAGATGTAGAGATTGTTGTTCCACTCGTACTAGCCACATCAGGAGTCTTCTTCTTACTATCATTAACTTTCTTGGGTACAGTAGGAGTCTTCTTTGGCTGATATTCAAAATGCTTACCCACAACAGGTTTAGTAAAACCTCCTCGACCCGTATTCGAGGCAGCTTGCTTACCCTTCTTCTTATTGTTAACAGTCTGAAAACCATCATTAACATTCTTAGAAGGTTGAGCAGTCGGTATCACACCCTTAGGACAATCCACCAAAACATGTCCAAACACCTTGCATTTATCACAGCGAGGCGGTTTCCACTCATATTCCACACGGATCTTCTCAATAGTCGAACCCGAACCGTCAAGTAAAGGGATCTCAACAGTAAGGCTGTCCCTAAGTACCTCATCCGACTTCACTTCAATCATACATCTAGCAAAACTACTCCTACCCCAAGATTCTTTGCACATCTGACTAGTAAAGGCATCCAATCTCTTGGGAGTCCCAATCAAAGTAGCAAGCAAACTAAGGCCATCATCAGAAAACATCGCAAAAGGAACATCATGAAATTTAACCCACACCGGAATGTGAGTTAAATCCTCTTTCAACAAATTGGTATTCAAAGTCCAAGGTTTAAGAATAATAGGAACATTACGGATCAGCCATGGACCCTTATCAAGCACATCATCAACACCTTTCTTCGAAGTAAACTTGAAGAAGAAAAACCCCTTAGCGTTCATCATTACCTTTTGTAACCCATACTTAGCCCACGCATTGCGAACATAATAATCCACAACAGGAAAAGCAAGGCGCTGACCAAGGAAATATCCATATAGAGTATTCTCAAACCGCGTGTTCACCTCTTCCACTACCTTCATTGGGACAGAAAGGTCAACATTATCCTTCTTATTGCTGCTTTCTAATCTTCGAAAATTAGACACATGTTTCTGAGAATCATTAGAAGCAACACCCACATAAGAAACCGACTTCACTCCATTACCACTAGTAGAGTCAACCTTGGGTGCATAAGAAGGAGGCCCACTACCACTCGAATTGTTCAACTCAGAAGATGAAGCCATATTGGCAATATCACTATCAATTTTATTCATTGCTTCATCAAACTTCTTATTCGCATTAGCAATTAATAGCTCCACATTAGGCTGTTTTGAACCATGAGAGGACAAATCATCCAAAACAACCTTATCGTTACCCTTGTTCACATTATCATCCAAAACATCAACATGAACCATTGGAACACTAGCATCCTTCTTACCAAGCTTAGGACTCAAAAAACCCCTTTCCATCTCTCACCCCCACGTACACAAAGCAAAAAATAATCAAACCAGCAACAAGCATGCGATACCAAAAAAGAGAATAAAACCCTAATCTAAGCGATTAGGGTTTATAGCAATACGAACTAAAATACTAACCTCCCACCATAATAAATTCGATCAGTAATGGATTGGAATGGATAGAGAGCGATCGACAATGAATAACCCAACCTGGTCCGACAACAAGACGAAGTCGGTTCAGAAAAACACAAATCACCACGAACAACCTAAACCCTAAAAATCGTTCCAAAGAAATCGACCAGAAAACTGTGCAAATCACTCCAAACTGGACTAGAATCGTAGAACAGATTAGAGCAAAAAGAACGTTAAAGGGATAAGAATTAGGGTCGATTAGCAGAAGAAAATCGATTTTAGGGATGTTAGGGTTGTGTCGCCAAAATCACCAGAGAGATAATCGGTTAGGGATTTTTTTTTTTTTTTTTTTTTTTTTTTTTTTTTTTTTTTTTTTACTTTATAAAGCATTTGGGACATGCTATAAATAGAAGGCTTAAAAATTCATATTCAACACTTACTTATAATGGAAATACATGTATTAATTTTGCTATTAATTCAATATACACACATAAAATAAAAGTTACATGTGAAAATTAAATCTCCTAAATTCACTTGTAACAGCCCTCTATTGTAACAACCCTCTATTGTAACACCTCGTTTATTTCAACCAAATAAAAATGCAACAAACACACGCACAAAAATAAGCACACCACCACTTTTCTTTCTTCTATCTTCGTTTTTTTTTTTTTTTTTTTTTTTTTTCTGTAACATAAAACACACATCTCTCTCACTAAACAAATATCAGCCGCCACCGCCGCCATCATACCCTCATCATTACCACCATCTGCTGAAATTGCCACCATCTTTAGGTGCTTTAGGTTGTTTCAGGTAATCGGGATGAGTTTTTGGTTGTTGTTGGTGGTTTCAGTTGTCCACTCATCTCACAGATGCACCACCATCAAACCCTAGCCAACCACAACATAAGCAAACACCATCAGTTGTGACGAAATATGCTCTTGAGTAAGAACGTTGCCATCAAATAGAGTAAGAATGTTGCCATCGAATTTGTTACAAAAACAGCGTAGGTTGATTGTAACAATTTGAAATGGTTTTGGAGTTGATGATGAGATGAGATATATGTTATGTTTGACGGCTCTGTATACGTGTTTCTTATATTTGCAATATGCCCTACGGGCTTTTATCACCCAACTATGCTAAGCACATTTTCTAATTTTTTACTACTCAAGTCCATTTAGATACCAAAACATAACTATTTCCATTTTCTCACATATAACTACTATCATAATTCAGTAATTCACGTATGTATAAAATATGTATAAAACTGACACGAAACTGACACGTATGTATAGATTTTTATAACATATAAATGTAACGTGATTACATTGTATTTTACCTACTTTCGACATACTTTGTCTTCATACCTCAATAGTATTACCGACTACCATTTTTGCATTGATGCAACATTGTGCAAGTACTTGTACAAATTATATATGAATTATTTTGATATGTTTTAAAGTTACTCAACATAAAATTATTATTATCCATAAAGATATTGTAATAAAAAATATAAAAGTAAACAATTATTTTAATAGAATTTGTTTATAAGAAAAGCCCACTAAATTTATAACAACCAATTTAATGCTAAAATTTGAAAAATATAAGTACTAACTATTACACTATTAATAATTTAGACGTTCTATTTTTGAAAAACATATATCTAATACGTTACAAAGTATTCTAGACATGCTAAATAAGAAATGTTTAAAATAAAAAATTTTGCTCGCCACAAAAATAGTCACCGGGTACCCGCCGCTGCATTGCGTGGGTACCCTTCTAGTTTTGTAAGTAGATGTAAGACCATGAAATTGTCTACCAACTACACGTTCTTAGGACAAACACAATATCATCATAAGACAAATATTTCTTTTATTGCCGATTGCTTTCCTAGTATAAATCCGTTCACTTCTTCTTTTCTAGTCATCACGTGAGCTCCTTTCAAGATTAGCTAGAAGATATGACAAATTTGCAAAAAATTGTGGTAAAAAAAAAGATGGTTGAAAAAAAGTTTGAAATTTATACAAGTTTTCACGTAAAACAAATTCTTAAATCTCTACAAGTTTTTTTTTATGAAATTGTTGAACTTAGAAAGATTCCAAGAAATAGTGTACCTCATAAAGATTTAAGATTCCATAGAGAGTGATGTCATCCAATTTCAGAAATGTTTTAAGAAATTAGTTGTTTAATTCATTTCATTATTTGCTATTTATAATGACGAATACAAAAATGGGTAATATGATTGGTACTCACACTCAGCTTTTAGTCATTCTTAGATTACTTCAAAAATAATTGTACTTCTTAAGCAATGCGAAACTAAAGATTAAAATGCTTTCCACTAAAACTTGTTTTATAATAATAAAAAAAAAGTTTGAAATTCATACAAGTTTTCAGGTGAAAAATATCAGGGAATCTATCTTTGCAAGTTAAACACTTGTAGAGATTCCAAGAGATTGTATACCTGAGAACACCATATTATTCCAAGTATATATATCTTCATAGATTAGTGTATATAACTAGGCAACAAGTTCTTTCTTCAACCAATGTGGGATTAAAGGTTAGGAAACGTCTTCATAGTATATAAAGATTTTTATGTACATGCAAGACTTATCAACAGTTGGTGAAAGAACTATTTGTTACATGCAACTCCAAATTCAAGTTTACAAGCAACTATTTTTTGTGTTTTTGGAGCACAAAAGTATATGTTGTTCTTTCTTTAAAATCTAAAGATTGCAAATGCTTAAGCGTTGAACCGAAACAATCTGTGATTTTTTCAAAGAACAAGGGGTTAGCTTTTACTTTTCTGAAATCATGCGCGAAATTTTTTTATACATCGTCGAATAAAATAATATTATTCAAGTAGAGATCGATATACACGACCGAATGAATTACGTGTTGAGCTGTCCGGGAAAATTTCCATATTTTTATACTTGTTTTGTTTGTTTGGCCTATAAACAATCCTTTATAAACTTGCAGATAATAATATAAAGAGACTTTTTCATATGGAGTTGACCGGAAATATTTATAAACGACAATTGAGCCTCAAAAAATAAAAACGCGCACTATTTCAGCCCAAGTTGTTGGGCCTATGACTAGCAGCCATCTTCATCTACTTTTACCTTTCTTCCCAAAGGCTTTAAGCCCAATAGTTGGACCACAGTGTCTTTACAAGACTTTTTTTTCTAAATTTAAATTGTTTACCTATTTTTACATCGTTAACTACTCTTTTTCAAGTCCTCAAAGTGTTGTAGCCCATCTTAATATTAGCTCGAAATATTAACTCTGTTAAAAGTTGTTGTCTATGACTTTTAATGACGTGTAGCTGAGTTGGTTTAGATGAGAAACAACTCATAAAATCCTTGGTCTTTTAGGAATCCACATAATAAATGTTATTTAAAATCGCCCATGGTTGTAGAAGATATTTGGGAATATAGAGGATCGTCTAGTATGGACCTATGTAAAATTCAAGATCAAAATGGTTCCACCATAACATGTTTTAGAGTAAAGAAACCAAAATGAAAAAATAGACAAAAGTCAAGAGTTAATATGAATTTTCAGCGGTGCACCTCCTGACAAATTTTTTTAACTTGCAAGAGAGTGTACAAGCATTATATACCATTCTATACGCATGTGCCTCGCTTGGACTACATTATATTAGTAACAAGCCCCATCTTTCTTCAACCAATGTGGGATTACGATTAGAGAACTTATTATGCCAATCAAAAATCAAGTTTTGAATGCTCAAATATAGAAATTTTGGCTTGCATGCATTTGGTTTATTAACATTTTCGGTAAATTTTGGGAGACTCGAAAATTGAAATAAAGATGCATGAATGATTCCTTCACGCGTTTTACACCTTTTCCTCCTATCATATATGATCCCATTACTATATCCAGTTTCATTATTGCTGAAACTAAATAAAGAACACACAATGATGGAGACACCACCCCCTCTACCTCCACCACCGCCTCCACCTCCACCTCCACCACCACAACCTCCCCACCCTTGCATTGTGGTTTCAGCAATATTCGCTTTTCTAATTACTTGCATTCTGGCCTTACTTAAGCTGTTCGACGTGCATTTTTACTAGTGCAAGTGGGAAATCAAATTTCCTTTAGATTCGAGTGTAGTTTCTGAATAGTCTTAGTATGCATGCATGTTCTCCTTGTTTAAAGGCAATTGTCATAAGGAAGTACACTCCATGCACGTTTACATTCAGTTTAATTCCTTTTAGTAGGTTAGTAACTTAGTCGGTAGTGTTAGTATTGCTAGTATAAATATATATGTTATAATGTACCTTTGCATCCGTTAATTTGTTCAAGAAGAAAGAAGAAGAATTCTTAGTTTCTCGATCTCTAGTTTTTACTTTTCATAGTAGTAGTGTAGTAAAGGTATTGACTATCAGTATCGCTCCTCTTAAGATTAGCTCGAAACATATGCCAAACTTGCATAAAGTTGTGCTCAAGACTTTTATATATCATTGATCGGAGTATATATAGCTCGATCGGGTTCGAATTAGAAGACTTCTAAAATCCTCAGCTTTATAAAATTTCTCATAATGATTGTACTTTTAACTCGCGTGTATATGGGTATAGAAATCCTTGAATACTCGAAGTCGATAAGCCTAAACATGAGAATTGTAATAGTAGCTGTTGATCGTGACTATCGTTGTCGTATTGATGTAAGATCACATTTAGGCGAAAATATATATGACACTAGATGAAAATAAGATATTCTCCTCGTTATGAACTTTCATATAGATGGTTTTGATATGTGCATAACTTATCCAACGACACATATTTTGCTTGTTGAGTTGGATTGTACTGGATTTATTAGTTTAGATTTAAGTTTATTTAGTGTAAATCCTATTTGTCAATCATAATATTATGCTCGTTTACATTCAGGTTTAAAAGTTTGAAAAGATTGTTTGACCGTATTTGCATAATTTTCTTTTTAACTCGTTCATTATGCTGACCATTACACAATTTTGCATACATGGATATAATCTCCTCGTGAAATTACATGTTAACACGAAGCAAAATGAAAGAAGTCCATATCAATCTTGGTAATAATAATAGCATTTGACTTTCAAAGTTTTGACCACTAATATTACCTATTGTGTTTTCAACTCTACTTTCTAACTACATGTTCGTAAGACATATAGCGGCTTAAACTGCGTGAACCGACAAACACAATGTTATCATAAGACACATATTTTCTTTAACTCAGATTGCTTTCCTAGTATAAAATAAAGTGTGTCTCGTCTTAATTTTAGCTAGAAAGATATGACAAATTTTGAATAAAATTGTGATCTAAGATTTATGTAATTTTGCATAAAATTCTAAAATTGTGACGCATAAGTGAGTTGGTTACAGATGATAAATAAGACTTGTAAATCCTCGGTCTTTAAGACATTTTAATAATACGTAAACTTTCAACTCACTCGTGGTTTTCTCAAAGATTTGGGAATCTCGAGCACGTATCATTTGGTTTAGAAATTCTTGAATATTCAAAGTCGATAAGTATCTAAACATGAAAATAGAGATAGTAGTTGTTGATCGTGACTATCGTTGTTGTATATGTGTAAGATTACATTCGAACAAAAATACGTACATCAGTAGATAAAAATAAGAAATTCCAAAGGATATCCTCATTGTGAATTTTTAACCATGATTAAAAAGATGTGCATTTCATATATGGTTATGATAAGTGTATAAATTATCTAAGAGGTTTATGTTGATTTTAGAGTACCAAATTAAAAGAAAAAAGTTGAGAGTTTATATGAGTTTCCGAATATTCCCGAACCCGTCAGGGTTTTTCTACCTGACAAATGCGAGAGAAGTCGAAGACATACTATTTGTCTCAACACATTTAACAAAAATACACTTATGGAATATAACTAATCAACAACTTCTATCTTGAGACTATGTGGGATAGAGTGTTAGAATGAAAGGTTAGAAAATATCTCCCTTAAAAATGTAAGAAGGAAATAATTTAATACAGTAGTTCTTAACATTTGGTGAAAGAAAGATTTATAGCATCCTGGATAATATAAACCATGCATGAATCTTTGGAAAACAAACCTGCTAATTGAGCTTTGAGGACCTTTCCATTATTCCATACTAGGGCTCGCTTCGTTACAAGAGTGTCATCGTATGTGAAATCGAGTTTTCGAAGAATAAGAAAGACATTCTCAAGATGTAGAAAAGGGTCAAACGGGTAAAAGATGTAAAGTATTGTTATACTTATACAGTAATATATATGTAGTTTTTAGTATGTATACTACCTACCCAATTACATCTTCCACATTTTGAAGTTTTGGTTGTTGCTCTCCAATATAGTTTTAAACATGAATCGTTATAAGTGAAAAGGTTGTTATTTCGCTGGTTTAGATTATACCGTTAATGTGTTCATGATGTATTTCGATATCAATTAAACTCATAAGATGAACAAAAATAAATACATAGGAGTGACAATTTGCTAATGCACAAACAGTTGATCAAGGAATAATAAAGTACTTTGGCCTGATTGATATCGGCGAACGTTTGAGCATTTCGTTCATAACATTTCAGCCAAATTTGTCACAAAAAGGTCAAGACTCGTGAATGCGTTTCCACTTAATAGGGATCTCGTGGTTCATACGATAGTAAAGAAAACCTTGATATTCATTTTTTTAACAGCGTCTAAACTGGTATATCTTATGAGTAAGTCTTATTATTAGTTTTATTATCGGACACTCTAGAAAAGATCAAAGATCATTTGAAGATACGGTGAGTAAAATACATTAATGAAAGTTTTAAATGTTAAAGCGTTGTTATAAGAACCTGTGAGTGCTTATGAGTGAAAAAGGGTGAGAATATACTTATAAAATTAGAAAGTGATCAACTTACGTTTGCTATATGTAACGATACAACATTGTGGTAATATTTTAAAATAGATAGAGAAATGACGTCAAAAACGTGAATTCCTCTTAGGGCGTTTGATTCAAGAGTTTCAAATTGTGCTATTTAAAATTACGAGGAAATGATAATGCTTTTCATATGAAGGGAATTATAAATGGCCGACATTTACCTCAATTAATACTAGAAAATGAAATGAAATTTCCTGGGCCCACTACTTTATTGTTAACCAAATAAGAAAGTTGAAGCCATTTTAATTTCAAATTCTACCAATTTCCTTGAAATTGCCCCAAACAAACACCCCCTTAATCTATTTGAAATATCTATACTATTTATAAAGGAAAAACAGTCAAAGTGAAAAGTTGAGTTTTCAACAGTAAGTTATATGAGAGAGAAAAAGAATGTAATTAATACTCTTATTAACACACTCTATTACTTAAAAGTACAATGATTTATTCACATTGTACAACTAATTAAAAACATATCTACCAAATTAAATACAACCAATTAAAAAGAATGTAATTTATACTCTTATTAAAACACCCTATTACTTAAAAGTACAATGATTTATTCACATTGTACAACTAATTAAAAACATATCTACCAAATTAAATACAACCAATTAAAACACAAACTGAGTTGACCTGAGACGTTTCAAAACCGACGGGTTGACCCGGTTTAATTTGACCCGTTTTTGACCAAACCTAGCAAGTTGACCCGGTTTAAATCGATCAATTTTTTGACCGGAACAGTTCAACCGGTTGAACCGGGTTTTAAATCATTATTCTAATTCCCAAATCTTCAAATATTTATTATAAACTTTTTTTATCAATAAACTATTAGTAGCTATAAAATTCCGTTGTTATGTACGGGTACTCGTCTAGTGTATATATATATATATATATATATATATATATATATATATATATATATATATATATATATATATATATATATATATATATATGTTTTTATTTAATTGATTTATTTGAATGGTCTCCACTAGAACATATATGCTAAAAATATACTCCCTCCATATATGATTTTTTTTAGTTTTACTTGTTCAACTTTGACTATTAATATTTTTATTTGTATTGCATAATATTTGATAAAAATTATATAAAATGAAATTACATTTATAACCTAATCCATACATATATTTTTCATAAAGTAACATATAATACAAATAAAAAATATTTTTGGTCAAAGTTTAATAAGAAAAACTAAAAAAAGTTTAAGTGGACATTTATTATGAGACGGAAGGAGTAATAGTGAATTAAAAAAAATAAATAAATAAGAGCTAATTATTGCACCAGTCACAGTAGTAGTAGTAGTATAGTTGTCATCATGATACGTAATATGCTAATCGAGCTTCAGGTGATGTTTTATGAATGCATGCATGAATAAATAATCATAATAAAATAATACTGATTTGTTGTATATGTTATTTGTAAATTAGTCATAAAGTGTAAAGTGTAAAGTGTAAAGTGTAAATTAGTGATGCATATATTTTTGAAATGGGCAATCCTTTAAGCTTGTTATAGTCATAAAGTGTAAAGTGTTTATTGTATAAATTGTTTCGATATGCTTATGCCGAGATCTGAAAACAATACTATTAATTATGTGTTTATTTTGCACGTAATTATTAATTGTCCTTAACAAATATATTACCATAATATTTTTGTATTCACATACATATTTTTGCTTTTATATCACTACTCTATCGCAAATATACAGTTGATCGGTCAAAAAATAGGTTATTGGCTCAATCTTAACTTCTGACTAAAGGGTGAACGGGATATTTGTTTAATGCCTGGAGCTAGGTCTTTTGGGTATGGTTAGTCTGCACCCTAGAAGAGTGCACAAAGCCAAGATTTCCCCGCTGATTTTAATATTTTGAAGATATATTCTTGCTTTTGCATTGCCATATAACATTCCAAACGGTAACCTGATTGATAATTTCTATTTTCGATAGTATCTTAAGAACAAACTCATGTATGAGCTTAAAGAAATGCGTTTTGTAATCAATTTATGTTTGCTATTAGTAACGACGAAACACATTGTGGTAAAATGATGACTAACAATGATCTTTTTTTTCTTTTTTTCTTGTTCTTTTTCTTTTTTATTTTTGGGTTTAACCGAGCTCTAACTATTTTTCACAGATGCAAAATTTATGAAAAGTTCCACAAACAAAAACTATGTAGTATGCGATTACGTAAATGGTTAATTTACTTCATTTCCATTTGCTATTCGCTGCAATAAAACTACACCCAAAAAAAAAAAAAAAAAAAAGGTAAGATAATAAAGAATATTAAAAATTTAAGAATTCATATTAATTCACAATTGAATAAACTTTCTCATGCTATCTATATGAAAAGCTTGCAAACTTTTTTAGCAGCAGAAAGAGTACTCACTTGAGAACATAATACTATTCTATTGACAAGTAGCACACGTACACTATGGTATATATGTAATGAACAAGTACATAATTCAACCTATGTGGGATATTATGTGGATAGAAAGTTGGCACAATTCTCAATTGTTGAAAGAAATCCAACTCAAGCGAAATCACGAATCAAAAGCAACTCCAACAAGACCTCATCAAAGGGTTAATAAGTTATGATCCCTTAATATCGAGTGGCACAACACATATGAGATATTTTACAGTCATACGACTATTGAACATGAGCAGGTAAAGAATTTACAAATAAATTTCACCCTCTCATCTCTATATACAAAGAATCATTGGGAAAAATCTAAACCTTGGTAAAATCAACATTAGAGGATCCTTATCATTCCCATATACGTGCACATAAAGTGATGTTTCCCAGTTAAAAAATAACTTAAAATATGATTAATTATAACACACAAAGCCCTTTTTTTAGCATTAAATGCACTAAGATGGTTGAATATCTTAAAAATTCAGCAATACAAGAAATAAATCATTAAGTACAACCCATTTAATCATAATTTTCCAACATTAAATACCTCAAAAACTTAAATTTTTCAGCAGTGCTAATGATAAAGTATTATGTACAATTAAGTTTTGCACAACTATAGGTATAAATTGATTTGGTCAACAAATATCATTAGTGTAATTTTTAATACTCCCCTTAAGTAAAAAAATACAAATTCTTAAGCCTATTATACAAATATGTATCATAAACTTTCCCATGTGCTATACACATGAGGACACACTAAAACATTTCATGAATAAAAATCGAAAGAATATAAATAAATAATCTTCGTATAAAAAAATATATTGCCTATGTAGTTCCCCGCAACAATCTCGGTAGTGTTAAACAAAGTAATACAAAATACAAATTTTAATGGGAAAATTCAATACTTTTAGCTATATTGCCTTTTTTTTTAATGACAGGGTACCTGTCAAAATTTTATTCTAGAGGGTTATATTCCTCGCTAGAAGTATTAATTACAGGGTATCGCCGCCACATTGGCTGGATACTCTACAAGGCGGTTCTGAGATTTCGAATGCCCTGGGCGAGATATTAGAATTATGCCCCTACCTAGAGGTTTGACGTATAAACAAACTTAGCGTATTAATTTATAATATTCATAAAACAATTATAAAGTTTAATTTACTTTGTAGATCGATTCATGTGCATTATAACAAAAGAAATAATAACTACAAAAATTAGCATATGCGTGTCATACTGTAACACCCTCAATTTTAAAATATTTGCAGCAGAATAAAGATTGGGTGTTACTTCATAGCTCCCAGTTTTTCAGTAGAAATGATTATTAATTTAGTCATTTAAAACATTTATCATTCGAATTTTTATAAAAATCAGAGTTTTCAAAATGAGGTCCCAGTGGTTTTAAAATTTGTTAAATGAGTTTTCGAATGATTGTTAAATTTATAGCCTTTGTAAGAATCCATACTCCTCCGTACCATCCTTGCTCATTATGGACCTGAGATAAACACATGCTAAAAGTGTCAACACAAAGGTTGGTGAGTTCGTAGAGTTTGTAAGTAGAGTAGTTGATTTCAAAGAATCAAAAGAGTTTGGAAAATCCATACTAGTTAAAATAAACGATTTGTTATCAAAAACGAAGTGAAAATAAATTCCATAGTGTTTATATTTGAAAGCAGTTGATTTATTTAAAATCAAAGTTAACATGAAATAGTTTGTTGGTTTGCCCAAACTGGGTCAACACCAAAATAGTTTGTTTTTGCCAAGAAATAATGATTTTCTGCTATATAGTGAACACAAATTAGTAATTTGATAAAAATAATGAGCTATGTTGTTATACGCCCATAGCACTACAACCTGATTTCCCTAAGCCTCATGGCACTCATCCGATTAACAGATCTCATCATAAATGATGGATTAAAGTAACAGGGGCCCTCGGGATAGGTTCTTGCCAGTAACCTATGAGATTTCAAATAAAGTGCGTTTGGTAGCTTTCTCGAGCGACCAAACGGGGATTGTCAGTCCCTAATAGATCTATCCACAATTATTTACGTTCACCCTACGGGTGACTAAGGTTCATGATATGAGGGGCTTTTTGGCAATAGCTAACTTAGACAATAGAAATCAGATATAGCATACAGTTGAAAAGTTACTTGTAAACATGTCTATAGCAGTTATCTCTCCATGAGATATAAAATGTATAAAAATGGTGGGCTATGGTCCCGCAGTAATTTGTAAATAGTTTGAAATACTTATGAAAGTAAAAGTAGTAGTTGAGCATGTATCTCCCCCAAAACATTTATAAAACATTTATAAAAACGGGGCTAAGAACTCACCTTAAGTGATACTAGGAATGATGAGAGTAAGTACGAGTGAGAGTATGAGAATGATTTTGGAAGCGTCCTAGCACGGAACCTGATAAATAAATTTATCTGAGAATTTAACCAAATACTATTTGGTAAATGAATAACGATTAATGAATGACGATTAATCGTTATGATGAAAGGATGATGAAATGGTGTTGTGGCAGAGGTGGCTTGCGTGGCAAAACGCTTAAGGTTAAACGACAAAGTTATATACTATATAACTTGTCCGTTATGCATTATTTATTGCTTTTGTATATGTTATTTGTTTGCTTATTCGTTAACGATATATATATTTATTTTGTGTATACAAGTTTTATAAAGTAACCCTAGTCATTTAAAGTGTTAAAATATATTCCCAAAATATTATATGTTTATTAAAGTTGTGGTTAAAGAATATATTAGGACAATTATATTATTTATAGTTTACGTCAAAGTGGTTGCCAAATAAAATATATGTTAAACATATTTATCTAGATGAAACTTGGTAAAAATATATAAGTTGTTTAAATTTATAAAAATTTTGGGTGAAAAACGTCAAGTATTAAACTTGGGGAGTGAAGTTGTAAAAATAATTTAAGTTTCAAAACTTATGAAAGTTTTAAGAAAGGTATTAAATGGTTTGAAATTGTGGGGTTGAATGTGTAAAATATATGTAAATTAGTAATTTATATTAGTTTCAAGAAAGTGGCACCTTATTCGAATTTGAGGGACTAATATTGTCACATTCTATTTTCTATTTATAAAGGTTTTAAGAAAAGGGTTAAGTGTTTGAAAAATGAGGGATTGAAACTGCCAAGAGGCTAAAGTTTCAAAAATTAAAATAACAAAAACTGCCCTAGGCAGGATTCGAACCAAAGGCCTCTAGCTCATCAACCCAGCGCCCCTCCCAACTGATCTAGTTTATCTTTTGTGTTACTCCTTACCATTTACTGTGTTTATAATTCTTTTATCACTAGCTCATTTTGTGTTATAATCTCTTTTAGTAATACTGAGTTCGCATGTAATTTACGTGATACGTTCTAAGAATTTGTTTTAATGTTAGCATGAGCTGAGGTTTATTTGTTGAGGTTACATCGTTGATTGCCACACAAAGCCTTGAGAGTGCCACACTTATACCAAAATGATTAACGAGAGGGTACGAAAATAAGACGAAAGCTAGCTAAGTTGGGTGTGGTATATAAAGGATTTAAACTATGAAAGTGAGCAAGTACGTCGAGGGGACTTACTACACCTCAAAAGGTGGCGAGAGGACGAAGTGGAAACGTGAACGAGGGACAAACGAGAGACGAAACCAAACGCCAACGCCTTCAAAGCTCTCGAAGTCGTTACGTATTAAAAATGACAAGGGATCTTAGAACCCACGACTTGAGCTCGAAATAAGGTGGCCAAAGCTCTTCTCGTTTGGCAGTTTTAGCAAAGACTTAGAGTCGAGACATTTGAAAGTTAGTTTTTGTACAAATCTTTTTTGTATGTTCGAATGGGTGAAGCTTTGGTCCATTTTATACGACTTATAGCACTCGAGGAATATCAATAGTTGAAGGGATGGTCGCTTGAAATATTAAGTTACAGCCTTACAGGAGGTGGTGAGTTGAGTGTTTACGTATGAGATGAAAGGGTTAGAACTATCCATGTTTGGTATATATATTGGAAGTAAGATGAGAGTTGGTTCGTATGAGTGGGAAAAAAGAGTTTTGCATGGAGGTGTTGGTACATATGAAATGGAATGCATTGCATGGTGTTCTTCTTATTCGACAGAAACAAGAAGAACCAGAGGCTAGTTTGTGTTTGTGTTCGTGGGTTTGAGGTGGATGTCGAGCAAGAAAGAAAAAGGAGAAAGTAGTTCGCATGGTGGTGTGTTTATATGTTCGAAATGAGAGTGTATTGCATGGTTTCTTCGTCCGATAGAAACAAGTGAACAAGGAGAGTGGTTTGTGTTCGATTTGCAGGGATGAAAGGAAGGACGCAATTTGCATGCACGTTTGTTTGTTCGTTATGAAAGGAAATAGAGTGGAGGTCTTCGCATGGTATTTATAGAGAGAGGATGAGTACATGTGGTAAAGATGGTAAACTTATGTTGATAATGCTTGCAGCAAGAATATGGGAAACAAAAAGGAAAGGGACAAGAGAGTGTGATGATGAATGGCTGAGCATGATTTAGGGAGGGTCAAGGTCAATGGTGTGTATCATAAAACTTACCAGGAAGTAACATGATTTAGTTGTCCTTGTTTTTGGCTTGTTGACACAAGCAAGAAAAGAATATATGGGTTGTATTTTGTTTCACACGTATCATAGGAAGAAAAAGATGAATAAGTCCAAGAGGTGGAGTGTTGGTGATGCTATGAATGGTAGCAAGAAAACAAGGGAAGGAGTTGATTGATTGTTTGTGTCGTGTGCATGCATGTTTTTGCGTATGAAATGAGAGGAGAGTGTGGAGGTTTATAATAGTTTTTACACTTGTTGATATATAATCATTTGAGGAGATTGATTGATAGGAAGGTGGCGTACAAGTCAACAAGGAAGAAAAAGGAAACATTGAGTGTGTAAGTATTTGGAGAAGAGTGTGTCAGTGGCAGTGTAAGAGTACTTTGCCTAGGAATATAAAATGAGGTTGTGAGAGCTTGAAAGTGGGAGGTATGTCCTTGTGTTTTAAAACTATATGTCGACATCCATTTTATTAACATACACGATTTGGAAATCGTGTAGGACTTGGTTAAAATTGATCAAACTTAATATTTAAACATGAATTTATGCTAGGATAATTAATAGGAGTTCAAGGAAACAAGCGGGGTTTAAAACGGTTTAGTTTTGAAATATTTGATAATCGTATGGGTTGTTTTTGGATCAAATACTTTGTCCCGTAAAAATATGGTAAGGCTCGACATGAGAAGCTGAAAATTTGACGTACTTGGAGTTGGCTAGGTGAGAAATGAGGTAAGGTAAAAATACGTATGTGTCGTGTGTAAGATTAAGGAGTACGAGACGTGTTTTTGACTTGGTTTAGTCGAGAATTAACAAAATAATTATAAGGATTTTGGGCTTGAAATGGGTGAGCTGATGAATAGTAACAGGCCACGATAGTATTTGGGGGCTTAGAAAGAAGCTAAGGGTCCGTTTAGATGAAATTTGGATTAGGAAAAATAAATTATGATTATAAAAGTTTATTTAAGATTTAGTGAAACGTTTACGTAAGTCCGAGAGTGAATAGTATTTTGTGAATAGTGTTTCGTGAATAGTAAAACATTTGAAAAACATCTCAATATTACTAACCGACTCCAAAAACGATGAATAGTGAAATGATGAATAGTGTTTGAAAAATGTTCTGAAAACATAGGTTTGTAACGACCAAAGAAAAATTTTAAATTTTTCTGAAAAAAAAAATAGTGATTAGAAGTAATGACGGAGATTAATTTAAAATTAAACGTTTTTCATTATGGGGAAAATTACGGGATGTGATACATACAATGGCGGAACTCTTTAGGGGCAGGGGAGGGTCCGAAAGTTGCGTCAACTAGTCTAAATATTATAGGTTTTAGGGGTAGTTTAGTTGAAAATAAAAACAAATATTCGATTCGGTCCCTCCAAAACTTGATGTCCCCTCTCTTTTTAATGCCTAGACTGTCGCCCGCGCTGCTCATAGCCAGGGCCGGCCCTGATACCCTGCTAGTATAATTTAATTTATCATCATTTGCTATTTATAATGATCAGAACAAAATAGGACAATTTAATTGCTTCTCATACTCTTACTTGATTGACTTTTTTAAAATACTTTTTTCCTCTTATACTATATATGATGCTAAAGATTATAATGTTTTTTTTAATATGACATGTTTTATGGTGAGTGCTTATTCACTCACTATTATATGGCCAAATACGAACCCAAAACGACTATTTGAGCTAACAAATGCAAAGAAAACGTGTGTTTTTGTGTTTGTGATATGCAGGTACGGATAAATCATAAAAAGCTGAAAAATCACAAGAAAACCGGAAAACGAGCACGAGAATTGAAGTTGGTCAATAAGTCAAAGCCGGGAATCCAAGAATCAGTTTCAGTCCTCTATCTACTCAGACTTGGCAAGTTTAGTCCCTGGAATATATTTTTGAAGAATGGCAGATTTTACCCTTGAAGTTTGGAAGTTTTGCATATTTGGTCCTTGTATATTCTTATAAAAAATCTGAAAATACTATGAGCCTTGGTCCATGATTATTGAAGTACGAATCCAAATAATCCTCAAAGCCCAAATCCACCTCATAAATACCAAAGGCCCAATGTTACTCTCCTTGACCCGGCCCTAAGCTTTAAATAATATAAACAAACACACCGCGCCATATGTTCATCCCCAAAACACCCCGTTCCCAAAACTTAAGAACCCTAGCTCAATGGTTTCATCAATTGGCTCAAACCATCCTTTCTTAGCCATCAATTAAGAAAATAAATAAGCCTTCTAGAACCCCACGTGACCTAGCACATGTCAGAGGTTGTAAGAATATCTATCAAGGTCACGTGTCAGACAACCATTGGATGAGGCACGTCATACCAATCATTGGGAATGTTTCTAGAAGGGGCTGACACCACTCTGACACGGAAAGAGAAAGTACACGCTTTGATTGGACAGATGGAGCATTATTAGTGGATGGAACACCTCACGGATTTTGATCTATTGGCTCACATTGAATTGAAGAAACACAAAGTTCATCCAAGGGCTGAGAGAGCATTCAAAGTAGCACAATGAGGCACGGATTGCCAGCTTGGCATTTGATCACCCAAGCACCTCACTCAGCTATAAATAGGTGTCAATTTCAGCTCATTTGTATGTAGGTTTTTAGATATTGTTATGCTGCTAATTTGTAACTAGACTAGTGTTTGTAATAGTTAAGCTTTAATAAAATTCAAGTTCTCTTTAATAATCTCAGCTTATTTCAACTTTCAATTGCTTAATTCTGTTTTCACTTAGCTTAATAATAGCTTATTTCATTCAATCTTAGCTTATTTTATCTTCTAAACTCTCTTTAGTTAACAAATTTAGCTTAATCAACTTTTACTTTTCATCTTATTCACAAGTTCTTCATATTCAGAAAACATAAAAAAATCAGAAAATTATAAAAAAAAAATAGTTTCAAAAGTTGTTTTCAATCTTCAATTAGCTCAACTCAGCTTATACTTTTCATAATCAAGTTCAATTAGTTCAAGTTTCATGAGTACTGTTTCATTCAAGACCAAAAGAGGTGTTCAATAGTGATTCATATGAAGCTGAGGTGTGACATTTGATAGCTGATTCAGACAAGTAGATATCAGCCTATCTCAAAGATAGGCTACAGTGAACTCCCTCTGTTCTAGCTGAGGGAGAAGCTTGTGGTAACTTTTAGATCTCATTTCTCAAATTGTAGAAGTAGCTTAGCTTAATAGCAATTGTAGTAGTTAACTGCTTGTAGAATTAGTAGTAGTTAATCTGAGATTTTGATTGATTGTTCATTAATTAGAGTACACTTGATAGCATAATTGATAGTTTAGAATCTGTTGTAGTTTTGTTAGTTTGAATCTGAGTAGACTACAGTCTTGATAATTGATGAATTGAAGTCTGAGTAAGATGTTCTGAGTAGTACTTTGAGTATTGATCATCTGTCATTCTAGTTTGTTACTAGTAGTTGAAGTTTGATCTCATCTTTGTGTACTATCTTGTTGTGGATCTGAGTTAATAATTGTTTGTGGATTGTGTGAGTATTGGTTTGAACTGTTTCATTTCATCATCTGAATACTAGTTAACAATCTGTCATAACTTGTGGTATAGAGATTCTGAGTTTTGATTGATTCTAGTGATAGCTATTTGTTGTGATAGCTTCTGAGTTACTAGTGGTAGATAAATAGATCAGATTGTTAGCAATTTGTAGTGAAATTCATCTTGTCACTTAATATTGTAGCTGTTTGTTCACTATTAAGTGGTGTTTAGATCTGCTAGTACTGCACCTTTTAACTGTTTCAGTAGCATTTACTTAGGTTGTTAGATCAGTGTTTGTAGTGTTAAAAATTTGTTTAAATCTCATAAAGAGTAATTTTCTATATATATTGGTAGCTAATATTGATAAATTAATTGAGGTTTTACATTTTGGAGTAAGTTTGAGCATTTAAAATTCAAGTGGAAGGGTAATTTTTAGTCTGATCACCTGCACAATCAGTTCATAGCTGCTCATCTGTCATTCTTCATAGAATCTGTTCTTGTTTGCTATTAGAGATTATAACTCGATTATTGGTTTTCTGAGTAGCTTGTTTTTATAGTTAGTTGTTTCAGTTCTTGGTTGGGAATTTCCAGCTTATTAGATTAGCTTATTTTGCCTATCTAATTGCCTGTGTGAGACTGTTTTGCTTTATGCTTATTAGGACTGCAATTTGATTTGTGATCTTAAACTGTGTACTAAAGCTTGTTTCTGAGTTTATTGGTAGTAGTTTTAGATTTGTGTAATAATTGTTTGGCTTTTAGAATTGACTGTTGCTACATTGCTTATCAGTTTGAGCTTTTTCCTTGAGCTTATTGCTTAAAATGTTGAGTATCTGTGATTTTTGAGCTATAACTTGGTTATACATTGCATTTTCTGAGCATTTTATATTATAATAAGCTTGTGTTAGAGATTTCATTCAGTTTTGTTCACAAGTGCTTATTTATAAGCACTTGTGAATAAGCAGTTGGTCTAAATAAGCTCTTAAACACCTTAATTTCTTTTCAAAATTTTTCTCTGAGTTTCTTTTATAATTTTTGATTTTCTGGAAATTTTTCAGATTTTTCCAAAGCCTTTTACTATTTTTCCTATTTTCTTTTGATTATTTTCTATTTTTAAATAGTTTTTAATTGCCAATAATTCATAAAAAGTCGAAAAAGGTCAGAAAATTACAAAAATATTTTTAGAATTTCTTTATTAATATTTTAGAATTTTTAGAATTAAATTTTCATTTTTCCAAGTTAATTTTCTATTTTTCTTTATTTTTAATTCATTTTTAATTACAAAAATAGAGAATTAATTCTAGAAAATAAATAAAAAGTAAAAAAAATATTTTTCTTTTTCTTAAAATTCTTTTTATTAGTTTTAAATTTTTTAGAAAATATTTCCAAGTCCGTAGGGTCATTTTTCGTTATACGTTACGTTTTAAATTTTACGGTTGCGTTACCGTTTTCACGTTTTTCATTTCGGTGCATAATTAGCTTGTAATCTTTGCATGCTTTATCATTGTTTGTGAATAATTGAATTCCTTGATTGCTATTTTCACTCTATCACTCTTTCACCATTCACTTACACTACACGATTCCCAAACCGATAATTCGGATTTTCCATTCGAGCCTTCGTTGGGAGAACGACCCGAGAAATACTTTCACTAGTATTTCTTTAGAATATAATTATACTATAATTGACACGAATCATTTTACAATAAAAAAAATAAAAATAGAAGGGAAAAAAAGTTAAGATTTCACATAAGTTTTCAAATAGCATCACCTTTTTTGTTTAAATTTGCAACATTTTAAACAAAGCAAGTGATCTACTTGAAAACTTTATACTTTTCTAGACACACGAAACTTAGATATACTACAGTATATAAGTAACCATAAAGTTCTTTCTACAACCTATGTGGAATATAACGACACGACAAGATAAAAAGTTAGAAAAACTGTCCATAGAAAAATGGTAAAAAAAATGGTTGAAAATTATTTAAATGTACATGGAAAGAAAAAGTTAATGCAAGAGTGGGCGAAAGAAACATATGTCACTTGAAATTCCATATTGAAGTTTAGAAGCAATTAGTTTATGTGTTTGGAGCAAGGATAAAGAAAGGGGACAATTTGAATAACATGAAAATTTTATGTTGTTATTGCTCTTAATAACAAATTGCAAATGTTTAAGCATTGTATAAAAGAACACGTGCTTGCATTCACCGGGTATAAAACCCTTTATCCAAAAAAAAAAATAAAAAAAAAAATAAGAACAAAAACATGTACTTTTTTCTAAGAAAAAAGGATTAGCGCTTATTTATTTGTAATCGTTTATGTAAAAATCTACACAGCACTCACTGAACTACGTTTTCTGTCAAGAACTTAAACTCTTAAAGTATTATGAAACTTCATTTGGCCTAAGGTGCCCAATTTATATTACCATTATTTCTTTATGTTATAATCCTCATCAACTACGTTCATTTAGCTCATATATCTTTTTCAATTAACATACATTTAGATTATTTTGTGACATTTCGAACGCGTCCCATTTATGAGCTCCCAATTAGTTTTATGTGCGTGTATTATCTTAACGAGACATATGTTGCTTGTTGAGTTACATTGTACGGGATTCATTTGCTCACTTTATAAGTTTGAGTTTAATTGTAAATTTTATTGGTAAATCAAAATATAATGTTGTTTTAGACTTAATTAACAATTGTAAAAACATATGACATTATTTTGTGCAATTTGTTTTTCCTTCCTAATTTTGTTTTAATTATTTGTCAATCAGGTTACTTAATTTTATAACATTAACAAAACTGTGTCTGAACAGAATTTTATATTGGAAAAAAAACACGTCATAGGTGGTTGATGTAATAACGAAGGACATGTTGTTCTTGGTAAGCACACGTCAATGGGGTACCTATACACGTAGTCTGAGTATATAAGTCACAATATAAAAACCATTAGCAAGGTCAACCTACACACTTCTACATCTTAATTAGTACACATCTACGAAAACATTACCGCCATAAAAACAAATGAGGTACACTAAAATCGGTTCAAAATAAAATTTTCATCAAACCACATCAACTATTTAACTTATGCATAAACACCCGCCACAATGCACGAGTTAACAATTCTCATTCTAGTTCTTTATCAATTGGCTTTTAAAATATACTTTCCTTTTAAGCCATGTGAAATCAGAGACTAAACCGATTTCGCTAAAACATCTTTTATAGTGAGTAGTACAAAACATAACATAAAAATTAATTAAGAATTCCGGTTTCACTAAAACATCTTTTATAGTAAGTACAACAAACAAACAAAAAATTGAGAATTCGTATTAACTTTCAAATCTGTCATCACCAAACTAACTATTTTAGCTAGCTAGATTGCAACAACTATGAAAACATACTACTCTTCTAAATACAATCAGCTCACGTATGTGTCGAAAACTAGAAGGGGTTGAATAGTTTTATGTTCTTTTTGAGTTTATTTTACGAAAATTATAGTTGCTTATAAAATTTGATTCGATCTTATGTGAATTCAATTGTTAACAAGAATGAGCAAGTCTAAATAGATACAATCTAATAATGTAAACAAAGTAATGAAATGAAATAAAAGATAGAGATGGAGAGATCAAACCACAACACGCGAATTTATAGTGGTTCGGCTACAAGGACACCTTCCTTGCCCTACTCCACTCTCCGAGTACCACACTCGAGAGTTTTCTTCACTATGTCAACAAACTCCTTCTGGCGGAGAAACCTTACACACCTTGGCTTACACCGATTAACGACACTAAGCTAAATGTCGAGTTCTAATCTTAGCTAGAACTAATATCACAACTTCTTCACAACTTCACTACTTCTTCACAATAACTTCACGACTTCTTCTTCACATCTACTTCACACCTTCTTCAATGCACAACTACTTCACAAATTCTACTCTACAAATCAACACAACTAATATCTGCAATCTACCAAATCACACAACACTTTTGCAAGTAATCTATCACTACTACAAGATGATATCAACTAGTCACAACACTACTACTTTGTATAGATGTTGAAGGAGTGTTCTTCTTTTTGCACTTGTATGGATGAAGTCTTGGATCACTTGGAAACAAAGACTTATGAATTATATGATCAAAGGTTTTTGGAATAGAAATGGAGATGAGATCAGAAAGTTTTTAGTGCAAAAAGGTGAGAAAAATTTATGAAATGAACCAGTATTTATAGGGATAAAAAAATATTGTTCTGGAGTGTGCCGGTCCCCTTAATCATTGATGCGTGGGGTTTGCACCAGGCTTTACCTCTCGAGGGATCTCGAGAAGCTTACAACCCCCACCAGGCAGTGTACCTGATCGATGTAGTATAGTATTTCCCACTATTTATTTCATGAAATTTTAAACCGTCCCCACTATCTATTTCATGAAATTTTAAACCATAACCATTTCTCTTCACCTAACACACAACATAACCGGCACCACTCACAACATACTGCACCACGCCACCAGAATCATCGAATATCGATACACATCTACCCAAAACACAAATTTAATACTCGTCGTACTGATGCGTGGGAATCGCACCTTGCTTTACCTCTCGAGGGATCTCGAGAAGCTTACAACCCCCACCAGGCAGTGTACCTGATCGTTGTAGTATAGTATAGTGACAAGTACCGGGGGATTGATCGTTCAGCTAGGAATAGTGTCGTTAGGATTGAAATTAATCTAACTAGGTCCAAAGGTGAAGGATGATTCTTTTTTTATTTTTATATTTTATGAAAAGCAAGTAAAAGTCTCGGGTATTGGGAGAGTGGGCGGAATTAGTTGCTAATCAACTAACCCAAAAGCTACTGTTTAAACTAATTAACAAGAAAACTAAACTAAGGTTCTACAAGATAAGTGAAGCATGTCTACCCATGATATGTTACTCCTTGCTAGCTATCCAATCCTACCTATTGAATTGTAACCTTGTTTTAATTGACGGGTTGTATTCCTTAATACCATTCGTGGGGTGGCATACATAACTCCCCAACTCTATGAGCTCTTATCTCCTCCTACACCATGACCCAGCACAACTATAGGGATTGTAAACAGTGGCTCATGCATTAAATACAACCAATAAAGACCTAGTACGCCTCGGTTCATGTTTCTTAAGACGTTCAAGCATGTTACCATTTGGAGATCTGCCAGTTTTCTTAAGCCTAACATATAAATCATTCAATCAAAACAAGAATCAATAGGAAACAAGGATTATAAACTAAACCAACTAGATCTATTGAAGTTGTCACGCCTTAATTGATGGAGATAGACACAACATCAACAAGAAATCAATGAGATCTAAATAATTATAAACAAGTTTCACATAATCATAAGTAGACACAAGGTGAATTAGCAAATCATCATCAAAGAAGAGCAAACAACAATGATAATGGAAAACATAATTAAGATAGAATCATAAAACCAATACATGATGTTTATGGAGTGATTGAAACCCTCTAAGTTGCTGGAAAAACACCCACCTAAACCCAGGAATCGACCTTAGGGTTTAGGGCTTACAAAAAGTGAAGTTATGAAGTTATATTTATAGGCATGTTTTCTGTCGGCCCTTCGTGACGGCGTCAGCCCATACTCTTGACGCCGTCAAGACCATTTTTTCACCAAATTTTAGATCTCTTCGTCCTCTTCGTTTCCTTTTTTGAATCGCTCAAATCCGAGTTCGTATGCAAAAGTTATGGCCAAAACGGTGTCAGCTACCACGCGCGCAAGTTTTGACAAGTTAACACGTGACGGCCTTGGTGACGCCTTCAGGTACACGTGACGGCCTTGGTGACGGCCTTGGTGACGCCGTCACCAACCACGGTATTTTATTCTTGGGAGTTTGACGCCGTCATGAGTTACTCTTGACGCCTTCATGTACTGTTCCCAGCATGGAAAATTGAGACTTTGCCGTTTTCTTCACTTTTAAGCTCCAAAAACGTCCAAAATGGCTTCTTTTCCAGAATTCACTCTCCAAACACCTAAAATCACAAAAGGAACGATTTAGGGCTATATTTGATCAAATAAAGTCGGATTCGGGCTTAAATGACCCCCTAAAAATGGATCATTTTTCGCCTCATCATATACCCTTACACTTGAGATTTGCTTGTCCTCAAGCAAATGAGCTTTTATTCTACTCAAAAGACAAGTTAGGGGTCATTTAACACTAATATAAAAGTAATTACAACAAATAATCGTTCCACTAAAGACCAATAGACAAGCACGGAGGTCATACACAAGCACCTCACAAATAGTGTTTAGATACTCACATCTCTCGGGTGTAATAAAGTAATATAACATTATGGAAATGGAAGATATCTCTCACTACCTGTCATAGCAAAATAGATTACCATAGGCTTGGGAAAGGATCAAACCTCCACCACATGGCGTAAGCACCTAGGATAAACTATCAAAGAGGTCTTTTAAAGGGTTGTAACGTTAGGTATAGGGATATGAATTACACGGTTTTGTTGGATAAAGGAAGTTTTACTGGTGGCGAGTTAACAATCTTGGTTAATTACATGTACAAGATGGCGTTGCTAAGCCAAGACTAGACTCGACTTAAGCTAATAAATGAAAAACAACTAAAAACATAAAATGAACATAGAATAAAAATGGGATGGTAGTCCGTTTTTTTTTTTTTTTTTTTTTTTTTTTTTTTTTGCATACACTCTTACCCTACCATCCAAAATAATACATCATAGGGGTATGAACATTCCCCTTACACTTGAATTTTTACATACTTTACATTTAACTAATCTAATGACTCGAATTAAGAAAATCAAAACACTTGGAGCACTTTTAAGATTAACGTACATATGGGGGTAATAATATGATGTTCTTCCCCATTACTCCATAAAATAAGTACTTACCCATGAGTCCCAATCGTCCCAAAACAATATGTACAAGGATATGACTCGACTTAGCAACCGTGTAATCAATTAGAAAGTTAACTTAGGGTTTAACAATTAACAATAATGCACTAAAAATGAGCGCATACACGGAAGGCTAAGGCGATTTGGTTGTACATTTAAGTGGGGTGTAACAAATTCTTCCTTTAAGTAAGATGCTTAAAGTTAGAAACGAAAAGATAGGCTCGGAGGGGTGTACTAGGGGTTTCGTGTACTAAAAATGAGTACAACGCTAAGGGTGTGGGAAAAATTAGTTGACTTAACTAGTCAAGTAGTATGACTTAAATGGTCAAGTAATTATGATACGGGTTTAACACAAGGGTGATCCTAATGCCTCTTATCATGTAGTAAATCCTACCACACGAATGTAGTCTCACTAGCGGTCTCGGGATGCATCACTAACGCAAGTTCTAGAATCTAAATGCTACCGGTACACTCATAAGCACCAATAATGAATGCTTTTCCTATCAAATCTAAAGGCGAACCTCACTTTTTTGGGTGGAAAATTTTTCTGAATATACGGTTATGTGCTAGTCATACAACCTCCTATCCATGAGACGCTTGCTATGGCTAAAGTTTCACTCCTAAATGTTGTAAAAAATTTTAAATTTGGCGCTAAAATTACACTAACAAGTATTTCTCATAGTTTTATTACACATCTACTATTAAATAAAACAAACTCAAGCGAAAGTGCATATGTAAGGTATCATCTTTTTACCATCCCCTTACACTTAAGATGAACATTGTCCCCAATGTTCAAGTAAAGAATGTAAAAGTGAAAAAGTAAAGAGAATGAAATCAAATACTCCCCTGATTCGCTCGGTATGGATAATAGGTTGGCCAGGTTAAATCTTCCTCCAAGAAAATGAACAATCAAAGCTTCCCTTCCAGAATATAAATCATCTTCTTGTCATACATAACCTGTAAATCCTGAGAAAACAGACAAAAACCCAAAGCATCAACCTGAACAAAGATAACTCACAACTAGATGTAATTCCAGACTTAGGAATAAAAACAAAACAATTAAAGATATAATGCTTGTGGAATGAATGTTTGCAGATTTCCTGGAGTTTATAAAACTTAATAATTCAACAAAAACCTTAAGACTCCGTTAGAAAAACAAAACCGGTAAAATTTCCAGATTTTTAACTCCTGACGCCGTCAAGAGTAAAACTCTGACGCCGTCAGAATGGACCTGCAGAAATTCTTATGTTAAGTTTCCGGAAAATTTCTGGAAAAACTTCGTCCTACTTCCTGGAAAATCCTGCAAAACATCATTACGACTCGATACAAGCATTTGACTCTAACAAGTACTAATACACATGTCCATTTAATATTGTTGTGGTTCATGCTCAATTTCGTTCTTATAAATAAATTTGGATCTCCCTTACACTTATCTTTTGCAAAATACCTTTATATGCAATTAAGACGAAGTTAAAAACAAAATAAAGCATTTTCACAATTTACTTTGAAACATGAGCCACAAACAATAAAAATAAAACATGCATACGGAAACAAATAAAATCAAACAAACAAATAAAAACACACAAAACATGGGTTGCCTCCCAAGAAGCGCTTGTTTTTGTTCGAGTCACGAGCCTGACTCTACCCTTATTTAATGGAAATAGGGGAGGTTCTCCCTACACTTAGGATTAAGTGTGGGTGAAAGTAGCGATACACACCCTTAGGGTGTGAATATGCCACGTGAGGTGAAGGGGGTGAGTGAATGGCTTCCTTCATCCTAAAACTACCCGGATAATATTGGTTGATGGGTGGGTCGGTTCCTCTTTTGTCTCCTAGAAATATATCTAAGGATGGAAAGGTGTGTAAAGATTGAGGTTCCGGTTCATCAACACTAGGAAATTCCCTAGAACTAGGAGTAAGGTTATCACTACAAGTGTTCAAACCTATATCCTCAAGTGGTGCCTGGTCCAAGAGTTCTACCTCCATTGGAATTCCTAAAGTTTTTTCTACTTCTTCCGGGTAAGTCACGGGCGGTGTGTGTGCCTCAAATGATGGTTGAGTATTTTGTGGGCTTATGTTATTTACCTCATCATTCCATGTGTCAGGATCTAGCCCTAACATTCTCCCAAGTATCTCACGTCCTTCTCTAGGCATCTCAGCTTCTATGTCCGAGTCATAAGGATCATCCTCAATATTCTGACTGCTATATACAAATTGCCCAAGAGATTCATCATCTGTTTCTTGAGATTCATCATCATCGATCATAGGACCTAGGTCTTTTTGATCAATGTGATCATGCTCGGCTAAATCCTCCTCAATTATTTTCTTGTGAAGTGATAATAGCAAACCTAGTGCTTCATCCAACTTATGATTTGTTGCAATGGCTCTCTCCATAATTCCATGGCAAACTAGGTCGCATTTCCTATTGGCCTCACTAAAACTAGATCTTAAATATGGAGGTTGTTCATAAGAATCTATCCTAGGTGATGGCTCATATGATTCATAGGTGTCTCTAAATGAGGTATTTTGAACTCTTTGGTGTGTTAGCCACTCAATCCTATCTTGTAATCTTAGAAGTCTAAGTGTAAAGTCCATTTGAAGCAAATTACAAACAAAATCACAAAGAAAAGATAGACTACGAGAAAGCTACAAAATAAAAAGAAAAAATCTCACTTGATAGGAATCTAATGAGTAGACCTAATAAAAATCAAATTCAACCTAAACAATAACTATTCCCCGGGCTGCGGCGCCAAAAACTTGATGCGTGGGAATCGCACCTTGCTTTACCTCTCGAGGGATCTCGAGAAGCTTACAACCCCCACCAGGCAGTGTACCTGATCGTTGTAGTATAGTATAGTGACAAGTACCGGGGGATTGATCGTTCAGCTAGGAATAGTGTCGTTAGGATTGAAATTAATCTAACTAGGTCCAAAGGTGAAGGATGATTCTTTTTTTATTTTTATATTTTATGAAAAGCAAGTAAAAGTCTCGGGTATTGGGAGAGTGGGCGGAATTAGTTGCTAATCAACTAACCCAAAAGCTACTGTTTAAACTAATTAACAAGAAAACTAAACTAAGGTTCTACAAGATAAGTGAAGCATGTCTACCCATGATATGTTACTCCTTGCTAGCTATCCAATCCTACCTATTGAATTGTAACCTTGTTTTAATTGACGGGTTGTATTCCTTAATACCATTCGTGGGGTGGCATACATAACTCCCCAACTCTATGAGCTCTTATCTCCTCCTACACCATGACCCAGCACAACTATAGGGATTGTAAACAGTGGCTCATGCATTAAATACAACCAATAAAGACCTAGTACGCCTCGGTTCATGTTTCTTAAGACGTTCAAGCATGTTACCATTTGGAGATCTGCCAGTTTTCTTAAGCCTAACATATAAATCATTCAATCAAAACAAGAATCAATAGGAAACAAGGATTATAAACTAAACCAACTAGATCTATTGAAGTTGTCACGCCTTAATTGATGGAGATAGACACAACATCAACAAGAAATCAATGAGATCTAAATAATTATAAACAAGTTTCACATAATCATAAGTAGACACAAGGTGAATTAGCAAATCATCATCAAAGAAGAGCAAACAACAATGATAATGGAAAACATAATTAAGATAGAATCATCAAACCAATACATGATGTTTATGGAGTGATTGAAACCCTCTAAGTTGCTGGAAAAACACCCACCTAAACCCAGGAATCGACCTTAGGGTTTAGGGCTTACAAAAAGTGAAGTTATGAAGTTATATTTATAGGCATGTTTTCTGTCGGCCCTTCGTGACGGCGTCAGCCCATACTCTTGACGCCGTCAAGACCATTTTTTCACCAAATTGTAGATCTCTTCGTCCTCTTCGTTTCCTTTTTTGAATCGCTCAAATCCGAGTTCGTATGCAAAAGTTATGGCCAAAACGGTGTCAGCTACCACGCGCATAAGTTTTGACAAGTTAACACGTGACGGCCTTGGTGACGCCTTCAGGTACACGTGACGGCCTTGGTGACGGCCTTGGTGACGCCGTCACCAAACACGGTATTTTATTCTTGGGAGTTTGACGCCGTCATGAGTTACTCTTGACGCCTTCATGTACTGTTCCCAGCATGGAAAATTGAGACTTTGCCGTTTTCTTCACTTTTAAGCTCCAAAAACGTCCAAAATGGCTTCTTTTCCAGAATTCACTCACCAAACACCTAAAATCACAAAAGGAACGATTTAGGGCTATATTTGATCAAATAAAGTCGGATTCGGGCTTAAATGACCCCCTAAAAACGGATCATTTTTCGCCTCATCACGTACTGAGTTTAATTCTTTACAGTTCAAGTACGTTTATCTGGTATATCTTCGATTTAGTCTATAGTTTTATTCATTTTTGCATTTGTACTTGTTCTTTGATGAAATTCGAAATTAGGGTTATTACCACAAAGCCGAAATTAGGATTTTGTAATTTTCTTAATTAAATGGAATTAGGTTTTACTAAAAAAACTTAAATTAGGTTCTATATTCTTTAGTTGAATTTATATCTAACATTTCCAGGTTAAAAGGGGTATTTGGAATTTAATTTTTAACTGAAGCCACAATAATCAATCAAATGGTTGTGTTAAATGATGTATGGTTCTTGTCGCAACAGAAAGAAGCTAGGCTTATCAAATTACTTAATGTCGCAAACTGACGTTGATGAACTTAATATTGGGTTAATCCCACTCTTACCCGCTTTCTACCTATTTAGAGGGTCAAACCCGAAGTCAAAGTCAATTACATTAAAAAGTCAACTCTCAAGAATAATTGTCATTTAGCAGTTACAAAGGAAGTGACACATCTGTTGATTCTACCGAACCAACACAACTATTCAATCACACCTTTTTACTTTGTATATATAGATTAGAATCTATAATCTTACAACTTGATGACATATTATTATTTCAATTAATTCAAAAGCAATTCTTTGAACGTATCGTGTATCTTGGTATATTGTGCCCCCACGTTAGACCAACAAAGATCCAACGTTGAGGCCAACAATTGGTATCAGAGCGGTTTGGATTCATCTAACCAAATCATCATATACCAAGGGTTTTATTTTGCCCTGAATCGAAGAAGAACCAATTCCCAGAAATCGGTAAATTTTTTTTCTGCAAATTATTATTCGAACCACAAATCAAAATCAATAATCATTTTTGTGATTCCGAAAACCATCCTTAATTCATAGTCGCCTCGTAATTATTTACCGGCAACTAAGAAAAGGCAATTTTCAATTATTTTGCAAAATTTTTTTTCATTCGGATTTATTTTACCGAGAGTAGAAAACATCATAAGGGAACAAAGGTTTTTGATTTTTCATCAAACAAAAACCTTATATCGATTCAGAAACAAAAACCCATTACCATCGAATAACACGATAGTCATCAGAAAGGGAAAATAAATTGATTCAACAAAAGGAACAAACACACCTGTTGCATCCAGAATCAAATACCCTTTATTCTTGAATCATCTTGATTCAATTTTACACGGAGGAACAAATCCGAGAAGGATTAACCGACGCTCGAATAAACGAGAACACCGAATACCCGTGAAGAAGAAGGTTAACCAAAGCCAAATATCTGGCCGTCAACCATCAGAAGCATAGCAGATTAAACGGTCTTACCCAAAAGAAAGAGGCAGAGACAATTTTTTTTTTATCTCTGGCAAAGAGATAAGAAAGAAAGAGGCGCATCAAATAAACGCCAGGGCAACATCGAACCAACAAAAAGGGCTACGGGTTCTATTTAACCCCCCAGGTTTCGAAATTTTTATATATCCACCCTTCTATTTAAACTTTACTTATTATTAGTATAGTTTACTTTTATTTTCGATAAGTTACTACATAATACCCTTAAGTATACTTATCATATTTTATTATAATAACCTAGTGTATTTACGCTGCTTATTATAATTAGGAATAACTTTTAAGGAGTAATTAACCTTAGGTTTATTCACTTTGAATTTTTTTTAATCTCCGAGGATAGTTTATATTATAACTAATCCTATAGGTTTTGATTGTCACTTTAGACACAAAACATTAGAAGCGCGCTATATTTTTTAACACATACCCCGTGTTAGAATTTTAGGAGTCTATCTAGTGATTATCATTAAAAATGACTAATGGTGGAGATAGTGGAAAGAAGGAGGCTAGTACACCTAATACTACCACTCAATTCCAATGCCCGATATTGAAACCCGCGAATTACTCATTATGGGCAATTCGAATGCAAATACTTTTAGAAGCAAATGGGTTATGGGAAACAATTGAGTCAACTGAAACAACTCAACCCGATAAGAAAAAAGAAACAACTGCTATTGCATACCTTTACCAATCCTTACCCGAAGATCAATTACTTCAAATAACAAAGCACAAAACCCCGAAAGCAATATGGGATGCTTTGAAAACTAGGCACTTAGGTGAAGAAAGAGTACAACAAGCCAGACTTCAAACACTCAGATCTGAACTTGAGTTGTTACATATGAAGGAAGATGAAACCATCGACACCTTTACAGGAAAACTCACAACTCTTGTAAACAAAGCCGCCAGTCTAGGACACACAATAAAAGATCAGAACTTTGTTAGGAAGTTACTAAATGCTGTACCCGATAGGTATTTGCAAATAGTTGCCTCCATAGAACAATATTCTGATCTAAACGCTATGACCCTAGAAGAAGCAATTGGAAGACTTAAGACCTATGAAGAAAGGATTAAGTTTAAGAAAGGGAAACAGGAGAACACTCAAGATAAATTGATGTTCACACGACATGAAGGTAGAGGAAAGAATTTTAAGGGACATGGTAGTGGAAGACATAAATATTCACACAATAAAAACCACGAGAATCCTAAAGGAGAAAGAAAAGAGGGAGAAAAACCTCATAACAACTTCAAGAGATCAAACTTTGATCCTAGCAATGTAACTTGTTACAAATGCCACAAGAAAGGACATTATGCAAGTAAGTGTTATGCCAATACAAACACTAACGTGCAATCTAACCTTGTCGAGGAGGACTTCGAACCTACCTTATTAATGGCAATTTTAGAAGATCCACTTGTAAAAGAAGTTGAAGACCAAAATGTCTCTCTACACGAAGAGGTAGAAACACAAGAGACAAATTTGGATAGTCAATGGTATTTAGACAATGGAGCTAGTAACCATATGACAGGAGTGAGAGAACACTTCAAAGACCTAGATGAGAAAGTTAGTGGAAAAGTGAAATTCGGAGACGGATCACACATAGAGATCAAAGGCAAAGGTTCAATCCTAATAGAATGTGATGATGAGAAACAAAGAATCATTTCACATGTCTATTACATCCCAAGCCTGAAAAGCAATTTATTGAGCCTTGGTCAATTCACCGAAATTGGTTGTAAAGTTGTAATGGAAGATAATGAACTACGACTTTATGACATGGACGACAAAATCTTCTTAAGAGTTACAAGACAAAGAAACCGTCTGTACAAAGCAAGTCTGAGAATAGGAACACCTGTTTGCTTACTAGCAAACTTAAAGGATAACACTTGGCTATGGCACGCAAGACTAGGACATCTCAACTTTGATTCATTAAAAACTATGGCTCAAAGAGAGTTAGTTCAAGGAATACCTGCCATTAAGCATACAACACAAATCTGTGATGTTTGTTTAATTGGTAAACATAGTAGAGCACCATTTCCAAAGAAAGCCAAAACCAGATCTACATCACCCTTAGACTTAGTATATGGAGATTTATGTGGACCAATCACACCACCAACACCATCTGGAAAGAAATACATATTCTTGTTAGTCGATGATTATTCAAGATACATGTGGGCGTATTTCCTAGAAACGAAAGATCAAGCATTTGATACTTTCAAGGAATACAAGAATTCAATAGAAAAGGAGTTAAGGACAACATTAAAGATGTTTAGAACCGATCGTGGAGGAGAATTCACATCAAATGAATTCATCCAATATTGCAAAGACAATGGCATATCACGACAACTCACCGCTCCTTATTCACCACAACAAAACGGAGTAGTAGAACGAAGAAATAGGACAATTATGTCTACAACCCGATGTATGATGAAAGCAACTAACATGTCACAAGATTTTTGGGCTGAAGCTATTAGACATGCAATATACATCTTAAATAGTGTACCTATAAAAGCACTAGAAGATATTACTCCATATGAAGCAATTAAAGGAAGAAAGCCAAATCTAGAAACACTTAGAATTTTCGGCTGCATAGCATATGCAAAGATACCATCTCAACGCTTAACAAAGCTTGATGATAGAAGCAACAAAATGGTATACTTAGGCAATGAACAAGGATCAAAAGCTTATAGATTATTTGATCCAACAACACAAAGGATTTGTGTTAGTAGAGACGTGAAGTTTAAAGAGGAAGAAGCATGGGATTGGAAGGATTACATGAGTGAACACACTAATGAACCAGAATGGATTGACTTCAGAATAGAAAACCTTGAAGCCACAACTGAACACCATGAGCAAAATATCCAACCAAATGACGAAGACAATGATATTCCCAACAACGATGACGATTACACAACATCAGCAACAAGCTCACCCTCACAATCACAAACACTTCACACACCATCTACAATTTCATCCCGAGTAAACTCTCAAGTTACACCAATCAATTCAATACAATCAACCTATCAAAGTGATAGTGGTTCTACATCAACCATAGTTTCACATTCACACTATGACAATACACCTATAAGAGGTTTCAGAACTTTGAATGATTTATTTGACGAAACTGAGAGATTATTACTTGCTGAAGATGAACCTAAGAATTACAAGCAAGCATCAAATGATAAAAAATGGATCGAAGCAATGAAGGTCGAGTTAGATTCCATCAATAGAAATAACACATGGGAACTAACCTCTTTACCCAAAGGACATAAAGCAATTGGCTTAAAATGGGTATTCAAGACCAAGAAAGATGCTAATGGAAACATAGTCAGGCATAAAGCAAGACTAGTAGCAAAAGGATATATTCAAGAGCATGGCATAGATTTTGAGGAAGTTTTCGCACCTGTAGCAAGGATGGAAACTATAAAATTATTACTCGCCATTGCTGCTAATAACAAATGGGAAGTACATCACCTTGATGTAAAATCTGCATTTCTACATGGAGACTTAAAAGAAGAAGTTTATGTTTCACAACCGGAAGGCTTCATACAAGAAGGGAATTCTGGAAAAGTCTATAGACTCATTAAAGCACTATATGGTCTAAGACAAGCACCACGTGCATGGAACATAAAACTGGACAACACCTTGAAGTCCTTAGATTTCAAGAAATGTGCACTAGAACAAGCGATCTACACAAAGACCACAAAGGACTCAATTCTACTTATAGGAGTCTGCGTAGATGATCTAATCATCACTGGCACACCAAAGGAAGAGATTGACAAATTTAAAGCTCAAATGGAAGACAAATTCGAAATGAGTGACCTTGGATTATTAACATACTATCTAGGGATAGAAGTCACACAAACTGGAGGTGACATATCAATAAAGCAATCTGCATACGCAACCAAGATTCTAAAGGAAGTTGGAATGACGGACTGCAATGAAACCCTAATACCTATGGATCCAGGAACAAGATTGACAAAGAATACTGAAGGAACATTGGTCAACTCAATTGAATATAGAAGCTTAATTGGATGTCTACGATATCTGCTTCACACAAGACCCGACTTAAGTTACTCCATTGGATTACTTAGTCGATTTATGCAAGAACCTAAAGAGCAACACATGAAAGCAATTAGACATGTACTACGTTATGTTAAAGGAACAAAGAACTACGGTATCACCTATAAACATAATGGAGGAAACAAAATACAAGGCTTTAGCGACAGTAGCTATGGAGTCAACACTCAAGAAGGCAAAGGAACTACTGGAATCATTTTCTACTATGGTGATTCACTAATAAGCTGGAGCACACAGAAGCAAGCCACAGTAGCATTATCATCATGCGAATCTGAATTTATTGCAGCAACTGCAGCAGCAACACAAGCATTATGGTTAAAAAGACTACTCAGCAGGCTTACGCACTCGAAGGAAGAGAAGGTAACTATTCTGGTTGATAACAAATCAGCTATAGAACTAATGAAGAATCCTGTTTTTCACGGGAGAAGTAAACACATTGATACGAAGTAACACTTCATACGAGAATGCGTTGAAAGAGAAGACTTACAAGTTGAATTTATTCGAGGAGAATATCAGAAGGCTGACATACTCACAAAGGCACTACCGAAGATCAAATTTCTAACAATGAGACACTTTATTGGAGTCAAAGATTTAGGAGATGATGATTGTGATTAAGGGGGAGAATATTGGGTTAATCCCACTCTTACCTGCTTTCTACCCATTTAGAGGGTCAAACCCGAAGTCAAAGTCAACTACATTAAAAAGTCAACTCTCAAGAATAACTGTCATTTAGCAGTTACAAAGGAAGCGACACATCTGTTGATTCTACCGAACCAACACAACTATTCAATCGCACCTTTTTACTTTGTATATATAGATTAGAATCTGTAATCTTACAACTTGATAACATATTATTATTTCAATTAATTCAAAAGCAATTCTTTGAATTTATCGTGTATCTTGGTATATTGTGACCACGTTAGACCAACAAAGATCCAACGTTGAGGCCAACACTTAACAAGGTAATTTTATTTAGGATTCAAGACTTGCAAATTGTCCTTCACACGAACAAAACTATTCACAAATGGAGGAAGTTGCAAAGGTGGGCATGAATTGGCACTAGGGTAATTTATGTGGAGGATCTCTAATAGCAAGGGAGGACTATCAGTAATATTTGTTTAAGTTAGGAACAGGTTGCGGGTCATAATGGTCTAATGAATGTTAATTGATATAAAAGCCACACCAACATAAATGTAAACACGAAATCAAACATAAACACCAAGTAAACATGAGTCAAGTCAACCCGTGAGTCAACTCAACCCGTGAGTTGACTCGGACGAGTAAGATGTACCAACACCTTATGGGGGATGTTATATGTGCAATAGCTGTTACTAACTTAATTGAATGGAAATTGTTTTAGGAATGGGACTAATTTTGTGGTGTTATATATGCAGGTTTCATTCAAGTTCCAGGTATGGACAGATTAAATCTGGTGTTGTGGAATGTACTTTTTACTTCTTGAATGATGAAAAAATAACCAATTGCAATTTTGTATCTACGGTTAATATTTGATTAGGAATCATGCTTTTTAGGTCTGAAATTATCCCTCCATTGTAGCATGATGAATACATCAAGTTAAGGTTGTGGACTGATAGCTCATTGGAATATCAGTGGATACATATTGTGTACATTAGTTTGGAGGCTCGGTTACAGACCAGAGTGTAAAGACATGGATTTTAGCTGCATACAAGGAATTATTTGCTTTGGTTGGGTCCTCAGCACTGCCTAAGATTGCAGCGTTTGCTTAAATGTTCAGGTTACGGCGCTCCTCGCTTCAAGCTTAAGCATGCTTTATTGTTTTAAAATATTTTTTTGCATGGTATTATATGCAATTTAACCACTATATTACCTCAACCTCGATGCAGGTGCAACAATTGAGACCGCATCAGTTGTGGCATTTGATGTCGGTGTTGCCATTTATTTTTATTGTGATTGCATTGTTCATTTTAACGTAGATATTTTTATGTTCATTTTAATATCTTATCTTTAGATACTCACACTCTTTACCATTGCTTATGTTTCTTAAAAAAAAAACACTTGCACTAATTCCTATATCATGCTTTTACAGTCTTTCAACAATTGCAAAGAAAAGTCCTGCATTTTATGGGCTCATACTTCCAGCCTTACTTGGTTTGGGTCCATCAAGTTCTATGGTTAAAGCGGGTTGGTGTTTCTGGAGTGCATCATGCATTAAAGAATGCTTTCCTTTCCTGCTTGAGATGCACACACCAGGGTGCTGTTTCGGTAACCATTTCCTTTATTGCAAAACTGGACTGAGAACAAGTTTCTATGTCGTATATGCTTATCCTTCTTTGTTTTTAGTTATATATATTTGGTGTGATGTACATATTGCAGAATTAGGTTCTAGGTAGTCGACAAAATAATGTCTATATACTTAACAAGCTTACTTTTAGCTGCTAAAACCTGCACACTTTGTATACAAGATGCTTTTTCATACTGTATTTTTCAATGCTCTTAACTGTTTTGTTAAACTCATGTACAAAAGAGGTCAAAGATCATTGTGGCTTAGCTCAAGAACTGTACATCAGCTCCATAGAAAGTAAGTTACCCTCAAATCATGACACTTCATATTTGTGTACATTTATTGTAACTGTGGGTTGCCCTTTGTCAAGTGAATGAGTACATACCTCTGTTTTTTGTTGCTTGATAGAATAGTAACCATGATTTTTATTTACTTTTAACCATATATGTGCCAGGTACATAAGTCATTTAGTTAGAATTTCGACTTCTTACAGCTTAGCTTTCTACGAATAGTGTTACTTGATTATAATTAATATTAAGTAACAATGTTGCATTTAGAAGTTTAAGATCGATAAATTTCAGTAAGTTACACTTCAGTAGACATGTTACTAATATCACTTGATTTTTGTATGGTTTGAGAAAAATATATAAATAAATGTCTTTAGATAATATGAACTGAATCACTTATTTGGAAGGTCAACGGGTCAAAACTGGTCAAACATGATGAGTCATTTGGTATCCTTTTTTATTACATCATTTAGATACTAAAAAATTTGTACATGAATGTATATGCAGGCTAATCTGATGTCTTTTGACCCGTACTAAAAGCGTAATGTCGGCATGTCAACCTGTCCATCATGCAACTCATGTTTTTCCTGCATATATGGTTTAAAGTAATGGGGAAGATATTTTGCAGAATGAGAGATTTGATAGATACATGAATACATGGTCAAGATAACCATGTTTGGATAACTAGGTAAGGATTTTCTAAGATAAATAAATATAGAGTTAATTTATGATTATCTAACTATTTTCGGCTTTTAGCAACTGGTATATACATTGAGATTGAAATAATCATAGTCCATGGATTAGTCATAATTGTGCCACTTCAGAGGCAATGGGTAAACACATTTATTATAGTCAATAGGTTAGCCATGATTTTGCCACTATACACTATAGAGTATGAAATGTACTCCTGCTCAAACTCACAATCCACTAGTGTGCTCTTCTTTATTTTGTATAGCTTAAAACATAGTTGTTTTGCAAGTCAATGTTTGGGGTTAGCTATAGAATATGACATGCAATCCTGTAATTTTGCCTCCTTTTAACTTGCTTTGATTGATTTTAGGCTGTAACAAAATGATTTAAGTTAGGATGAATCTGGTAATATACTACTTGCTGATAATTTTAGGGGTGTAATGTGGTGATTGAAAGAAATTATGAGCACTAAAAGTGAAGAAATATGGTGTAACTGTTGCAAAAACCATAAAGTTTAAAGATGAAGTTAAGAATGTTTGTGCAAGTCTTGTGAATTCATAGGTTGCTAATGCTACAAATGATGGGAAGGTGTTGGTAATACTCACTCCTGGAGGATTCGTAATTATTATAATGATACGCTGCAACGATTGTTTTAACTCTCGCACTTGTATATTACTTGAATTTGATATGTTTACTTATTGATGATATCTAGTCAAATATAGCTTAAATGGAAACATATCAGATGTACCAAAAGTATGCTTTTAATTAAGTGTCCTCAATCATCTTGTTTAAAATTCTGTTTCGTGTAATAACTTAACCTTTACATATTCATTTGTGTAGCTCATCTGTTATCCAACAAAGAAGAAAACACATGGAAACTTGATGAAAGGAAGGATGCACATGGTGAAAGCATAAGAGGCAATTGTTAGATTAGATTGTTGTGCACAATAAGTTGTAAATGAGTGATTTTTATGAGACAGGTCATGTAAGGGTTATAGCTTAAAGTTGTAAGTGATGTTTATTGTAGCACACAATTTGATATCAGTAATAATAAAGTTATATTGTATTACTTCCAACTGTGACTTTGTACTTTAATTAAGAAGTTGTGGGAAATTATGAAAAAGTAGAAAATTTGTGGAATTTATTTAAAAAAATTATATAAAAAATATAAAATAAAAAATTAAAAGAAATTTATAAATTAATTCTCACAAAGACCGGTTATAGGATTAAAAAACGAGTTTGTTTGCTCTATAATAGAAACCGGCTCTAACAAGAAAACAAGTCTCAATGCTCCTATTAGAGACCGGTTATAGAACCAGTTTCAATGTGTTTGGGTCATAGAGATACCCCCTCACAGAGAGTGGTTCCAAAACCAGTTTCCATGAGCTATTCTAACCAATGTCTATGTCTTTTTTTGTAGTAGTGATGTGGGAGAAATGTGTTTACTTAGATTTCACTACTCCCTAGATATCTTTTACACGTTAATTACTTGTTATAGTTGCGTGGATGACGGATTGTATTCCTTAATACCATTCATGGGGTGGCGTACTTACTTCCCCAATCCTATGAGTGCCTACTTCACTCCTATGTCGAGCCGGCTAAGAAGCTCCTAACATGGGATCATTAGAATTTACTCATGCATTAAATACAACCAATAAAACCTAGTACACATCGGTTCATGTTTCCTAAGACGTTCAAGCATGTTACACAATGAAGATATGCCAGTTTTCTTAAGCCTAACATTGAAATCATTCATCCAATACAACCATAAACAAGTAATCAACACATAATTAACATCTAGGTTTCATTAGATCCAAGCAAACACAAGATAGATCTAGCCTAGCATGTTGAAATCAAGACAAGCACAAGATATAGACAACCAACACATAGACATATTGATTGAATTAAGAAAAGACTTATCTCAATAGCACATGAAAGGATTCAAGGGTGAAAACCCTTGAAAATACTGTAAAATACGAGCTAGGGTTTAAAAAGTTCGGCCCTAGGGTTTCTCCACACAAGTTCCTCTCTAATGAATGAAAAATAGAAATCTATATATAGAGTTTAGAAGGTGACGGCGTCAAGAACAAATGTCTGACGCCGTCATCTCGCCGCCAAATAGTTCCTCGGACTGCCTAGATCTGGGTCTGATGCCGTCATGTAGTCTCCTTATGCAGGCCGTCACAAAATTAACTCTTGACGCCCTTGTTGTGATGCCGTCAGGTTTGCACTTGGTCGTCACCACTTTTACTCTTGACGCCGTCATGGTTTTCCTCTTGACGCCGTCAGGTACTGTTCTCAGCATGGAAAATTATGTCTTTGGTGTTTTCAACACTTTTATGCTCCAAAAACGTCCGAATTGCTTCCTTTTCCAGATTTCACTCCCAAAGTACCTAAAATCACAAAAGGAACGATTTAGGGTGATATTTGATCAAATAAATTCAATTCCGAGCTTAAATGACCCCCTAAAAGTGGTTCATTTTTCGCCTGATCATATACCCTTACACTTGAGATGTGCTTGTCCTCAAGCAAATGCGCTTTTATTCTAATCAAAATACAAGTTAGGGGTCATTTAACACTAATATAAAAGTAATTACAACAAATAATCGTTCCACTAAAGACCAAAGACAAGCACGGAGGTCATATACTAGCACCTTACAAATAGTGTTTAGATACTCACATCTCTCGGGTGTAATAAAGTATAAATTACAATATGGAAACGGAAGATATCTCTCACTACCTGTCATAGCAAAATAGATTACCATAGGCTTGGGAAAGCTCAAACCTCCACCACATGGCGTAAGCACCTAGGATAAACTATCAAAGAGGTCTTTTAAAGGGTTGTAACGTTAGGTGTAGGGATATGGAATACACGGTTTTGTTGGATATAGGCAGTCTTTACTGGTGGCGAGTTAACAATCTTGGTTAATTACATGTACAATATGGCGTTGCTAAGCCAAGACTAGACTCGACTTAAGCTAATAAAGGAAAAATAACAAAAACATAAAATGAACATAGAATAAAAAGGGATGGTAGTCCGTATGTTTTTTCTCTTTTCTTTTTCTATTTTTTTTTCTTTTTCTTGTTTTTTCGATTTTTTTTTTTTTTTTTCTTTTTTTTTTTTTTTTTTTTTTTTTTTTTTGCATACACTCTTACCCTACCATCCGAAATAATACATCATAGGGAATGAAAATTCCCCTTACACTTGAATTTTTACATACTTTACAATAAACTAATCTAATGACTCGAATTAAGAAAATCAAAACACTTGGAGTACTTTTAAGATTAACGTACATATGGGGGTAATAAATGATGTTCTTCCCCATTACTCCATAAAATAAGTACTTTACCCATGAGTCCCAATCGTCCCAAAACAATATGTACAAGGATATGACTCGACTTAGCAACCATGTAATCAATTAGATAATTAACTAAGGGTTTAACAAATAACAATAATACACTAAAAATGAGCGCATACACGGAAGGCTAAGGTGATTTGGGTGTACATTTAATTGGGGTGTAACAAATTCTTCCTTTAAGTAAGATGCTTAAAGTTAGAAACGAAAAGATAGGCTCGGAGGGGTGTACTAGGGGTATCGTGTACTAAAAATGAGTACAACGCTAAGGTGTGGAAAAAATTAATTGACTTAACTAGCCAAGTAATATGACTTAAATGGTCAAGTAATTATGATACGGGTTTAACACAAGGATGATCCTACTGCCTCTTATCATGTAGTAAATCCTACTACACGAATGTAGCCTTACTAGCGGTCTCGGGATGCATCACTAACGCAAGTTCTAGAATCTAAATGCTACCGGTACACTCATAAGCACTAATAGTAAATGCTTTTCCTATCAAATCTAAAGGCGAACCTCACATATTTGGGTGGAAAATTTTTCTGAATGATACGGTTATGTGCTAGTCATACAATCTCCTATCCATGAGATGCTTGCTATGGCTAAAGTTTCACTCCTAAATGTTGTAAAAAAATTTAAATTTGGCGCTAAAATTGCACTAACAAGTATTTCTCATTGTTTTATTACACATCTACTATCAAACAAGCAAACTCAAGCGAAATTGTATCTGTAAGGTATCATCATTTTACCCTCCCCTTACACTTAGGATGAACATTGTCCCCAATGTTCAAGTAAAGAATGTAAAAGTGAAATAAGTAAAAAGAATGAAATCAAATACTCCCCTGATTCGCTCGGTATGGATAATGAGGTGGCCAGGTTAGATCTTCCTCCAAGAAAATGAACAATCAAAGCTTCCCTTCCAGAAAAATAAATCATCTTCTTGTCATACATAACCTGTAAATCCTGAGAAAACAGACAAGGCAACCTCGCATAAAATCGTCGGCAATCTACATATGTTAATAAATCCTAGAAAACAAAATAAGATATAATGCTTGTGGAATGATGTTTGCAGATTTCCTGGAGATTATAAAACTAATAATTCAACAAAAACTTTAAGACTCCGTTAGAAAAAACAAAACTGGTAAAATTTCCAGATTTTAACACGTGACGCCGTCAAGAGTAAACTCGTGACGCCGTCAGAAGTGACCTGCAGAAATTCTTATGTTAAGTTCCCAGAAAATTTCTGGAAAAACTTGGTCTTACTTCCTGGAAAATCCTGCAAAACATCATTATGACTCGATACAAGCATTTGACTCTAACAAATACGAATATACATGTTCATTTAATATTGTGGAGAATCATGATCGGTTTGTTTCTTAAAAATATATTCGGGGTTTCCCCTTACACTTATCATTTGCAAAAATACCTTTGGATGAAGTTAAGACTAGGCCAAACAACAAAATAAAGTATTCCCACTATTTAGTTTTGAAACATGATCTACCAACAATAAAAATAAAGCATGCATATGGAAGCAAATAACAATCAAACAAAATAAAAATCACACAAACCATGGGTTGCCTCCCAAGAAGCGCTTTTCTTTATTTACGAGTCTTGTAGCTAGACTCAAGGTCATGGGTTACTACGTGACCTCATCCCTTGAGATGATGTACCCCATGTAGTTGTGATCATTACTATTGTGGTGGTAGTGCCTCAATCTGTCGATACTTGCAATCACTTCTCCACCTACTTTACTTCTTAGGTTAGCCATCCCATCTTGGCTCATGCTCTCAATTGTGAAAGGCCCATACCACCAAGGACTCGGTTTATCGGGTGGTATCGTTATTTCCAAGTGTCTTAAGAGTACTAAGTTCCCTTCCTCGAATGGCACATGGCTTCTTGCTGGTCGATTGTGTTCGAACTCGACGTGAACTTCATTGCTTTTGCTTCTTTCATGTTTAGCCTCCTTGTAACTTTTGATTCTTGCCTCCCATGCAGGAATTTTCTCTTGAACACGAATAGGTGACGTGTCAATGTTGTTTTTGTGCTTTCTCCAACTCAAACTCTCATGCCCACATCGCGGGGTCATGGGGAAGCTAATTTTTCTTTTTCCTGATTTAAGCTTAATTTTCCTGCCTTTATACTTAATGACAGCCCTAGCGGTGGTGAGGAATGGTGCCCCAAGGATTATTGGCATGCACCCATCTCCCTTATCATCGATGATCATAAAATCAACGGGGTACATGAATCCTGTGACATTAACTAACACATCTTCTGCGATTCCTAGGGGGTATACGTAAGAGTGTCCAGCGAGGGATAACCTAACACGAGTGGGGGCTGGCATTTTTGACGTTAGTTGGATGTAAATAGTTAGGGGCATAAGATTTACTTCCGATCCTTGGTCGGCGAAAGCACTAAGATATTTCAAATCCCCGATGCTAGCTGGTATCTCAAAGTTCCCACACGCCATCTGCTTAGTAGCCACTTTTTGTACCAATAGTTTCTCGAATATTGGCCCCCCAGGTAACATATCATACTCATCTTTTCCCCCTTCCTCCTTCTCAGAACCCTATTTGGAAGGTTCGTTACGCCCGTCACCCTTTATCCAATTTGTTATAGTGTTTTCGTTTATATCATGTTTCAGGTAGTAACTCAAAGGTTGGGATTTTGGTGGCTCTTCTAAGGTTTGTTCAGTAGGGGTTTCTACCTTCTCATTATCCTTGTGGACAATTGTGATGGAATTAACAAATCGGGTAGTGGGGACGACGCTTTCTTTCCTTAGTAGCATCCTCTCGGGGGTTCTCTGAATGGTATATTCTTCCATTAGGCTAATAATCTCATTCATTTTCTCTTGCATCTCCTCTTTTTGCTTATAAACTGCTTCCTCGAATCTAGCGAGCCGATCTGAATGAGTTGCCATGTATTCTCTCATTCTAGCTTCAAACTCCGGGCTAAGTTTCTCGGGAGGGGAATAAGGTGGGGCATAGTTTTGAAAAGTCTCGACATTCTCTCTAGAAGGTGACTCTGATAACGGTGTTAGAGTCGTTTTTGAGACAGAATTGGCAGTAGCCCGCCTAGGACTCAGGGGTCTCCTTTGCCTTTCCTCAAAATAGTCAACTTTTGCCTCGAGTTTGCATAGGAGTTCATCAGGGATTTCGGTAGTCCCTTCAGGTGTTGAGATTGCGTTGATGGCCGCTTTTATAGTATGATTAAACTCCCACATTTCTTGATTATCGGCGGCAAGCTCTTCAATAATTGCCCAGGACTCCTCATCGTTCTTATCATGCAATCTACCTCCCGCGGCCCTATCGATTGTACGTTTAGTATGATAGTCAACATGGTCGTAGAAAATCTGAACTAATAACCAAAGGTTTATACCATGATGAGGGACCTTATGGAGGAGATTCTTAAAACGAGCCCATGCTTCGTAGAAAGTTTCACCCTGATGTTGTTCAAACATCAAAATGTCATTTCTAAGCATCGCAGTCTTCCCCGGTGGGAAGAATTGGGTAAGGAGGCAATTGGTGAGATCATCTCATGAGGTGATGGATCCCGCGGGTAAACGTTCAAGCCATTGACTAGCTTGATCACGTAGAGAGAATTGGAATAGGCGTAATCGGGTTGTCTCTCTAGTTGCAACATCTAGGTCTATGGAATCTACGATTTTAAGGAAGTCCTTGAGATGTTGATTTGGATCTTCGGAACGAAGTCCATGGAATGCACATCCGCTTTGCACCAACCGGATGGTGTCGGATCGCAAGGGGGTCACATTGGCTCCGGTGAGCTCAATGGTGTTTCGATAGCCTTGGTGGCTAGGTCGGGAATACTCTCCTAAGGTTCGGGGCCTAAGAGGTTCTAGTGGTGGGTTTTGTTGTGGTGGGATGACGGGTTCAAAGATGTTCCCATCGTCCATGAAGTCGGGTGGTGAAGAGTTACGAACAAAAACACGAAGAATTAAGATAGACTAAAGAGAACCTAAAAAATAAAAAATAAAATCTTACTAGAAAGGAATTTGGCAAGTAGACCTAATAAAAAGAGATTCTAACCTAGACAATAACTATTCCCCGGCAGCGGCGCCAAAAACTTGATGCGTGGGGTTCGCACCAGACTTTACCTCTCGAGGGATCTCGAGAAGCTTACAACCCCCACCAGGCAGTGTACCTGATCGATGTAGTATAGTATAATGACAAGTACCGGGGGATTGATCGTTCAGCTAGGAATAGTGTCGCTAGGATTAGAAAACCTAAAGATTAGGTCTAGAGATGAGAAATGATTCTTTTTGTATTTTTTATATTTTTTAGGAAAGCAAGTAAAATCTCGGGTTTGAAGGATTTTGGCGGAATTAGTTGCTAGTCAACTAACCCAATACTAAAGATGCAATTAAAATAAAATACTAGAAATGAAAATAAACTATATTAAACTAAAGTTGTGAGCAATATGTGGGAGAAATGTGTTTACTTAGATTTCACTACTCCCTAGATATCTTTTACACGTTAATTACTTGTTATAGTTGCGTGGATGACGGATTGTATTCCTTAATACCATTCATGGGGTGGCGTACTTACTTCCCCAATCGTATGAGTGCCTACTTCACTCCTATGTCGAGCCGACTAAGAAGCTCCTAACATGGGATCATTAGAATTTACTCATGCATTAAATACAACCAATAAAACCTAGTACACATCGGTTCATGTTTCCTAAGACGTTAAAGCATGTTGCACAATGGAGATCTGCCAGTTTTCTTAAGCCTAACATTGAAATCATTCATCCAATACAACCATCAACACATAATTAACATCTAGGTTTCATTAGATCCAAGCAAACACAAGATAGATCTAGCCTAGCATGTTGAAATCAAGACAAGCACAAGATATAGACAACCAACACATAGACATATTGATTGAATTAAGAAAAGACTTATCTCAATAGCACATGAAAGGATTCAAGGGGTGAAAACCCTTGAAAATACTGTAAAATACGAGCTAGGGTTTAAAAAGTTCGGCCCTAGGGTTTCTCCACACAAGTTCCTCTCTAATGAATGAAAAATAGAAAACTATATATAGAGTTTAGAAGGTGACGGCGTCAAGAACAAATGTCTGACGCCGTCATCTCGTCACCAAATAGTTCCTCGGACTGCCTAGATCTGGGTCTGACGCCGTCATGTAGTCTCCTTATGCAGGCCGTCACAAAATTAACTCTTGACGCCCTTGTTGTGACGCCGTCAGGTTTGCACTGGGTCGTCACCACTTTTACTCTTGACGCCGTCATGGTTTTCCTCTTGACGCCGTCAGGTACTGTTCTCAGCATGGAAAATTAAGTCTTTGGCGTTTTCTTTACTTTTATGCTCCAAAAACGTCCGAATAGCTTCCTTTTCCAGATTTCACTCTCAAAGTACCTAAAATCACAAAAAGAAACGATTTAGGGTGATATTTGATCAAATAAATTCAATTCCGGGCTTAAATGACCCCCTAAAAGTGGTTCATTTTTCGCCTCATCAATCATTAAGGGGGCGCCTAGGAATTAAGGGGGCCGCCCCCTCCAGAACATTGGGTTTGTTTGTCTTTTTGTGGGAAGGTTTTTCTGGAGAGAATTTGCCCTTTTTGGTTGGAAATTTGAAATTATATATCTGTGGTTTAATAAAACAATACCAAGAATGATTTATTAAAACATATAAAATGTTAATGTCATTTTATAAAATGTTTTGTGCTAAGAAAATGCTCCCTTTGATCATGTAATGAATAAGATGCTTAGTTTATATATACCTTAAGTGATATTAGTTGTAGAAGTAAATATTTGCCACTAAATACTTGTTTACGTCATAATCTTGACTTAATTTAGTTTACATTTTTTGATTATCAAAACGTAGAGTTATTGAAAAATATTAATAACGATTTTTAGCATTATTTATATCAACAGTATGCTATGGTATATTACTAACAAACAATTTCTTTCTTCAACCAATGTTGGATGCAATGTTATGATAGAAGGTTCGACTATATAAAAGATTTTTATGTACTTGGAAAGAAAGAGATCATGCAAGAGTAATTAAGAGTCGATGAAAAAAGGATTTAACTTGGAAGTTGGAACTCCAGATTGGCTCTTCATGGTTTTATCAGCATCAACTGCGTTCCATTCTTCATTTTACCAGTTTCTCTTATTCACAAATCACAAGGAGTGCTCGAGTTGATAAATGGGCAACTGATTATCATCAACAAAGTGGAAAGGTGTGAAAAGTGACATGTTTAAACCTTACTTGGTACAAATTAACTAACATGAAATGATCATGTCAACCTCCTAAAAGAGATAGTTTTACCTTATTTAAGTATTTGTGGTGTCCGGCTTAAAAACCACGTAAGTTAGTGTTAATTTACATTACACATTCATATTTAACCATTTATACACACAGAAAGTGATTTTTTCCAATTTCAAAATGTTTTGAGAAATAAGTTGTTTAATTCATTGTATTTGCTATGTATAATGATCAAAACAAAATTGAGTAATACGATTGTTTCTCACTCTTTCTTAGCTTTTAATCTTTCTTAACTGACTTCAAAAATATTTTTGCTTCTTAAGCTATGTGAAACTGAACATTAACATGGTTTCCACCAAAACATGTTTTATAATTAGAAAAACAATAGTAGGAAAAAAAAAGTTTTTTGTAACAATTCAAGAAAGTCATCAACATGAAAATATTATACTATTCCAAGCACATGTAACCCACATCTAGGGTACATAACTAACTAACAAGTTCTTTCTTCAATCAATGTGGGATATAATATCAAAAAAAAGTTGGAAAAAGTCTCCATGTTATGTAAAAGATTTTTATGTACATAGAAAGAAAGAGATATATAATGCAAGAGTTATCAACAGTAACAGTTTGTGAAATAACTATATGTTACATGGAACTCCAAACTAAAGTTTAGAAGCTACTAATTTTGTGTTTTTGGATCGGAGCACAAATTATGAAGGGAACATCTTGGTTAACATGAAAGTATATGTTAGTTAGTGCTCAAAAAACCAAAGATTGCAAATTTTTAAGCATTGAACTTTGAACTAAAACAACCTGTTGTTTTTTCTAACAACAGATTATATAAAGGGTTAGCTTTTACTTATCTATAATAAGTTGACAAGTGAAAATCTTGCTAAGACAAATTTTTTACTTTAACTAGTAAACCACTCTTATGTGTATCCCATAGTAATAGCTGAAGACGTATTGGTTGAGGTAGTAACTTTGTGTACCTTTTAGATTTCGTGATTCTGGATATAGAGGAAGATGAGTAAATCCCTCTCATTTTTGGGTCACCATTCTTAGCCATTGCTAAACTACCACCAAATGGCCTAGTAGTAAGGTCCATGGCCTTCAAACAAGATGTCAAAGGTACAAATCTCGCTAGGTGTATACATTTGGAGGTGAACAGGGAAGGGCCAGAAACGGTCACGGGATTAACCCGGTGATGCCGCGTACAATTGAGTCAGAAGGCTTGCTCTCCCCGAATAACCTAAACAGGAAAAACTGTTGGGGTTTAATGGTTTTAGAAAACGTTTTTCATATAAAATAACTCTACGCAATAAAGACTAAAATGTTTTTATGTCGTAGAGGTCTCAAATGTCGATTTCTTTTGAAGGTCTTCTCTACGGCGTAAAGGATAAAATCTATTTACGCCGTAAAAAGCTCGAATGCACTGTTCCACTTAAAACTTCATTCTTGGTTCTTTTCCGTGTCATTCCGTTTCATTACTCCATTTTGTACTAAAACGCAAAAAAGAAACAAATCAGTATCAAATATCAATATTCAAATGCTATAAAATAGAGCAACAAACATGAAATAATGATACTCAAAATATGATATTATTTGATGTTATCATATGTTAGCGATGTTAAATTTAATGTTGTAATATCATTTTTGGTAAAGTAGGTGATCATGTAATTGGCTGCCATGTGAAGTTTAGTGTTTTGGCCTTTGGTAAAGCTGGTTCATTTAATAGCAATTTTAGTCTTTTGGGATGATTATTTAAGATGACTTATATTGTTTATTTTTTTGATTGTATAAGTTGGTTTACCTAAAGAAATAAATACTCAATTTATAGATTCAACCATTGGTGTTGCATGCAACAAATTAAACAAGGAAAAATAATACTTATCCTTTGTAAAAAACAAAAAATTGGGGAATTTGTTTCACATATCAATGTTAAGGGACTGATAACATCATAAGTACCTAGATGGTTCATACAGAAATTGTGTACCTAATAGCATCAGACATAGAATATATGTTTACCATGTCTTTTTTCCACAACTAGAAAGTTTTGTAGTGGGAGATGAATAAAAGAGGCCAAGAGGGTGGTCCCAAAAGTATATTTGATGTAGATTATCATGTGCATGAATGGCAGATGACAAAATATTTATAGGAAAAATGTGCACCTAACAATGTCAACTCTGGAATCTTGACAATCAGTTTTGCTTGTTATTTGGATCGATAGACATTATATCTAAGCTAGCAACTGGTTGGCTTTTCGTCGTTTACAACTAATAGTTTCGGCTGAGCGAATAAGAAATTTTAACCATCAAATTTGTAGAGATTTAGAGGGGGTTGAATTGGTTTATTTCGAGTTTAGATCAGTCTTTATAAGCACACAAACTTATGATCATTTAAATGTAAATCTTTTGAAGTGGGGATAATGAATATGTTTGCAAGCTAAATAAATCTTATATCTTAATATACGAGTACTCGTGCATAATAACGAGATTTTTTAGCGGCAGATCGTTTAGTGATCAAAAGAATTTATGAGTTATAAACAAAAATAATAAAAGTTTGAAGATTTGAGGATTAAATATAATGTTTTGAAACTCGGTTCGACCCGGGTTGTTCAACTAGTTGAACCGTCCCGGTCGAGAAACGGGTCGATTTAAACCGGGTCAACCCGACGGGTTGGGTCGAACACGGGTCAAATTAAATCGGGTCAATTCGCCGGGTTTAAAGCGTCCCGAGTCAACCCAGTTTTCGATGTGTATTAATAGGTTCTTTTTGAAATATATGTTTTTAACATTTCTATTTTTAGTTTCTAACTTTTTACTATTCACTTTTTGTTTTTTCCTTTATATAATACTAGACTAGCACCCGTGCATAGCAACGGGATTTTATAGCGACAGATAGTTTATTGATAAAAAAAAGTTTATAGGTTATAAATGAAAAATAATAAAAGTTTGAAGATTTGGGAATTAAACATAATGTTATGAAACCCGGTTCGACCCGGGTGGTTCAACCGGTTGAACCGTTCCGGTTGAAAAATTGGTCGATTTAAACCGGGTCAACTTGGTAGGTTGGGTCGAAAATGGGTCAAATTAAACCGGTTCAACCCGTCGGGTTTCAAGCGTCCCGGGTCAACCCGGTTTGTGATTTGTATTAACTGTTTTAATTGGTTATAAATGAAAAATAATAAAAGTTTGAAGATTTGAGAATTAAACATAATGTTTTGAAACCCGGTTCGACCCGGGTGGTTCAACCGGTTGAACCGTTCCGGTCGAAAATTTGGTCGATTTAAACCGGGTCAGCTTGCTAGGTTAGGTCGAAAACGGGTCAAATTAAACTGGTTCAACCCGTCGGGTTTGAAGCGTCCCGGATCAACCCGGTTTGTGATTTGTATTAATTGTTTTAATTGGTTGTACAATGTGTATAAATCATTGTACTTTTAAGTAATGCGGTCTTTTAATAAGAGTATTAATTACATTTCATAATTTCCTTTAATAAAATTTTTCAACATTTCACATTCCTTGACTTTTCACTTTTCCACTTTTCCACTTTTACCATTTTTCTTTATAGGTAGTATAGATATGCAGGTACCCTATGACGATTAACCGGAGAAATAGATCTCGATTAAGCCTGATTTACCAGTTTGTATCGGTTTTAACGGTTCGTTTTCGGATGGCTTTTATTGGTTAACCGAACCGATGGCGACACCTGTAGGGGATAACAATAACGAACACAACCGGATATGTTTGAATCTCTGAAAGGCATGTGAACACTTTCAGATCGAATCAATTCGGTGGTTCTCCCGAATTATTCAATCGGATACAATCCAGAGATTGAGAACGTTTTGTATGGTTTTTGTTTGAAATCTTATGAACCAGAGAACCGAATGACCAAGAGGAAAACGTTATATCTATCAAAACGGGATTAGGGCTCTAATAACCGCCTTTTAGCAGTTTTTCAAGTTGTCAAATTTAGTCCCTCAATTTCCGAAAATTTGATTTTCTGAGGAACTTTTAACATAGCAACTTAATGGAAATAAAAAATTTCCCCCTTGGACCCTGCCAGGGGCTGCCGCCCCTGGAACCCCTCTCCCAGGGGCGTTGCCCCCAGACCCCGTCCCTTAGGGGCTTCGCCGTACGTAGTAATGTAGTAAAGTGTATGAATCGTCTAATAAAACTTATGTTAGTTGTTGACTGTCGACTAAGATCGTGCGTGTAAATGAAACTATTGTAAAATTCGAATATTGTGTACAAGCACACAAAGTATAGTTTCTTCAATTTAGTTCAGAAATCCATTTCAGTCGACATATATATATGGATAGTTTTGCACCACTATAAATGTGTCTCCGTTAACTTCCCATTTTGTAAGTAGATGTTAGACCATGAAATTGTCTACCTGTCCCATCTTCAACTCTACTTTCGAACTACACGTTCCTAGGACATATAGTGGCTTAAATTACGTGAATGACAATATCATCATAAGACAAATATTTCTTTTATTTTTGATTGCTTTCCTAGTATAAATCCGTTCACTTCTTCTTTTCTAGTCATCAATGAGCTCCTTTCAAGATTAGCTCGAAAGATATGCCAAATTTGCATAAAATTGTGGTAAAAAAAGATGGTAAAGAAAAGATGTTTTATAATTAAATTAAAAAAGATGGTAGAAAAAAAAGTTTGAGATTTATACAAGTTTTCACATAAAACAAATTCTGAAATCTATACAAGTTTCTTTTACATATTTGTTGAACTTAGAAAGATTCCAAGAAATAATATACCTTAGAAAGATATAAGATTCCATAGAGAGTGATGTCATCCAATTTCATAAATGTTTTAAGAAATAACTTATTTAATTCATTTCATTATTTGCTATTTATAATGACGAATACAAAAATGGGTAATATGATTGGTACTCACACTCACCATAAAAAATAATTGTACTTCTTAAGCTATGCGAAACTAAAGATTAAAATGTTTTCCACTAGAACGTGTTTTATATAAAAAAAGAAAAAAGAAAAAAAAAATTGAAATTCATACAAGATTTCAGGTATAACATATCCGGGAATGAATCTTTGTAAGTTAGACACTTGTAAAGATTCCAAGAGATTGTATACCTGAGAACACTATATTATTCCAAGTATATGTATATTCCCATAGATTAGTGTATATAACTAGGCAACAAGTTCTTTCTTCAACCAATGTGGGATTAAAGGTTTGGAAACGTCTTCATAGTATATAAATATTTTTATGTACATGCAAGAGTTATCAACAGTTGGTGAAAGAACTATTTGTTACACGCAACTCCAAATTCAAGTTTACAAGCAACTATTGTTTGTGTTTTTGGAGCACCAAAGTATATGTTGTTTTTTTCTTTAAAATCGAAAGATTGCAAATGCTTAAGCATTGTACCGAAACAATCTGTGATTTTTTCAAAGAACAATGGGTTAGCTTTTATTTTCTGAAATCATTCGAGAAAATTTTCTATACATCGCCGAATAAAATAATGTTATTCAAGTAGAGATCGATATACACGACCGAATGAATTACGTGTTGAGCTGTCCGGGAAAATTTCCATATTTTTATACTTGTTTTGTTTGTTTGGCCTTAAGTTAAGTATGTTATAAACAATCCTTTATAAACTTGCAGATAATAATATAAAGAGATTTTTTCATAAGGAGTTGACCGAAAATATTTATAAGACAATTGAGTTTCAAAAAATAAAAACACGCACTATTTCAGCCCAAGTTGTTGGGCCTATGACTAGCAGCCATCTTCATCTACTATTTACATTTATTCCCAAAGGCTTTAAGCCCAATAGTTGGACCACAATGTCTTTACAAGACTTTTTTTTCTAAATTTAAATTGTTTCCTACTTTTACATCGTTAACTACTCTTTTTCAAGTCCTCAAAGTGTTGTAGCCCATCTTAATATTAGCTCGAAATATTAACTCTGTTAAAGGTTGTTGTCTATGACTTTTAATGACGTGTAGCTCAGTTGGTTTAGATGAGAAACAAGACTCATAAAATCCTTGGTCTTTTAGGAATCCACATAATAAATGTTATTTAAAATCCCCCGTGGTTGTAGAAGATATTTGGGAATATAGAGGGTCGTCTAGTATGGACCTATGTAAAATTCAAGATCAAAATGGTTCCACCATAACATGTTTTAGAGTAAAGAAACCAAAATTAAAAAATAGACAAAAGTCAAGAGTTAATATGAATTTTCAGCGGTGCACCTCCTGACAAATTTTTTTAACTTGCAAGAGAGTGTACAAACATTATATACCATTCTATACGCATGTGCCTCACTTGGACTACATTATATTAGTAACAAGCCCCATCTTTCTTCAACCAATGTGGGATTACGATTAGAGAACTTATTATGCCAATCAAAAATCATGTTTTGAATGCTCAAATATATAAATTTATAGGCTTGCATGCATTTGGTTTATTAACATTTTGGGTAAATTTTGGGAGACTCGAAAATTGAAATAAAGATGCATGAATGATTCCTTCACTCGTTTTACATCTTTTCCTCCTATCATATATGATCCCATTACTATATCCAGTTTCATTATATATTGCTGAAACTAAATAAAGAACACACAATGATGGAGACACCACCCCCTCCACCTCCACCACCGCCTCCACCTCCACCTCCCCACCCTTGCATTGTGGATTCAGCAATATTCGATTTTCTAATTACTTGCATTCTGGCCTTACTTAAGCTGTTCGACGTGCGGTTTTACTAGTGCAAGTGGGAAATCAAATTTCCTTTAGATTCGAGTGTAGTTTCTGAATAGTCTTAGTAGGTTAGTGACTTAGTGGGTAGTTAGTATTGTCATAAGGAAGTACGCTCCATGCACGTGCGGTTTTACTAATGCATGTTCTCCTTGTTTAAAGGCAATTGTCATAAGGAAGTACACTCCATGCACGTTTACATTCAGTTTCCTTTTAGTAGGTTAGTGACTTAGTGGGTAGTTAGTATTGCTAGTATAAATATATATGTTATTATGTACCTTTGCATCCGTTAATTTGTTCAAGAAGAAAGAAGAAGAATTCTTAGTTTCTCGATCTCTAGTTTTTACTTTTCATAGTAGTAGTGTAGTAAAGGTATTGACTATCAGTATCGCTCCTCTTAAGATTAGCTCGAAACATATGTCAAACTTGCATAAAGTTGTGGTCAAGACTTTTATATATCATTGGTCGGAGTATAGCTCAATTGGTTCGAATGAGAAGACTTCTAAAATCCTCAGCTTTATAAAATTTCTCATAATGATTGTACTTTTAACTCGCGTGTATATGGGTATAGAAATCCTTGAATACTCGAAGTCGATAAGCCTAAACATGATAATTGTAATAGTAGCTGTTGATCGTGACTATCGTTGTCGTATTGATGTAAGATCACACTAAGGCGAAAATATATATGACACTAGATGAAAATAAGACACTACAACATTTACCACTTTCTCCATCGATATAACGGGTCTTTCCCAAGCGACATGTCGCTGGGGAATCTTCGCTGGGGATTGTATCCCTAGCGACAATCCCCGGCCACCGTAATCTTTTTTCGGCCACCACCTTTTATCACATCAACTTGTAGATCGGAATATCGGACCGAAACAAACCGAAAAAACGTAGTTTCATTGTGTTTATGTGTAACGATATCACCTTAAAAACGTTTATATATTTTTTGTTAAAATATACGGAATAGCGGACCGAAACAAACCTAAAAAACGTAGTTTCGTTGAAAGTCAACGAAGTTAAATAGAATCCCCGGTGAGATGTCGCTGGGAAAACGTCCAATAAAACATAAGATGTACTTTCCTTAATACGAAAGCCCAAAACTTAAGCCCAAATTGCGAAATTTAAAGCCCATATTAGTATCCCCAGCAACATGTCGCCGGGGAAACATTTGTCCACGACATGTCGCTGGGGAAACATGAGCGGGAAAAGTTCCCGCCGTGTTTTACGAAGATTTTTTTGGTCAAAGTATAACGCACTTTTCCCCAGCGACATGTCGCTGGGGAAAAGTGGGATAAAAATTATCTGACTTTTTCTACTAGAATTTGTGCCACGTAGAATATTTTTTGTCGTTTATTGTACATTCCCCAGCGACACATATCGCCGGGGAAAATATCGATGGGGAAAGGGGTATTTGTTGTAGTGAGATATTCTCCTCGTTATGAACTTTCATATAGATGGTTTTGATATGTGCATAACTTATCCAACGACACATATTTTGCTTGTTGAGTTGGATTGTACTGGATTTATTAGCCTAGATTTAAGTTTATTTAGTGTAAATCCTATTTGTCAATCATAATATTATGCTCGTTTACATTCAGGTTTAAAAGTTTGAAAAGATGGTTTGACTGTATTTGCGTAATTTTCTTTTTAACTCGTTCATTATGCTGATCACTACACAATTTTGCATACATGGATAAATCTCCTCGTGAAATTACATGTTAACACGAAGATTACATGTTAACAGGAAGCTAAATGAAGAAGACCATATTTGTGATTTACTTATTAGATTGAAAAAGTCCATATCAATCTTGGTAATGAATAATAGCGTTTGACTATCAAAGTTTTGATCACTAATATTACTCATTTTGTCTTCAACTCTACTTTCTAACTACATGTTCATAAGACATATAGCGGCTTAAATTGTGTGAACCGACAAACACAATGTTATCATAAGACACATATTTTCTTTAGCTCGGATTGCTTTCCTAGTATAAAATAAAATGTGTCTCGTCTTAATTTTAGCTAGAAAGATATGACAAATTTTGCATAAAATTGTGATCTAAGATTTTTATAATTTTGCTTAAAATTTTGCATAAAATTCTGAAATTGTGACGTGTAAGTGAGTTGGTTACAGATGATAAATAAGGCTTGTAAATCCTCGGTCTTTAAGATATTTTCATAATACGTAAACTTTCAACTCACTCGTGGTTTCCTCAAAGATTTGGGAATCTCGAGCTCCAGCACGCATCATTTGGTTTAGAAATCCTTGAATATTCAAAGTCAATAAGTATGTAAACAGGAAAATAGAGATAATAGTTGTTGATCATGACTATTGTTGTTGTATATGTGTAAGATCACATTCGAACAAAAATATGTACATCAGTAGATAAAAATAAGATATTCCAAAGGATATCCTCGTAGTGAATTTTTAACTATGACTAAAAACATGTGCATTTTATATATGGTTATGACAAAAATATGTCCATTCTATGATAAGTGTATGAATTATCTATAAGAGGTTTATGTTGGTTTTTCAACCCGGCTAATGCAAGAATACACGAAGACATACTATTTGTCTCAACACATTTAACACACATACAATTATAGAATATAACTAATCAACAACTTCTATCTTTAGCCTATGTGGGATAGAGTGTTAGAATAAAAGGATAGAAAATATCTTCCTTACAAATGGTAAGAAGGAAATAATTTAATAGTTCTTAATATTTGGTGAAAGAAAGATTTCTAGGGTGCGTTTAGTTGAGGGAAAACACCTTTGTTTTCCACAAAATGTTTTGTGGAAAACAAGGAAAACAGAGATCGCGTTCAAGTTAGTGTTTTCCAATAAAATTCTCAACAAAACACAAAATTCCTATTTCCAACTTTAATACACAAAACTACAAAACAATTTTTTTTTTTTTTTTGTTTTCCCCTATTTTCCATTAAAATACCCCAAAATCCGTTTTCGTCAGTTGTTTTACGTTTTCGATTGATTTTTTACGTTTTCGTCCATTGTTTTACGTTTTCATCAGATTTTTTACGTTTTCGTCCGATTTTTTACGTTTTCGTCCGGTTTTTTACGTTTTCATCCGATTTTTTACGTTTTCGTCTGTTTTTTATGTCTTCGTCCGTTTTTTAACGTTTTCGTCAGGTTTTTACATTTTCGTCCGTTTTTTTACGTTTTCGTCAGATTTTTTACGTTTTCGTCAGATTTTTTTATGTTTTCGTCCGTTTTTTTACGTTTTCGTTAGATTTTTTACGTTTTCATCAAATTTTTTACGTTTTCGTCCTATTCTTTACGTTTTCGTCTGATTTTTTACGTTTTCGTCCATTTTTTTACGTTTTCGTCAGATTTTTTACGTTTTCGTCATTTTTTTTACGTTTTCGCCAGATTTTTTACGTTTTCTTCCGATTCTTTACGTTTTTGTCGGATTTTTCGTCCGTTTTTTTACCTTGTCGTCAGATTTTTTACGTTTTCATTAGATTTTACGTTTTCGTCCGATTCTTTAAGTTTTCGTCTGATTTTTTACGTTTTCGTTCGTTTTTTTACGTTTTCGTCAAATTTTTTACGTTTTCGTCTGTTTTCTTACGTTTTCGTCTGTGTTTTTACGTTTTCGTCAGGTTTTTAAGTTTTCGTCCGCTATTTTTCGTTTTCAACAGTTTTTTTATGCTTTTGTCAGATATTTTAAGTTTTTGTTCAATTTTTTACTTTTTCGTCCGTTTTTTTACGTTTTCGTCAGATTTTTTAAGTTTTCGTTCGATTTTTTACGTTTTCATCCGTTTTTTACGTTTTCGTCAGATTTTTTATGTTTTCGTCCGTTTTTTACGTTTTCGTCAGATTTTCTACGTTTTCGTCAGATTTTCTACGTTTTCGTCAGATTTTTTACGTTTTCGTCCGGTTTTTTACGTTTGTCTGTTTTTTTACGTTTTCGTCAGATTTTTTACTTTATCGCCAGACTTTTTACGTTATAAAAAAAACAAATGGAAACATCCAAAATCAAACAAAAAAGTAAAAAGACGGACAAAAACGTAAGAAAAGGGACGAAAACGGATGAAAACATAAAAAATTGGACAAAAACATAAAGAGTCTATCGAAAACATAAAAAACGGACGAAAACGTAAAAAAAGACAAAAACGTAAAAAATAGGACGAAAACGTAAAAAAAACTGACGAAAACGTAAAAAAATGGACGAAAACAAAAAAAATCGGATGAAAAAGTAAAAAAACTGGCGAAGAAGTAAAGAAACGGACGAAAACATGAAAAATCGGATGAAAACGTAGAAAAACGGACGAAAACGTAAAAAATCTGACGAAAACGTAAAAAAACGAACGAAAAAGTAAAAAATCGGACGAAAATATAAAAAATCTGACGAAAACATAAAAAAACAGATGAAAATGAAAAAAATCGGATGATAACTTAAAAAACCTGACGAGAAAGTTCAAAAACCGGCGAAAACGTAAAAAACAAACGAAAACCCAAAAAATCAGACGAAAATGTAAAAAAACAGATGAAAACGTAAAAAAGCTGACGAAAACGTAAAAAAGGGATGAAAACGTAAAAAAATCTTACGAAAACGTAAAAAAACAAACAAAAATGGACAAAAACGAAAAATATCGGACGAAAACGTTATTTGATATTATATTTTAATTTTTTAATTTCTTTATTTTCTCGTATTAGATTTTTTTAGTTATTTTATAATTTAGTTGGTTAGTTTGTAATATTTGTTTTGGTGTTTTGATGATGTTTTTATAATATTACTAAGGTGAATAGTGAATTGAGATATAAAACAACGATATTTAAACATGTTTTCTAGTTTTAGAAAATGGAAAACAGAAACATATATTTCTTGTAACACCCCCAAAATACCGCAGCGGAAGACTGTGTCATAGGGGTGCTACTTCATAATACAAAGTATAAGTTATAGAAAACGAACTCTAAATGAGACGTTTTGAAAAGTTACCATTCGATTAATGAATTCAAAGTTACAAACATGAGATTCCAAAGTATGATACATAAATGTATACAAAATGTTTTGAATGGTAAATGATAAAAGCGTAAGTCTTCAGAATATGCAGCTTGACTCTAAGTTCCACGCACTAGCTATCGCCTTACTAACCTGAGATAAACATGCTAAAGTGTCAACACAATGGTTGGTGAGTTCATAGAGTTTGTCTTAAAACAGTTGAAAAGTCTTTAAAGAATGTTCACATAGCAAAGGCATTGTGAATCCACTCAGTTACAAGTCCCGCCATAAGAGACTTGTAACCTGTGTGTCCACAACCCACTGCTAAAAGATAGTTTATACAATGCACCGAATTATATTCACCCAAGGTCAAGAATAGACACAAGGGCGGGGGCCTCTCCCCAAATAGTACTACGACATCCAAGGTCAAGTATAGACACAAGGGTAGGGGGCATCTTCCCACGAGTACTACCAATACCTCTCCGACAGAATAGAGTATTATGTATGCACGTAAATACGAATCTTGTATTTAAATTAAGCAAGTATAGTGTAACAAGTATGTATAACGCAATCAAGTATAATGCCAATCAAGTATAACACAATCAAGTATAAATGTTTAAGAGTATTTGTACAAGTAAGCAAGTAGTTGAGCATGTATCCCCCCCAAGAGTTAAAACAAGTATGAAAAGAGTAGGGGCTATGACTCACCTTAAGTCTATGTAATGAGAAATGAAAGTGGTAGTCGAATCGCGAAAGTCTCTAAGAGCAGCAACTTGAGGCTTTCTAAAAGAAAGGTAAGTAACTAGTAAGGTACGGACTTTGATAGACTTAAGCTTCACCCTTTGCAATCTATGATAAACCGAGGTTATTTGAAGATTATAACGACGCCTTCTTGAAGTCCAAAGCTATTTGAAGATTATAACGATGTCTTTTTGGAGACTTTAAAGTTATAACAACTTTTCTTAGAAAATTTCCAAGATTGAAGATCAAACACTAGTTTTCTTTCAAAAACTAGTTAACTTTCTTACAAAATATAAGAAAAGTGCCTTAGGTTTTAGGACTTGAAGGTTATAAGAAGGTGTGGTGCAAGTTTTCTATGTGTTTTAGCTTGGTATTTATAGGGTAGGAAAAATAGTTAACCATATATTGGGTTAGAATTTAACCATGGTTAGTTTAAGACATTTGTAACTATCCTAGAGATCAATGGTCAAGATTTAACCACCCATGGTGACTCCCCCCCCCCCCACATTGGTGGTTTGGAATGGGATAAGGTGACTAGATGATGACTCTTGGTGTTTGGATGATAATATCCTAAGTATGTAGCTAGTTTTGACTCCGTAAATTGCTAACCGTAAGTTTTTAGGCCACGAAACGTAAAACCGGGTATCCTAAAAATATGAAACTTATAAATATGGTTAAACATGTCAATATAGTCCATAATAAAATATAAAATGAGTGGTAGGTTCTATCGGGTGCGAAAACCCTGCTAAAAACTGGAAACACGGGTCTAAAACGCGCAATTCGCGTAAAACGCTGAACTGAAAAACGTAAAATTCTGAAACTTTTGGAATTGTCCTAAAATGAGAGAAAATCATATTTCTATTGTTTATAATGTTTTATGGACATATCGGGATGCTAGAAGGACGTTTAAACCTAAAAGTAAATCTCGGACACGGCTTTGTGATTTTTGCAGAAATGATCCGACGAGCGTCAAACTCTCGGATTATCGTTAAAATAGTTTAACTTACGAGAATATGAAATAAAAATTTCTGAGATGAATAGTGAAAGTGAATAGTAAAAAGTGAATAGTAAAATTTTCGGGAATAAAAGTTAACCTGAAATTGCGAATTGTTACATTTCTCAGAGTAAACGCGTTTTCTAAATTTTCCATTGTTTTGTGGAAAACAAACTCCCCTCCCTTTTTCTACAAAACAAGAAATAGGAAATGAAAGAAAATGTTTTCCAACTAAACGCCACCTATCCTGGATAATATAAACTGTGCATGAATCTTTGGGAAACACACCTGCGTATTGAGATTTGAGGACCTTTCCATTATTCCATACTAGGGCTCGCTTCGTTACAAGAGTGTCATCGTATGTGAAATCGAGTTCTCAAAGAATAAGAAAGACATTATCAAGATTTATAAAAGGGTCAAACGGGTAAATGATGTAAAATGTTATTGTTATACTTACAAAGTAACTTACATATATATATATATATATATATATATATATATATATATATATATATATATATATATATATATATATATATATATATATATATATATATATATATATATATGGGATAGCTTGGCTACAATTTTTGTAGCCAATTGGCTACAATCCTTCATAAAAAATACACTAGTATTGAATCAGGGACCCACAGAAAAAAATTAGGACCCACAAAATGAATCAGGGACCCACATTTATAAAACAAAATTGTAGCTAATTGACTACAATTAATTGTAGCTAATATTTTCCTTATATATATATATATATATATATATATATATATATATATATTCAGAACCCTGTTAAGTGCGGGAACTGCGAGAACTCCAATTTTGCATTAGAAAACATGCATGTTCACATAAAACATGTATGTTTTCTTACATACACCTTAATACACATGCCTGCGTATTAGGGTGTATGTAAGAAAACATACATGTTTTATATGAACATGCATGTTTTCTAATGCATAATTGGAGTTCTCGCAGTTCCCGCACTTAACAGGGTTCTAAAAATAAAATTATTTTGCATTGATTTGTTGCACTTAACAGGTTTTTATATAAACAAGTATGTTATGCATGTATGTGTATTAAGGTGTATATAAGAAAACATGCATGTTTTATATGAACATGCATGTTTTCTAATGCAAAATTAGAGTTCTCGCAGTTCCCGCACTTAACAGGGTTCTGAAAATAAAGATACACTATATATATATAGGGAAAATATTAGCTACAATTAATTGTAGCCAATTAGCTACAATTTTGTGTTATAAATGTGGGTCCCTGATTCATTTTGTGGGTCCTGATTTTTTTCTGTGGGTCCCTGATTCAATGCTAGTGTATTTTTTATGAAGGATTGTAGCCAATTGGCTACAAAAATTGTAGCCAAGCTATCCCATATATATATATATATATATATATATATATATATATATATATATATATATATATATATATATATATATATATATATATATATATATATATATATATATATATATATAGTTCTTGGTATGTATACTACATACCCAATTACATCTTCCACATTTTGTAGTTTTGGTCGTTGCTCTCCAATCTAGTTTTAAATATGAATCGTTGTAAGTGAAAAGGTTATTATTTCGCTGGTTTAGATTATACCATTAATGTGTTCATGATGTTTTTCGATATCAGTCAAATTCATAAGATGAACAAAATAAATAGATATGAGTTACTAAATGCACAAACAGTTGATGGAGTAATAATAATGTACTTTGGCTTGATTGATATCGTCCAACGTGTGAGCGTATGGTTCAAGACTCACGAATGCATTTCCACTCAATATGGATCTCTTTGTTCATATGAGTGTAATGAAAACCTTGATATTCATATTTTAACAGTGTATAGATTGGCAGACACTTTAGAAAAGTCAAAGAACATTTGAAGATACGGTGAGTAAAAATGTAAAATACATAAACTGAAGATTGCAAATGTTTAAGTGCTGTTATAAGAACCTGTGGTTTCTTATAAGTGAAATAAGGTAAGCGTTTACTTATCACGATATGGCATGATCAGCTTACATTTGCTATATGTAACTACGAAACATATTGTGGTAATATTTGCAGTAAAAGATTAAAATGGTCTCCACAAGAACATGTTATATCGTAAAGGGGTTAGCGTTTACCTATCTTTAGTGTAGAAATCAATATATCGTTGAATGCATTACGTTTTTGGGTCAAGGATGTTAAAGTATTTATGTATTTCGATACTTGTTTGTTAAAATCTTACTTATGTTGAAAAGAGTATTTTTGTTAACATCTTTTTAAAAACCAGCTAGGCAATCCTTTATATAGTTGCAGTCTTGCAGATAATATATACGAGAATTTAACATGCATCACTTCAGCCCAAATCTGCTGGGCCTTTGTCTAGCTTTTATTATTATTATTATTATTATTATTATTATTATTATTATTATTATTATTATTATTATTATTATTATTATTATTATTATAAAACATCACTTCATTAGAAAATCATAGGATTTACAAGAAATTAGAGGGGAGTCGAGAAACAAGCTGGGCACCAAGCGATGCAGATGCGGGCACCCTGTAATTTAATTTTTTCGGCTAATAATTTATTCAATTTGTACGATTTTTTTCAATAGCTTTACTGATTAGTTTTTTATGGCAAAAGTTTGATGAAATTTTGCTTAGTTTGTATTATTTTATTATTTATTTATTTATTTATTTATTTATTTGTTTAGTAGTTTGCTTGGTTTGTAAAATATGTGAACATATTTTAGTATATTATGTTCATTTTGACAATAAATTTACGGATATCAAAAATTTCGTTTAGCTCGTATCCGTTCGGGCTCGAGCCCGTTTGACCCGTGTCCGTGCGGGCTCGAGCCCCTTTGGCCCATTGCCCGTTCGGGCTTGAATATTTGTATAATATGCTTTATTATTTGTATTAGTGACATTTAATGCAAGAATTGTGTTAAAGTTGGTTGTACAATATGCTTGATAATTTGTATTTCTTATGTAAGGGGTGTTTTAATAAGTGCATTAATTACATTTATTGACCAGTTAATTAATTGTATTTAATATAAATAATTATTTATTTATTGTATTTAACGTTAATATTAATTGTATGTTATAATTAAATATGAGAGGAATTTATTATTATTTTCTCCCTTATTTTTGCCAAAGAGTGAGCCTTGGTCTTTTAAAATCCTTGCCAAATTGCAAATGAGAAATAAGATTTGAAAAATCCTTGTTCTTTTAGATATTTTCATGATAAATGTACTTTAAACTTGCATGTGGTTGTGAAAAGATTTGGGAATATAGACCATTGTTTAGTAAAGAGTATGAACCTATGGGTTTAGAAATCCTTGAATATTCAAAGTCGATAACTATCTAAACATGTTGATTGACATATCGTTGTGTATATGTAAGACCACGTTAGAATGAAAGTATATATGGCACTAAAGATATTCAAATCCTCGCTATGAACATTTAACTATTAAAATATGTTAATGTCATTAGAGGTTTTGATATGTGTACGAATTATCTAATAAGATTTATGTTGGTTGTTGACTGTTCAGTTAGATTGAACGTGTATTTATTTTGCACGTTGTGTTTTAACCAAAAAAATTAAGATACACTTTTACATTTAAGTTGTTTCTTTATTAGCTTTCACAATTAGTTTTCCTTTATTTGAAATAAAAGATTACAATGGTCTCCACCAAAACATATTTTAAAATACCAAATTGTACCTTTGCATCAGTTAATTTGTTCAAGAAGAAAAGTGATTAAGTCTTGTTTCTTATCTAATCTTGTTTCTTAATCTTGCTTTCGTAGTCGTATGTTTGTAGTAAAGATATTATATTGACTATCGTTTGCGTCTTGTCAGCTTTAAACTGACTTCAATGGAGTAATTTTACTTCTTAACCTATGTGAAACTAAAGATTAAAATAATTTTCCACCAAAACATGTTTTATAATTACAAAAGATACTCGTAGTAGACAAAAAAGTTTGAAATTCATAGAAAATTACATCCCAAACTGGTAAAGATTATGGAAAGTATTTACATGAAAACACTCTACAATTCCAAGAACAGGTAAACCAAGTAGACTTGGGTATATAACTAACCAACAATTTTTTTCTTCAACCAATGTGGGACAAAATTTTAAGAAGAAAGTTAGAAAAGTTTTCATATTATATAAAAGACTTTTATGTACATGGAAAGAAAGAGATATATAGTTCCCTTTTACCCAAAAAAAGAAAGAGATATATAATGCAAGAGGTATTAACCATTGGTGAAAGAACTCTTTGTTTCATGGAACTCCAAATTGGATAACATGAAAGTATATGTTGTTAGTGCTCTAAAAGCGAAAGATTGCAAATGTTTAAGCATTGAACTAAAACAGCCTGTTATTTTTTCTAAGAACAATGGGTTAGCTTTTACTTATCTAAAATCATTAGCGAATAACTTTTTCTTTTATTTTGAGTGCCTCCTTTGTTTAAATCCGTTCATTACTTCTTTTCTAATCTTCAAGTGTGGCTCCTCTTAAGATTAGCTTGAAAGATATTCCAAATTTGCATAAAGTTGTGGTCCATGACGTTAGTTCTAGTGACACGTAGCTCAATTCGTTTAAAATGAGATATAAGACTTGCTAAATCCTCGGTCTTAAACATTCTCTTAATAAATGTACTTTAAATTTGTGTGTGGATGTGAAAAAGACTTGAGAATATAGAGCATCATTTAATTGGAATTTATGGGTTTAGACATCCTTTAAAATTCAAAGTCGATAAGTATTTAAACATGATAATTGAAATACTAGTTGTAGATCGTCACTATCATTGTATTTGGGTAAGATTACATTAGAACGAACATATATATGGCCATAGTTGAAGATAATATATCCCAAAGGATGACTCGTTATAAACTTACAACTATGACTAAAATATGTTCATTTCTTAGATGGTTTTTATATGTGTATGTATTATCTAACGAGACATATGTTGCTTCTTGAGTTATGTTGTACGTGGTTTTATCAGCTCACTTTATCAGTTCTGTTATTGTAAATTTCATTCGTAAATCAAAATATAATATTATTTTAGACTTCAATATAACAATGTAAAAAACGTGTGACATTATTGGCGTAATTTGTTTTTCCTTTCTAACTTTGGCTTAATTATTTGTCAACCAGGTTGCTTAATGTTATCACATTAGCAAAACTGAGTGACCTCGGATTAAAAGAATAAAGAACGATAACCAGAAAAAGTAAAAAGATCAAGAATTCATATTAATTATCCGGCTAATGAAATCTACATGCTATGTATGGTTAGCTTGAAAACGTTTCAAGCATGAAGAGATCTCATAATCCTAATAATGTAGTACTAATTTAGTAACAAGAAACTTAAATACACTAAGGTATATTAGTAACCAAAAACTTCTTTCTTCAACCTATGTGGGATTGAATGTTAGGATAATTTTTTTTATGTGTTTAAATAGAATTTTACATTGGAAAAGAACATGTCGCTGGTTGATGTAATAACGAAGGACGTGTTGTTGGTGGTAAGCACATGTTGATGGGTGTAACACCCCCAAAATTTGATACAGCGGAAGACTCAACAAGCTTTCGGGGTGCTACGGGGATTGGTATCCAACACAAGACAATATAGAACGAGATAAAGTAAACATAATAAAAACACAACCAAAACGGGGTTTTAAGGTTTACATTTATCCCAACATCATTCAGAGTCAGGCCCAAAATAAAATAACAGTAGGTCCAAATTTAGTTATCAGAGTTCAGAAAAATAGATCCATAAACCGTGAGCCTTGGCCGAGCCTTCCATTCCAAGCATGCATCTCAACACTTAATTACCTGAGAAAACGTGCTAAAAGTCAGCTTTCGCTGGTGAGATCATATGTTTAAATTCATCTAACAATATAGTGGACATATACGCAAAACGCTTGCTAGCTAGACTAAGGATTCGCTAAAAGCCTGCGGATACCCTCCGCTCCAACATAACACACGGATACCCTCCGTACTAACATAGATATTCGGGTAACCCCCGCAATACCAAAAATACTCGGATAACCTCCGAAGTATTAATAACCTATAGGTGCACGCTACAGTATGTAAATAAACCAACCTTGAATAGTACACACGAACCGTGTGACTAAAGCTGACAATTCCAAATAACCAAATAAGCCAACCTTGAATAGTACACACTAAAATATATGTGACTAAAGCTAACAATCCACCAATATCCAAATAAGCCAACCTTGAATAGTACACACAACATATATGTGACTAAAGCTGACAATACATCCTAGTCCATACGCATAGCAAGTTTTAGAAAGAATATAGAAGCGATAATAGTCCACATAAAATAATTTGCACGTTTCTCACCCCAAGTATTGAAAACATAGTTCAAGAAAAAATGGGGCTATGACTCACCTCAAGTCCAGAAAATAGCAAGAAGAAGTCGGTAGAAATAAGATGTATGATAACTCACAAAACAGCAACTACGGAATTGGCACGACCTAACAATATTAACTCGTTCAGAAATCATTTCCTCAAATTTATAATATTCCCAAACCCGGACGAGAATCCGTTTTATTTCCGAAAATCCATTTCGTATTAGTTTGGTGTGTTTGCGTTTGGTATCCATACGGGTGGTGGGTCGACTCAAAACAAACCAAAAAGATCACGTAAAGAATAATAAAATAAACTATGGATCTAATATTAGCCCAATATATCATTTAAATAAATCGCCGAAGTTTACCAAATCCGTCGATTTGATAATCCCCATATTTATTTACGTAACATACCGTTCAAAGATTACACCCAACCTAAAGCACATAGCACATAATTACTATATAGTATATATCATAGTTTAATAAATTCCTCATATATATCGTCAAATTGGCCAGATTTCCCGATATATACACTCACAATTTATTACACTTTACATATATTACAACCTATGGGCGTCGTAGGATACGATGCCCATTAATATATTCATTTCATATAACCAAATAACCCGGTTCAACCTTACGGTTAAGTGGTTATTTAGTTATAGAAAACGTTTATATTAATCGTCATATATCCGTGACAACACGAAAGTCACAAATAATAACTTACCTGGACTCGAGTGACAACGACTCCGCAGAACTCGATAAGTTTATCCGTTATATATCCAAAATGACATTTTATTAAACGTTTAATACTTGTCGAGAGTTCCTCGTTTTATAACACAATTTTATAATAATAATACGTTCAATAATATTACGCCACTTTCGTAGCCTAATATATATATCTAATTGTATTATTTATAATACGACTTGTGATTATTATTATTATTAATATACGCGCCTATATAATTATATATACGTTATTCACGTCTATATATTCATATAAACGTTTATATTATCAATAATTGTTATTACGAGTTTTATTATTTACATTTTAATTGTAATCGTTATCGAGTCATACGAAATGGTCACATGTCCGAGTCATGACTCTCGGCTCATTGTCCAAGTCCAAAGTAAATAACAAAAGTCATAATAACCAAAAGTATCTCCGTCCAACACAATCCCAATCCATGTGCTACAACAATAGGGTCCGACTACGGCACCCGACTAATCTATCTCCGTCAATCTAAGTGACCGTCACACAATCGGTCCCCAAACCACTTTTCGTCAACAACTTCACAATACCAATATCCATTGTCGAGACCAAACGTGGTCTCGACCCACAAGTATTCGGCCGAAATATCAACCAAACCAAATTCAAAACCAAGTTAACCAATCAATATATACCAAAAATAATCATCACAAATAAAAATTTGTCGAAATATATATATTTCGACACCACAAACGGTTCTCAAAAATAACCGTATCTGGGTCAAGTTACCAAGTCAACCCGAGTCAAAACTTCACCACAACTCGTGTGGGTCCCACCCGAGACCTTTATGGTCTCGGCTAGCTCTAAACGAGCCAAACTAACCACACGACCCACTTGGGTTGTCGGCCAAAAATCCAAGCGACAACAATGGTCAACCATGACCAACAAGAATCGGTCAAACAACAAAAATGAGAATCCAAACATCCTCAATCGAACACCAAGAATCAACAAAGATCAAATAATCGAAAAAAAAGCACAAACCGAGGGTATCACCCTCGGGTACGCCTCGACCCAACAAGAATAAGCCAAACCCGGATACCAAACGATCAATCTTTACATTTCTTTTAAAAAAATCCACTTGTATTACATGTATATAACCAAAACCCACAAGAAAGATTTGGATTCGTGACCCTAAGTCACGTTTTCGCCACAAATACGAGTAAGACTCGCCTCACCTTCGATCTAAAAAGCTCCAACTCGTATCACACTTCGAAAGCAATAAAATGGTGGTGACTTTTGATGTTTAACGAGATGAAAAAGGGTGGGAAATGGCGCGTGTGGTAGTAGATCTAAGAGTAGAGATGATGGAGATTCGATTTGTGGTGGTGGTGTAGAGTGGTGACCGGCGGTGGTTGTGGTGGTGGCCGGATTTAAAAGGGCGGCTAGGGTTTGAGAAGTGGGGGAGGGAGATGATGAGAGAGAGATGGAAATTGGTGAGTGTTTGTGTTGTTGTGTTAATACCGAAACCACAAAGGGCCGGATTTTGTAGTTTACTCTTTTATTTATTTATTTATTTTTTTTAAAAGTTAATAATAATAATAATAATAATAATAATAATAATAATAATAATAATAATAATAATAATAGTAATAATAATATTACTACGGTGTGGAGCGGGTAACGTGGGTAAATGTAAAAACATGTGGCCCGAACCCGAACTCATTTCAACGTCAATATCTCTCAAAAAACATCTCGTAAATAATTAAAATATAGTCAGACTCGTAAGACGAATCATAAAATTTTCGTTAGGTAATCCTAGTGCCAGAGTCAACGTAGTACCAAGTGAGAATTTAAGAATACATCACCGAGCATTAAATCAATAATGAATTATGAACATAATTCACGAATTCCATAACGTCTTTAATTAAAAATATCCATAAAATAGGTCTTACAAGTTCGTTGTGAAATAAAATTTCAAATAAAAATTATAAACGAACTTTAATCGTAATGCGGGTTTTTAAAATAGCTCCCTAAACTGCCGGTTGTCACAATGGGGTACCAATTACACAATCTAAGAGTCCGCTTGGTTCAAAGTGGGGAAAGGGAAAGGAATGCAAAGTAATGAGTGAGGTGGGTAATCAATACCTTACCCCCCAATTTACTCTATAATGGTTGATTACCCACTACGGGGTAATCAATACCTTTGCCCCTTACTAACCAAGCACAAACAATGAGATACGTGGGCCCGTAATCAATCCTTTACCCATTCCCCCCCCCCCCCCCCCCCCTCCCCCTTAACCCCTCACCAAGCACTCCCTAAGTATATGTCTCAAAACGTGAAAACCATTTAAGGTCATCTCTTCTTAAGCAGCTAGACAATCTTTTATATACTTGCACATAATATGTAACTGATTTTTTTCATAGGAAGTTGACTAAAATATTCATAAGCATATAACAAGAGTACAAGACATAAAAGATAATTGGTCCCGGATATAATTATTGGGCCTATGTCTAATGGCCATCTTCATCTTCTTTTTCTTCTTACCTAAAAAGCTTCAAGCCAAATAGTTGGACCCTTATAGTGGCTGAAATTGCGTGAATGATAACCACAATGTTACTATTATAAGACAAGTTTTCTCTAAATTAAACTGCTTACCTACTTTAACATCGTTGACTACTCATCTTCAAGTCATCATACTATCATAGTGTAGTTCCTCTTAAGATTAGCTCGAAATATATGCAACATATGTTCGAAGTAGTGGTCAAAGAATTTTAATGAGGCGTAGCTCATTTGGATTCAAACGAGAAATCGGACTCATAATATCCTTTAATGACGCATAACTCAGTTGGTATCTCACAAATGCTTTTAACTTGCAAGATCCTGGATGATTTGAAAACAATATACTATGCTAGACACATGTGCCTCGCTTAGACTAAATTATATTAGTAACAAATTAACTATTTCTTTCTTCAACGTGGGATGTAATGTTAGGATAGAAAGAAAGTGTAATGCTAGAGTTATTAATATTTGGTGAAAAAAGGATATGTCACTTGAAAGTTGGAACTCCAAACTGAGATAACCATAGTCAGCAAAAATGTCAAAAATTATTCTTAACCAAAAACAAAAGGTGAATGAAATATATTCTTACTTATTTCCTTTTGTTTACATGCATTTTATGTGAAAAATAAATGACAAAGGATTCAAACCACCAACTCGACCAAGAACTTTACTTGAGCGAATTGATTGCAAAAATATGGAACCATAGTCATAGATTTGTCAAAGATGTTGATATCTAGAATCATTTGAATGGAACCATAAATGTTCTTAGGACATATAGTGGCTTAAATGGCGTTTAGACAACCCAAAAATCTTGTAGTGCATATCATTATAAGACACTATTCCTCTAATTTTCAATTCCTAACATACTTCAAGTCATCAAAGTGTAGCTCCTCTTATAGTTAGCTCAGAAGATATACAATATTTGTGAGTTTGTGCAAGTGCGTTTAATATCATTCGTCAGTGTGTAGCTCAGTTGGTTCATAATAGGAAATGAGACTTCTAAAATAATTGGTCTTTGTGAAATTTTCATAATGATTGTACTTCAAACTCATGCGTGGGTTTCTCATAGATATGGGAATATAGAGCATCGTTTAACATGAGCTTATCGGTTTAGAAATCCTTGAATAGTCTAAGTCGATAAGTATCTAAGCATATATGCATCACTAGCTAGATGAAAATAACATGTCCCGAAGGATATCCTAACTTTCAGCTATCATAAAAATATGTTCATTCCATATAATGTTATGATATGTGTATGAATTATCTAAGAGATTTATGTTGGTTGCTGACCGTTAAGTTAGAACATATATGCGTAAATATATATTGCATGTCGCATTTTAATAACATACGTTTTACATATTTATACGTCCTCCACCAAAACATGTTCTAGAGTTCCAAATTAAAAGAAAAAAGTTTGAGAGTTTAAATTAAAATAAAATAGTTCGAGAGTTTATATAAGTTTTCTAATACTCAGAAATGAGTTAGACTTTTTTCAATCCAACACATTACAGAGACTTAGAAAACATAATACTATTTCTCAACTCATTTAACATACGTACACTAGCTCTTAGTATATAAAGTAACCAACAACTTCTATATTCGGCCAATGTGGGATAAAGTGTAAAAATAGAATGTTACAAAATATTCATTGAAAAAATGTTAAGAAAGAGAGTATTCAAGAGTTCTTAACATTGGTTGTTTAGAAGCAACTCCTTTATGTGTTTATAACAAGAAACATAAAGGCAAATAAAAATGGATTAGCTTTTAGTTTTCTGAAATCGTCTGTATAAAAATCTATATGCTATTGTATAAGTTAGGTGTTCAGGCCATGAATCCAACTTGTTTAGGTTTGTTTAAAAATTTGTAACTAGGCAACATTTAGGACAAAGTTGACAAGATGAGCATTATGTTAAAATCTCGGATCTCTTGCGTATGCTTGTGATAGTTCTTCGCCTCGTAACATTCTTGTGAATATCACCGTTATTCCTTCGACTAGTTGGTTTTGGTATGCATGAAAAACTAAAACTGATTAAATGAGTTACCTGAAAATATGTTAAGAATTGAGTGGTCATTACAACCATCGTTCATCACTACTCTCAGTTTAGCACCAAATACGTTTAACCTCTCACCACTCTCATCTATTTTACTTCTCCGTGATCACTGCAGTCACTGACAATAAGAACGTTAACTTTGCTCGTGGTTCAAACCACATGCTGATGAAGGCCACTACGAGCTAACCACTTACCGTATCAATCTCAAAGCATACACATGGCTCGCTAGTTCCGTCATCACATCCATTTTAGTAAATTAAAAAAAGTAATATCATTGCGTAAATGAAACTATTATAATGATGTGTCAGGTTAAAATGTATGTGTGTATATTATCTGTTAACATGTATGCATTTCCACTTATTGGCTTGTACGAAAAAAAAAAAAAAAAAAAAGTGTTTCATTAAAGTAGTCATGGGGGGCGTTGCCCCCGACGAACCTCTTGCGGATACCCAAAATACGTATGATTTTTCTCTTAATTGGCAAAAAATAGGACAAGTGCCCTCAGGCAAATCATCCGAGTGCCCTCGATATTTTGAAGCTATTTAACAACCAACTGCGTCAAAACTGTTTTCTGTCTTTAGTTCATCGGAAAAAATGGAGTATAAAAAGGTGGGTTGGGATTTGGGAAGTGAGAAACCAGATGGTGGTGAAATGGTAGGTAGTCACGTGGTAGCGTTTGACTCTTTGTTGAATACTATGAGTGAAATACAGTAAGGGGGCGTTTGGTTCGCCGTAATCCGTTGTAATTGGATGTAATTGTAATTTGATTACATTACGTAGGCTGTTTGTTTCGCAGAATGGAGAGAATTGTAATTCAGATTACATTACGTAGGCTGTTTGGTTTGCGTTGTAATTGTAATTCAGCCATTACAATTACATCAATGGAGGTAATTCAGATTACATAGGATTTTGGATGGAAAGTTTTGAATTACGTTGTAATTCAGAATTATTATTATTATTATTATTATATAAATAATAAAATAATAATATTTATATAATAATAATAAATAATATTTATTATATTAATATTATTATTAATAATAATAATTAATAATAATAATAATTAATATAAATATTAAAATAATAATAATTATTTTTTTTATATTTATATAATAATTATAATGATATTTATAATAATAATAATAATTATTATTATTTTTATTATTTTAATAATAAAACTAATATAATAATAATAATAATAATAATTAATATAAATATTAAAATAATAATATTTATATAATAATAATAATTATTATTATTTTTATTATATTTATATAATAATTATAATAATATTTATTATTATTATTACTTTTTTATTATTTTAATAATAAAAATAATAATAATAATATATTTTTTTATTTAATAATAATAATAATAATAAAATGTTATTATTATTACTTTTTATTATTTTAATAATAATAAAATAATAATAACAATAATAATAATAATAATAATAATAATAATTATTATTATTTCAATAATAATTATTATTATAATAATATTTATTATTATTATTATTATTATTATTATTATTATTATTATTATTATTATTATTATTATTATTATTATTATTATTAATAAAAATAATATAATAATAATAATAATATATTTTTTTATTTAATAATAATAATAATAATAATAAAATGTTATTATTATTACTTTTTATTATTTTAATAATAATAAAATAATAATAATAATAATAATAATAATAATAATAATATTAAATAATAATAATAATAATAATAATAATAATAATAATAATAATAATTATAATAATAATAAATTATTAATATTTTTAATATTTATATTATTATTATTATTATTTATTGTTATTATTATTATTTTTATTATTATTATTATTATTATTAAGGTTTTTTTTTTTTTTTTTTTTTTTTTTTTTTGTAAATCTTTTGAATTACAATTACGTTGAGATCCAACCAAACAAATTGACAGAATACATCAATTACAATTCCAACACATTACAATTACAACACATTCTAACTCTTTGAATTACAATTCATTCAAATTACAATTCCTTTGACAGATTAAAATTCTTTTCAAAACATACTACGAACCAAACGCACCCTAAAAGATACTTTATATATTTAAGTACACTTTCTTTTTACTCTACTTGTTTTTACTCTCCTTGTGTTAGTTTTTTCTTTTTAACAAGCATTTGTATTATGGAGTACTTTATTAGGATGTTTTTCCATTATAAATTTTGTTAGAAAGAAAGTGAGTGGCCTCCAAGATTAGTTTGTATGTTCCGTATTTTTGTTTTTATTATTTTTAAGTTAATTTGATTTGTTTGTTTACTTGTAGTTTGCTCAAGTAGGAAGAAATCATCTCAAGTTATTTATAATTTGATTGATCAAGTTAGCCAATTATCAACCATTTGGTCAAATTCAATGGCTCAAATCAATGATTTAAGCCATTAGATTTGATCGGATAATTGATAAGTGCAACTTGATCAATCAAGTTATAAATACCGGATGTTTGGTATGAGGGAATGCTGAAGAATGGAATTGCTTTTAAGAATGGAATTACAAAGAAAAGGCATGGGTCCGTAGAAAAATTATTATTATGCTGTTTGGCAGAAATACAGAATCAACGTGAGAAATATGACTGCAAATCGATTCTCTTGTTTGGTAGCATTATAGCTATGGAATGAAAATTTATTCAACCACCTAAATTGATCTTTATAAACTACTTGTATTAATATAAACAATTTCAGTCGGTTTATGATTTTTTTTGTTCGCTTGCTTTGTACAAGTATAATATTAATAAAGTAATCATCCAAAGTCACCTGGATGGTTTGCAATTCTTGTGGACTACATTAAACTAAAATTCTGCGGAACGGAAGTTACTATCATCAATTTGATTATAGTAATAATCAAAATGAGAAGATGTAACAATCAAAACATTTGTCATTTAATCATGGATTGAAATTATCAATAAAAAAGGTTGGGATCTAAAGTATTCAGTTTCACAAATCAATAAAGAAGATGACATGAATTATCACCATCGCCAAGATTAGGTGCTAGGGTTTTTAAAAAATTACAACTTTTAGGAGCATGTGCCAGGCACATGACAATTTAGTTATATCGTGGCCTTTCAATTGCCATGTCTGATTCCCCAAATTGGCTAGGTGGAGAAAGGTTCTCTTTGAAATATTTCATTCTTTGTGTTTCTCCACTTTTTTTGAAGAATCAAAAAGGTGGAAAGAGGATCACTTTTTGATTCCTCATTTCCATTCCATGACTCAACAAACACAAGAAACCTTTCCAATTCTGTTTCTCACAATTCCATTCCACTGTACCAAACATCCCCTAAGAGGATATCTCTCCATGGTTAACTAGCTTTTATTGTTGTTATATTTATACTCAAACAAGATTTATAACAATAACAGCAATACTCAATCTCGTTGAAGCAAGGTATGGTCAGATTATTATTATTATTATTATTATTATTATTATTATTATTATTATTATAAACCATCACTTTTATTAACAATAAATAGGATTTTTACAAGAAATTGGTGGGGAGCCGAGAAACCAACTGGGCACCCACACCTTTAGCAATAGCGAAACCAATCCTATTAAAAATATGAACGGCAGCCCGTGCTCCAATGTCTTGAATCGAAGAAAAACGTCGAATACGCTTTAGAAGAGTTACTGCATCTTTCTCAAGTTATTTATTATTATTTTCTTTTTCACTAAAAACTTAATTTTGTTAATTTTTTGGTGTTGCCTTGAGCTATTTTTTAATGTTTGGATGTTGTTCGAGATTGATGTTTGGCTGTTGTTCGACCGTTATTTGCCATTAGTAAAAGTTCTTTTTCTCGACAATATACTTTTTGTGTTGTTTTTGCGCACATTAAGCTTCGTTTAGTTGTTGTTTTAGCACAATGTAAGGTGCTTTCTACGATATTAAGTCTTTTAAAAAGGAAATTTTGAACGACTTCGCAATATATTTTTGCCCCCTATATGCTAACTTTCTGGCTCCGCCACTGATTTACTTTGCACGTCATTTTTCATTTTTTTTATTAAAATTTTTTGGGCTCTTTTTTTCAATTTAATCAAATAAGATAATACACATTTTAATTCATTTTTACATATATATCATTTCTTTATTGATTGTAAAAGTATGTGTTCATTTTTAACCATGAAACTAAAGATTAAAGTGGTCTCTACGTATGTTTTTAGCTGACAGAAAGTGGAATAGCTGAAAACATAATATTATTCTTAACACATTTAACCCATGTAATTTAACCCATGTGCACTATGGGTATATTAATAACAATCAACTTCTTTCTTAAATCTATGTGGGATAGAATGTTATAAAAAGTCTCACAAAAAGAAATCTCATGTATTAGGTTGCTTAAATAGTTAGTTTACTTTACTTCCATTTTTTAATTTTTCATTTCATTTGCTATTTATAATGATCAGAATAAATTTGAACAATTCAATTGTTTCTTCACTCTTTCTTCAAAAATAAAAATACTTTTTCCTTTTATGCTATCGGATACTAAAGATTAAAATATTTTTCACCAAAACATATACAAGAATGAAAGACCCTGTCTGAAAACATAATATTGTTCTTTACACATTTAACCAAGGTACAATATGGTATATTAGTAACCAACAATTTTCATCTTCTAGCTATGTAGGATAGAATTTTAGTATATAGTGTTAGAAAAGGTCCCATAAAATGGTAAAATTTATTTAAAAGGATTATATTCACGAGGAAAGAAAGACCATGCCAGAGTTATTAAAAGTTGGTGAAAGAAAGATATGAAACATGACGGTGACAACATGGAACTATATATTGTTATTACTTTAAAAAAAGGATTGCAAATGTTTAAGCATTTGTATTAAAAGAACCTGTGTAATTTTCTAAGTGTTTGCTTATTTGAAATCGTTTATGTAGAAATTTATATATCACTTAATTCACTATGCTTTTGGGTCATGAACGTTAAAGTATTTCTGTATTATGATACTTGTTTAATTGTTTTGGCCATTTGCTTAGAAAACGAAGCATTTTTTGAAGGCAAAGAGTTCAAAACCTAAAGAGCTAGGGAAACCTATATGAATACATACAAAATTTTAAGTGTATACGTGTGTTTAAGATCTCTATATAAGAAGCTAGACAATTCTTTATAAACTTGCAGAGTACGCTGCGAGTTTTATTCATATGGAGCTGGTTGATTTTTTTTTATAAATATATAACAAGTGAACATACAAGAGATAACTAGAACGGTACCCGCGTAATGCGGCGGGGGTACCTGTGACTATAGTTTGTGTATTTCGGTTATTTAGTTACATATTTAGTTGTCTTTCTACTTTATAAGTAGAGATGATAGAGATGTTTAAGTCAAACAATTTTAGTTTGAACAACCAACATGCTTCTTAATAAATTTCCTAAGCAACTTTCTTCCTAACCAATTAATTTTGAAATCCTTCCATAATAAGCAAGTAAAAGTCTGAATTTTAAGTCTTTCTAATTATAGAATTGTTCGAAATGAATTATATAATAGTATATATAAGGTCTTCATAAATAAAGTTCAATTTGTTCATCAATTTAGCCCAGCCTATTGGGCCAGTACCCGATAGCTATTTTCTCATGTTTGTTTTCACCTTTTTTTTTACTCCTCAACTGCACTCGGCTCTTCACTTGTTTTATAAGCTTCTCTTAGAATTACATATAAATAACATGTTGATATGAGCTCATCCACAACGTACATGACTCACATGTAATAATCAAAACAAAGGGGATGTAATGTTAGGATAGAAAGTTAGAAAATGTAATGCTAGAGTTATTAAGAGTTGGTGAAAAAAGGATATGTCACTTGAAAGTTGGAACTCCAAATTGAGATAACCACGGTCAGCAAAAATGTCAAAAATTATTCTTAACGAAAAAATAAGGGTGAATGAAATATATTGTTACTCATTTCCTTTTGTTTACATGCATTTTATGTGAAAAATAAATGAGAAAGGATTCAAACAACCAGTTCGACCTAGAACTTTACTTGAGCGAATTGATTGCAAAAATATGGAACCATTGTCATAGATTTGTCTAAGATGTTGAAATCTAGAATCATTTGAATGGAACCGTAAATGTTCTTAGGACATATAGTGGCTTAAACTGCGTAAACGACAACCCAAAAATCTTGTTGTGCATATCAATGTAAAACACGATTCCTCTAATTTTCAATTCCTAACGTACTTCAAGTCATCAAAGTGTAACTCCTCTTATAGTTAGCTCGGAAGATATACAATATTTGTAGGAGGTTGTGCAAGGGCTTTTCAAATCCTTCGTCAGTGTGTAGCTCAGTTGGTTCATAATAGGAAATGAGACTTCTAAAATAATTGGTCTTTGTGAAATTTTCATAATGATTGTACTTCAAACTCGTGCGTGGGTTTCTCATAGATATGGGAATATAGAGCATCGTTTAACATGAGCTTATCGGTTTAGAAATCCTTGAATAGTTTAAGTCGATAAGTATCTAAGCATATATACATCACTAGCTAGATGAAAATAACATGTTCCGAAGGATATCCTAACTTTCAACTATCATAAAAATATGTTAATTCCATATATGGTGATGATATGTGTATATATCAGTGTTGCAAAAATCGGCCTCCATCGGCGATTAATCGCTAGGTGGGGATTAACCGCCACGATTTTGACTAATCGGCCTTATTAATCGGTTTGGTCAAAAATCGGTCAACATACCGATTAATCGAATAAAAATCGGCCAAATCGGAAAAAAATCAGCTAAATCGGCCAAATCGGACATATAATTTCAAAAAAATTTAGTTTTATATATAAAAAATCCAATCCGATTAATACTCGATTAATCCCCGCCTAACCGATTAATCGCTAAGCGGCACCCGGCCGCCACGCTACCGCCTAGCGATTTTTGCAACCTTGGTATATATAAATATATTTTGCATGTCGCATTTTAATAACATACATTCTCACATATTTACGGTCACCACCAAAACATGTAGAGTGCCAAATTAAAAGAAATAACTTGTTTTAGAGTACCAAATGAAAATAAAAAAGTTGAGAGTTTATATAAGTTTTCTAATTCTCACAAACGTGTTAGATAAGTTTTCTAATCCAACACGCTGTCGAGAGGTAGAAAACATAATACTATTTCTCAACACATTTAACATATGTACACTCTTGGTATATAAGTAACTAACAACTTCTATATTCGGCCAATGTGGGATAAAGTGTTAAAATAAAACTAGTTATAATGCCCACGCACGCGCGGGTTTTTTTTTTTTTTTTTTGAACCATATATTTTTATTTATTAAAAAACAAATAATTTAATCTTTGTTTTGTTTAATTTATGATGTTTAATTATAGTTTTTTTATTATTAAAGATAATTATTTAAAAATTTTAATCTTATTATTAATTGCATCTTATCTATATTTTTTGTATTTATCTTCTACTTGTGTTATGGATAAATATAAAATATTACCTAATAAGAAAATAATATTTTTTAAAATAAAATTATTACTAAATAATGTATGAATGCATTTTTTTTTAAATGGAAAATTCCCAATAGGGGTTTTGTTTTATTATATAAAAGATGTTACAAAATATCTTCATTGAAAAAGTGTTAAGAAAGAGATAATTCAAGAGTTCTTTAACATTTGGTGAAAGAAAGATTTTATTATATGGAACTTCAAATTGTTGTTTAGAAGTAACTCCTTTATGTGTTATTGTGTTTATAGCAAGAAACATAAAGGCGAAGAAAAAATGGATTAGCTTTTAGTTTTCTGAAATCGTCTGTATAAAAATCTATATGCTATTGTATAAGTTAGGTGTTCAGGCCATGAATCCAACTTGTTTAGGTTTGTTTAAAAACTTGTAACTAGCTAGGCAACATTTAGGACAAAGTTGACAAGATAAGCATTATGTTAAAATCTCGTATCTCTTGCGTATGCATGTGATAGTTCTTCGCCTCGTAACATTCTTGTGAATATCACCGTTATTCCTTCGAATAGTTGGTTTTCATATACATGAAAAACTAAAACTGATTAAATGAGTTACCTGAAAATATATTAAGAATTGAGTGGTCATTACAACCATCATCCATCACTACGTACTCTCAGTTTAGCACCAAATCCGTTTAACCTCTCACCACTCTCATCTATTTTACTTCTCCATGATCACTGCAGTCAGTGACAAAAAGAACGTTAACTTTCCTCGTGGTACAAACAACGAGCTGATGAAGGCCACCAGGAGCTAACCGACCACTTACCGTATCACTCTCAAAGCATACATGGCTCGCTAGCTTGTTCCGTAAAACAAGTAAAATCATTGTGTAAATGAAACTATTCTAATAATGTGAGTCATGTTAACATGTATATGTGTGTAAGACTATTATATACGTCACACAATCTGATCATAAGCTCCCAATTTGTTAGTAGACGTTAGACCATGAAACTTTATCTACTTATTTCGTCTTCACTCTACTTTCTAACTGCATGATCTTAGGACATATAGTGGCTTAAATTGCGAGAACGACAACTACAATATCATCATAAGACAAAGATTTCTTTTATTTTCGATTGCTTCCTTAGTTTAAATCTGTTCGTTTCTTCTTTTCATGTCATCAAGTGTGGCTTCTCTCAAAATTATTTTCTCATGGAGCGAGCTGTTTAACTCATTTCGTATGGTTTTAAGAAATAAGCCATTTCGTATGGAGCTGTTTAACTCATTTCGTATGGTTTTAAGAAATAGACAACTCCGTTTAGTATGGTTTTAAGAAATAAGTTGTTTAACTCATTTTGTTTGCTATTTATAATTATCAAAACAAAATTGAGTAATATGATATTTTTATCACACTTCAAAAATATTTTTACTTTATAAGATATGCGAAACTACATATTAAAAAGTTTTCCACCAAAACATGTTTTATGATTAAATAATAATAATAATAATAATAATAATAATAATAATAATAATAATAATAATAATAATAATAATAATCATAATAATAATAATAATAATAATAATAATAATAATAATAGTAAAAAAAAATTTGTAACGATTCATGAATGTAATCAACGTCGTACAAATTAAATTTATAATGACTAAAAAAAGTAATCTACGTGAAGATGTTATACTATTCTAAGCGCATGTAACCTACGTACACTAGGGTACATAAATAACCGGCAAGTTCTTTCTTCAATCAATATGGGACAACATGTTAAGATAAACAGTTAGATAAGTCTTCATATCATATAAAAGATTTTTATGAACATGGAAAGAAAGAGATATACAATGCAAGAGTTTAATAGTTGGTGAAAGAACTATTTGTTACATGGAACTCCAAATTCAAGTTTAGAAGCAACTAATTTTATGTTTTCAGTGAACCAATTATGAAAGGAACATCTTGGATAACATGATAGTATAAGTTGTTAGTGCTCTAAAAACGAAAGATTACAAATGTTTAAGCATTGAACTAAAACAACACGTGAATTTTTCTTAGGACAATGAGTTAGCTTTTACTTATCTAATCATTCACAAAGAAATTTTATACATGGTTGAATGTAGTATGTTTTTTGGTCATGAAGGTTAAAGTATTTTTGCATTATGATACATCTTATAGCCATGGGTTGTTAAGCAAACCTATTATGGCGATCAGTACACATTTTTGAAAGCTCAACATGCATATTATGAATTTACAAATTTAGGTTTGCAAGTAGCTAAGCAAAGTTTTCGAAAAACATGCTTATAAGATGAGCAGTTATATCTAAATCTAAAAACAAGTAGCCAAGAAATCCTTTATCATATACAAATTTGATAAAGTAAGTCATATGTTTTTATTACTCTGATATACACGGCTTAGTGAATTACGTATTGAGCTGTCCGGGGAAAGTACTTCTAAAGTATGTAAAAAGTGTTTGACTGGAAATATTTTTAAGCATATATAACAAGTAGGGGTGAGCAGAAAAACCGAAATATCCAAATAAACCGAAAACCAAAACCGAACCGAACCGAAAATAACCGAATCGAACTTATAACCGAACCGAATTTGCCAAAACCGAACCAAACCGAACTTTTAATTCGGTTCTCGGTTTGGATATGGCTTTGGTAATCAAAACCGAAAACCGAACCGAAAACCGAATTCATATAAATTTATATATTTTTTATATATTTATATATATAAAAAGATCAATAAAACGTTATATATATATATATATATATATATATATATATATATATATATATATATATATATATTTATATTTATATTTATATTTATATAAATAACAAAAAAATTCTATCATAATATTAAAAAATACTTTTTATGTTTGAAATAACTTTTTTGGCAAAATATATTGTATATTTTTCTTTTTTTTAAATAAAGTGTGTAATTTGGTTAAACCGAAAATCGAACCGAACCAAACCGAACTAGAATTTAACCAAACCGAACCAAAAACCGAATTTGAATTCGGTTTGGTTTGGTTCACGGTTTGACCCTAAAAATTTTTTTAACCGAATTAACCGAACCGAATTAACCGAATAACCGAAAACCGAACCGATCAACACCCCTAATAACAAGAGTACAAGACATAAAAGATAATTGGGCCTGCAATAAAAAGCATGCATCATTTCAACCCAAATTATTGGGCCTATATTTAACAGTCATTTTCATCTTCTTTTTTAAGGCTTCAAGCCCAATAGTTGGACCCTTATATAGTTATATGACAAGTTTTCTCTAAGTTTCGAATGCTTACCTACTGTAACATAGTTAACTAGTTTTCTTCAAGTCATCAAAGTGTAGCTCCTCTTAAGATTAGCACGATATATATACGAAATATGTTGGAATTTGTGGTCCAATTCTTTTAATGGTGTGTACTGTGTAGCATAATTGGTTTGAGATGAGAAATAAAGCAAAAAAATCCTTGGTCTTTTGGGAATTCACATAATAAATGTTATTTAAATTCGTCCGTGGTTGTAGAAAATATTTGGAAAAAGGCATCGTTTAGTTTGAACCTATGTATAATTAAATATTTAAATTGGTTTCCACCAAGACATGTTATACTGATAGAAAAAACAAAACTGTAAAATGGATGAAAAAAAAATCTAGAGATCATAATATTTTATTTTATTTATTTTTTTTTTTTTTTCAGATTTCAAGAATTCGTTGCAAGTTTACTGTTTTTGTAACTTGCAAGAAAGTGATCACCTGAAAACTTGATTTTATTCTAGACACATATAACCCACATCCAATACGATATATTAATAATAACCCAAAATTTCTTCCTTCAACCGATGTGCGATAAAAGGTTAAAAAAGAGCACTAACTTCTATATCATTCTTTGGTCTTCAACTCTACTTTCTAATTCGATGTTCTTATGAAAAATAATGATTTAAATTGCATGAACGAAAACTACATTATAAAGTTACTCAAAAGATGTAGATCGATGGGAACACCGTGACCCTAGGCATCACACCACTGAGGTGCCAACCTGACCCTTCCCTAAGGACCAAGCCTCAGGCAATGATCTCATGTCCGAGTAACCTAATTAAAGCATATGTAGTGTGGATTGTTGGCCTTTAGATTTAGACATCCTTGAATATTCAAAGTCAATAAGCATCTAAACATGATGATTGGAATAGTAGTTGTTGATCGTCACTATCGTTCTTGTATGTGTAAGATCACATTAGAATTAGAATATGTATGGCACTATCTAGATGAAAATAAGATACTCCAGCTCGTTATGAACATTCAACTGTGATTAAAATATGCTCATTTTATGTTGGTTGTTGACCAACATACATTTTTACATTTTTATTGTTTCTTTGGTTTCAAAAATTGCGTTTTCTTTTCTAACCTTGTGAAATTAATGATTAAACATGTTCTAAAGTACCAAATTAGAATTTAAAAAAAAAAAAAAAAAAAAAAAAAAAAAGGTAAGAGTTCATATGCGTTTTCTAATACTTCAAGATGTGCTAGATTTTTTCAATCATGCACACTATGATGCACTCGAAAACACTACACTGTTCTCAACACATTTAGTACACATAAACTTATGGTATATAACTAACCAAAAATTTCTATCTTCACCCAATGTTGGATAGAGTGTTAGGATAAAATGTTAGCAAATATCTTTATTAAAAGATGGTAAGAAAGCGATAATTCATAAGTTCTTAACAGTTGGTGAAAGAAAGATTTGTTACATGCAACATCAAACTGAAGTTTAGAAGCAACTACTTTATGTGTTTATAACACAAAATATAAAGGCAACAACTTGTATAAAAGAACCTATGGTGATTTTTACTAAGCAAAAGTATTAGCATTTACTTATCTGAATTCGTTTATATAGAAATTTATATGTTTTTATATAAGTTACGTGTTCGATCAGGTCATGAATACAATTCCTTGTTGTATTGTGACTTGTTTATGTTTGTTTAAAAACTTGTTCGGCCGAGTACCGATCACTAAGCACACTACAACAATCAAGAGGACGGGCGAGGAGGATTTTGGCGGGGACGCCCATGTCCCCGCCGAAAGTTGCTAAACGACAAAAACGTTGCTGAGCTGGCACACAAACTGGCAAAATTTTGAATGCTGAATGTCTATATTTTGAATGTACATATATAGGTTTGCATGTAACTAGGTAACATTTAGGACAAACTTACAAGATGAGCATTATGTTAAAATCTCATTTCTCTTGCGTAAGCTTGAAATGGTTCTTCGCTTTATATTCCTTCGAATATTCAGTTTTAATAAACATGAGCATTAGGTTAAAATCTTATTACAACTAGTAAAGTAAAACAAGTAAAATCAATGTAAATGAAACTATTCTAATAATGTGAGCCATGTTAACATGTGCGTGTGCAAGTGCATTATAAACGTGAAAAATTCTTGTTTTTGTTTTCACCAAAGGCTCCAGCTTAGTGATTGGATTACATTTGACTCTTCCCTTGTTGTATAGTAACATACTAAGACCGGGTGTGGAAGGTCGATCGCCACCATCGACGCATCGGCCACCGTTACACCACCCGACTTGAGATGCATCGCAGGAGGGAAAAAGACATGAATTGATCGCATATGCGACCGAAATGAAAAGGGACGAATGTTTGTGTGTGTAGGTATTTATTAATTGATTTTTTTGGTATGTTTTTTGTATCATCTTATTATATTAAGTTGGTAATAATTTTTTTTTTTTTTTTTTTTTTTTTTTTTTTTTTTTTTGAAGAAGAAGAAGAAGAAAACAACTGATGTAACAACAGTGTTGCTAAACTTAAGCTAACATTATATTTCATACGCCACCAATATATATGACATGTTGATTATCAAAACCCAGTTACAAACCGTAACCACTTTTACATATAGGGTCAAAAAATAAGTAGACAAGTCACAAAGGGGGTTTTAGCCTCGGTCCGAGTGCCTTTTATAAGGGTTACGGTTCTTTTAATTGGTCACGATAAATCAAGGATAGGTTCATTACATCGGTCCAATCATGGTTTATACGATGGTTCACAATGCATTTTGAGCCTTTTCCCATGGACCAAATAACTTTGGAGGGTAATGGTTCGGCTCTATTTTGCACGTTAGCTTTCATAGTTCATTTTTACATTTTCATTGTTTCTTTATTACCTTTCATAGTTCGTTTTCCATTCAAACCAGTTTGAAATTAAAGATTAACATAGTCTCCACCAAATCATGTTTTACAGTACCAAAATGAATGTAAAAAGTTAAGAGTTCATATGAGTTTCCGGAAATTTAGATATCCTCAGATTTTTTTCTAACCTGAAAGATAGTGAAATCTCCGAAACCATAATACTATTCTCAACATATTTGACCCACATACACTATGGTATATTAGTAACCACCAACTTCTATCTTCAAGCTATGTGGGATACAATGTTATCATAAAATGTTAGGAAAAACCTAGAAAATAGTAAGATATAGTTATTAACAGTTGGTGAAAGAAAAATATGCCACTTGGGACTCCAAATTGAAGTAAGAAGCAACTAATTTCTGTGTTTGGTGCACAAATTATGAAGGGGACAGTTTCGATAACGTAAAATTATATGTTGTTATTGCTCTAAAATTGGATGATTGCAAATGTGTAAGCGTTGTTGTAAGAAACTGTGATTTTTCATTAGTAAGAAGGATAAGCATTCTTTTTCTGGAAAGACAACATGTCATAATAGAAAGTGATCAATTTACGTTTGCTATATGTAAACTAGTTTATGTGTTTGTTTCTGCATAAGGCTTAAGCCCAATAGCTGGCCCCTTTTTGCTTAATTTCTCTATGTTGTAATACTCATCATCTACTTATAATTCTTCAACTATAGTTGATGACGTATAGCCTATATTTGGGCCGCAAGCCCAAATGATAGACATTACTTACACTTAAACCCATCACGAATGGGCTACCATGACAAATGGTATGGGCCGCGGCATCAACGCTTGGGCTCACGAAGCCCATAGGCCCAATCTAACTCACCATATATCCGATAAGGATTATCTATTCAAGGAATAGATATCCTTACCTCGGATAAGCACCACGCGTGCGAAGAGTGAGGAGCAAGAAACCTACACGGTTTCTGCGTCCTATATATAGAATGATACATTCTCATTCAAAGGTACGATTCACAGAATCCCTAAACTCTTAAACCAAAACCTAAATTCGATTACTTACTCTCACGCCGGAGTCTAATCGGGGGAGACAATCCCTCGATAAGCCTAACGGTGTTATTTTCTTTTCTTAGTACGCAGGTAACAAAGTACTAAGGAGCGAATTGATATAAGAGCAAAGCCCAACAACCAGGTACGCCCAACTTTTGTATCAACAAGTGGCGCCATCCGTGGGACCCTACAACGAACTAGAATGACGAAACACAAGAATTCGAGCCAGCGGACTCCGCAGTCAGAAAAACGTGATCATCAGAAGAAGAATCGACAAGATTCGACCTCTAAGCAGGTTGCTGGGACAACCAGCGCACCTGATCACCAAGGGGCGGGAACAACCCAGCCTATTCCAACAATGGAACTACCTATAATCTCGTCAGTGGTCCCAAGCGCTGAGGAACTCCAGCGCACCCTCTTCACCACTCCTCATCAGGCTGCACCCGTAGTGAACAACACTGTGCCGCCAGGCGCGCCTGAACGAAACCGGGCGCCCCATACTGAGGCAGAGATCCTTGCAACGACTGAGGACGTACCCGATTTAACTTTGGGTAATTTTGTGTCCCAAAACTATGAAACCCTAACTGCCCTCATGCAGGAAGAAGCGGCAAGAAGAGCCGGTACGGATCTGCAAACCCGACTTAATTTTGGGCCAGAACGTGAACCATCACCACCACGTCACCCACGAGGAAGACGTACAGAACGTACCAATGTCCATGACAGGTTGGGTACGGTGTCTGGCTCACAAAATTCTGGGGACAGCGGTAGGCGCACCAATGTTCATTCCAGACTTGGCAGTCGGGGAATACACGACCGATTAGGTCCTCAGCATTCGCCGAGTCAAGGATCCTCCAATCCCAGAAGTAGGCGGATCCAAGACAGGTTGGGGAGAAGAAGATCCCCAAGCAGAGATCCCTCAGGCTCCTCTTCTGAAGGGAGCAGGCGCAAACGCCGACGGAGAGATTATCCTTCCTCCAGCGATTCCTCGGACAACGAGGATAAAGAAACAGGTCACTGGAAATCAAAAGGAAGACGTCGCGAGGAAGAGAACGAGGATATGTCTCTCCCATGGCGACGCCATAAAATTGATGCGTTCACACGTCGCATAAGTGATTACTCAGACGACAGGCGCAGGCGCATGCCCGCTAATGTGAAGACATATGATGGAACAGGTGACCCGGACGACCACCTAAAAATTTTCGAGTCAGCCGCAACTATCGAAAATTGGCCACAGCCTGTGTGGTGTCACATGTTTAATTCCACATTAGTAGGAAACGCGCGCACATGGTTTAGCAAACTCCCACGTAGGAGTATAGGCGGCTTTGAAGAATTACGAAAAGCATTCCGCCACAACTTCACCCAGCGAAAGAAGTGCGCTAAAAATCCTGTGGAATTGGCAAGGGTGAAGCAACGGCAAGGGGAATCAACCAGCGCCTTTATGGAGCGCTTCAAGGATGAGTGCATACAAGTCAAAGCATGTCCCGAAATACTAAAAATTTCAGGGTTCATGAATGGAATTAATAATCCAGAACTCATCCGGAAGCTCAATGATAGAGTTCCACAGTCTTTCGATGAACTAACAAAACGCACCAGATCCTTTATACAAGGAGAAGCAGCTGCTGCGGACAGCAAGAAAGGATATTCAAATTATCGGCAACAAGAACAGCCGCGGAAACAATCCAATGATCAAAACAACCGCAGCAGGAATTACCGCAGTGGAAGAGACAACGACAAATATACTCCTCTAACAAAAACTCCAAGGGAGATATTTGCAACAGAAGGTGCGAACTTCCCAAGACCACTACCAATGCGCACGGCAGAAGAAAAGCGCCTAGGTGGTGGATACTGCGAATACCATGGCCAAAAAGGCCATACAACCAACGAGTGCGTCCAACTGAAACAACTGATCGAGAAATTAGTCAGAGAAGGAAGGATGGACCACCTCGTAAAGAACATCAAAGAAGGGAAAGATAGATCTAAAAATGGTGGCAAGAAAGAACCCCCAAAGGAAAAGGCTGAGACTATATACATGATACAATCATGGCAGCGCAAGATAAAGCAGAGAGTCAGCCAAAAATTCTCTCCAGAAAAAGAGATATCCTTCCCTACAATAGCTGCGGACAACGCAGTCGTGGAACCTCTGACCATTGAAATACATGCAGGAGGACACGACATCCACCGCATGTATATTGATGGAGGAGCATCCGCAGACATCATGTATGATCACTGCTTCAAAAGGCTGCGACCTGAAATCCAAAGTCAGTTGATACCAGCTACAATGTCACTAACAGGATTTACAGGAGAAAAGATTTGGCCCATGGGGCAGTTACGCTTATTGGTGGTCGTAGGAGATGAGCAACACTCAACTGCGGCATGGATAAATTTTATGGTAATCAAGTCTCCTTCACCATACAATGGTATAATTGGAAGACCAGGAATATCATCCATGCGCGCAGTACCGTCCACAGCACACGGAATGCTTAAATTCCCAGTTGAAGGAGGAGTGGTTACTCTCTATAACACAACGGTACCACCAAGAGAATGTATCGCAGTGACAACTGAAGCAGAGACTATTCCAGAGCAGCGCACGGACAAATCGCCAAATTTAAAGGTCGCTATTCATCCAGACTATCCGGAACAACAAGTTTCGATTGGAGGATCTTTATCTGACAAAGGTAAAGCAGCCGTATGCGCACTCTTGCAAAAGAACCTAGACATCTTTGCATGGGAACCAAAGCATATGACAGGAGTGCCTCGCTCTATCACAGAGCACAAACTACAAATCCGACAAGGATACCCTCCAATACGACAAAAGAAGCGCGGCCAGGCTCCAGACCGTGCAAAAGCTATTTTGGAGGAGGTACACAAGTTAGTAGATGCGGGCATCATGCGCGAAGTATACTACCACGACTGGCTCTCTAACCCAGTCATGGTAAAGAAGAGCGATGGTAGCTGGAGGATGTGCGTGGACTTCACGGATCTCAATAAAGCATGCCCGCAGGACTGCTATCCATTGCCAGAAATAGATTGGAAGGTCGAATCCTTATGTGGATACCCCTTCAAGTGCTTCCTAGACGCATATAAAGGGTACCATCAGATCCAAATGGCAGTGGAAGATGAAGAAAAAACAGCTTTCCACACCAGTCAAGGGGTATACTGCTACACAAAAATGCCTTTTGGCTTAAAGAACGCAGGCGCGACATACCAACGGCTGGTGGACACAGCTTTCGAAAAACAAGTAGGCCGCAACTTGGAAGTCTACGTTGACGACCTTGTTATAAAAAGCCATACAGAGGATGAGTTGGTGCGCGACATCGAGGAAACATTCCGAACGTTGGGGCGGATAAACATGAAACTGAATCCCAAAAAGTGCACCTTTGGCGCGACTGAAGGCATGTTCCTCGGATACTTAATAGAACCCGATGGAATCAAACCATGCCCAGAGAAGACGAAGGCTGTTATTGATCTCCCCTCCCCGCGCACACTCAAAGAAGTCCAGTCACTGAATGGAAAGCTGGCAGGGCTGAATCGCTTCTTATCTAAGTCAGCGGACAAGTCCCTTCCTCTCTTTAAAACACTCACGAAGTGTACAAAAAAGGGAGACTTTCGCTGGACCAATGAAGCGGAGGAAGCTTTCCAACAACTCAAACATCATCTGGCATCTCTTCCCAAACTAGTCGCACCGCGACAAGGGGAAGAACTAATCATGTATTTATCAGCAACCCACGGAGCAGTTAGCGCAGTACTATTGACAGATAGAGACTCCGTCCAGACACCCATATACTTCGTAAGCAAAGCCTTAAAGAAAACAGAGGTTAACTACAGTGCCATGGAAAAGCTGGTCTTGGCTTTAGTGTTCGCCGCCAAAAGACTGCGTAGATACTTCCAAGCGCATCCAATTGCGGTAATCACTGATCAGCCAATTAAACAAGTTATCTCTAAACCAGACGCATCAGGACGCTTACAAAAATGGAGTGTAATGCTAAGTGAGTACAACATCTCATACAGGCCACGCACTGCTATCAAAGGACAAGTCTTAGCTGATTTCATCGTGGAGAAGCCAGAGGGCGACAGCCCAACATCTGCAGCAAAAACGGATCTACAAGAACCATGGACACTGTTCACCGACGGATCCTCATGCGCAGATGGATCAGGCGCAGGTCTCATTCTTACAAATCCAGAAGGAATGGAATTCACCTATGCGCTACGCTTCGAGTTCACAGCCACAAACAATGAGGCAGAATATGAAGCCCTACTAGCCGGACTACGCATCGCAATTCAAATGGGTGTACGCAACCTAGAAGCAAACGTAGATGCTCGGCTAGTCGCTAACCACGTGTTAGGAGAATACGAGGCCAAGGATGACCATATGATCCAATACCTGCAAAAGACAAAGTCTTTGATAAAAAACTTTGATAGGTTCACAATAAAGCAAGTACCTAGAGGAGATAACAGAAAGGCGGACGCACTCAGCAAGATCGCATCCACAAGCTTCGCACACCTTTCAAAACAGGTATTGGTGGAAACCCTAAAGAACAAGTCAATCCTTGATATGGAGATATCGACGGTGATAGAAGAACAAGATCCTACGTGGATGACACCTATCATCGAATTTATCAGCAAGGGAACCCTACCCCAAGATAATAAAGACGCTCGAAGAATACGGCGCACAGCGCAACGATTCGAATTCCGCGACAACGTACTCTATCGGCGATCTTTCTTACAACCATGGCTCAGATGTGTTGGACCCCTTCAAGCAGACTATGTACTCCACGAACTTCACGCTGGGTCATGTAGTATGCACTCAGGACCACGATCTGTGGTGGCAAGCGCTTTAAGGGCAGGATACTATTGGCCAACAATGCACCGCGACGCACGCGACCTAATAAGAAAGTGCAGCAACTGCCAAGTACATAGACCTATTCCGCGCCGACCACAGCACGAGCTAACACCAATCACCTCACCATGGCCATTTTACAAATGGGGTATCGACATCGCAGGACCTTTTCCCGTCGCAGCGGGAGGAGTAAAATTCCTCATCGTAGCTATAGACTATTTTACAAAGTGGATCGAAGCAAAAGCTGTGGTGAACATTACGGGAAACCAAGTCAAACGCTTTGTCTGGGACAATATTGTCTGTCGCTTCGGTCTACCAGGCGAGATCGTATCAGACAACGGAAAACAATTCTGTGACAACCCATTCAAAGACTGGTGCACCAATTTGAACATAACACAACACTTTGCTTCAGTCAAACACCCACAAACCAATGGCCTAGTTGAGCGCGCCAATCGCAGTCTGGGCGAAGGAATAAAAGCGCGCCTAGACAAACACAAAGGAAGGTGGGTAGATGAGCTCTCGCATGTCTTGTGGGCGCATCGCACGACAATCAAAACTAGTACTGGCGACACGCCATTTTCCTTAGTCTATGGAACAGAAGCCGTCATACCAGCTGAGATAGGAATGCCTACTATACGCACAGCAGAAGTCAACGTCACAACAAATGACGAGGAGCGGCGCATAGACTTAGATATACTGGAAGAAAGACGCGAACGCGCAGCTATACGAGAAGCAAAGGCCAAGGCAAAAATGAAGAAGTATTATGATGCAAAAGTCAAGAACACTTCATTTAGACCAGGGGACTTTGTTTATCGCGCCAATGACGCAAGCCACGCAGAAGACACAGGCAAACTCGGACCCAAATGGGAAGGACCCTACGAGGTCACAGATGCGCTCGGCAACGGCGCATACAGGTTGCGCGATATGGAAGGTCACGACCTGGCGCGCACTTGGAACATTTGCAATCTCAAAAAATGTTACTTTTAGGCTACGGCCCTCACACAAACACACAAACACCCTACGAGGTGCCCAATAAGTGTTTGTCTTTCTTTTATTTTTTAGGAATTTTATTTTCTATCTTTTCAATAAACTTGCAAGTATTAAATAAAATGTTATGGTTTCTAGCTAACTCCATAGCGCACTTTTACTTTATTGCATATATGTCAATATTGTCTATCTTATATTTTTTGCCTACATGGCGTGCATGCACCACTTAAAGACCCACGACGGCATAAAGGATAAGTTAACCTACTAATTAACTTGTTGAGTAAGAGGGTTGCAAACCCATCAACGTTGGATCACGAATCCTTGCTAAGCGCCTTACTCTCGAGACGTTGAGGTAAGATTCGCATGCGCATCCCACGACGGACGCGCATATACCAAGTACACCGTACCAGCTTAGCAACATAACGAGCCAAGACACTTGGTCAAATAATAAACTTCGCAAACAATGCAAGTATATTTAAGTCACGCACTTAAAAGACTTAGTAAAAAATAAAACTTCGCAAACAATGCAAGTATATTTAAGTCACGCACTTAAAAGACTTAGTGAAAAAATCAACAGCAAACAATGCAAACACATTTAAGTTACGAACTTATAAAAATGTATCTTATTCCATATTTATTAAAATTACAAGGAAAATACATACAAAACATCTATATACTATGGCGGTGATCATGGCTCTCTTCTGGTGCGGCGGAACTCCCCGCCTCCTTCAGTTTCCTCAAGGTTATGGCATCCTTAAGTGAAACAGTGGGAACACTCACAGGCACGCCATCAGATCGAGGAAGATGCGCAGCACCGATACCGCACATCACGGCCTTGCCCTTGATGCCCTTCTTTACAGCGACCCTTTGCTCATGACGCTCCAGCACCTCCTTCAAAGGGATTTCCTTCTCCAAAGCAAAGGGCTTGAGAATATCACGGGGCCGCGCAAAAACTGGAACTTGCAGCTGCGAGAGATCAGGCTTTAGATAATAATCTAACTCCTCTTCGGCATTCTCCTTAAGATGACGCTGCAACGTCAGACCCGCCATGAGCACATCAATGGGGTCATCTTGGTCACGCTCCAATTTCCCAATATGGGGCAGCTCAAGAACCTTCAACCCCGCCATCGCCTGCACCAGCTCATCGTAGGCTGTTGCGCTATAACCAGGAAGCTCCGCCAAATCCTTCTCGAACAACTTGGCCTCTCGGAGCTCCTCCATGGCCTGCGATCGGCCACGCGCCATCGCGCAGTGGACGACCTTCCCAAAGGCTTCCACCACTTCCGCAGACTCTAGAGTACTTAGAGCTGCCAGACGCAGTCCATGGCTGATCAACCACCTGCATTCACAAAGTGATAAACAAGATAAGATAAACAATGGAGTGAAGAAAGAAATTTTAAATAGACAAGGGTGTAAGCATACCTGCGCTCAGCTATCACAGACATGAGATGAGGGTACAGCTCCTCGTCGTACTCAATACTAAGGGCGCGCAGCTTCTCCTCATACGCCACAAGCGTCTTCTCCATGTTTTCCTTGAACTCTTGAAGCTTAGCATAATACTCAGATTTTTGCTCCTCAAGGAATGACACGGACCACGACGCCTTGGCCTTTATCTGCTCCAGCTTCTTCCTCGCATATAGCAGATCAGCCAGGATGCTCATCTTGTCCTGGGCGATCTTCTCTCCATACGCCCTTGACTCCCCGAGCTCAACTTGCACGCCCGCCAGCTGCGCGCGAAGTTTTTTCAGCTCCTCCTCCTTCTGGGCTAGAGCACGACTCTCCCCAGCGCACTTTCCCTTCAGCTGCGCCACCAGCTCAGCCTGACGGGCAGTAGTCGCAGCCAACTCATCAAGCAGTTGCTGCGCCTCACCACCATCAGCAGCCAAGGTATCCCCCTCCTTGTTTTCATTCTGCGGAGAGGATACTTCATCATCCTTGGCGCCATCATCCCTACAAAAACAAAAAACAAAGGATTACGACAAGTAATAATAGCATAAAGAAGGAAAAGAGAGAGGACCACTAATTTGTACTTACAAAAATGGGGAAGCGACATCCACCTTCAATCGAGCGCCAGAGGCCGAAGTCTCCTCTGCGTTCGACTCCGCGTCTCCAATGAGGTGGCGGCGCCTCTTCCTCTTATCACTCCCACCAGCCTCAGCCTTGCGCTTCGAGCTCTGCGCAACCTCCTCTCTCAGCACTTCCTCAGGTTTCAGAATCCGAATACTATCAGATGACCCTGAATGCGCCTCTTCGTGCGCCACCTCCAGTGCAGGCACCACCCTCTCAGTAGGCTCCGCCACCACCTCGGGAGCCACGGTCTGCACAGGCTCCACCACGAGTGGAGGCGTACTCTCAGGGGTGGCCGAGGGCAGAGTAGTCAAATGCCCCGCAGTCGCGTCGAGTAGGGGCGTCTCCCCTTCCTTCAACGGACGAACCCCTATCGTGACCTGCTTTGGCTTATCAAGCCTCACCACTGCGAACAAGTCCATCTCTGCACATATAACAATGAAGCAAGAAAAACAACGAAAGATTAGTTGGCAAATGCGCGAAGGAAAAAGAAAGAAAAACTTACTAACAAATTACAAAGGATGAACACCCACCCCAGCCATCCTCACTTAGAAAGGTGGGAACCTCATCTGCTGCGCCAAAATACGCGCGACTCAATCCTACATGAACCAAAAACTCCTCCGGATAAGGGTTAATGGCCAATCGATTGGCATTTAACGTCTGCGCATCAGCAATCCTATAGGAACCGGGTGCGGGGCGCCCATCCCTTGGTAAGGATAACTGAGTATAAAACTCAAAATCGGAGGGAAAGACCACGTCGTCTACCCAAAAGAAATATTCCCTCCAATTCTTGAGTGCGTCAACCTTTTACGTGTAACACTGGAACGCCCCCGGGCGCTTCGCAAAGGACACCCAACCATTTGACCACGTTGAGTGGTAAAAAGAGCGGAACAAGTCCACGGTGGGTTCTATCGCCAATAAACGGCAGTTTATCTCAAAATTCGACACCTTCGCCGCACCTATACAGTGCAGCTGAGAGATGTGAAGGCGATAGTGATTGAGCAAATCGCTCAGAAATAAAGATATAGGTACGCGGTAGTTAGCGTACTCAAAAAATTTCGTATATAAACCTATTTTCCCTTCGGGGAAGTCAGATATACACGCATCGACATCTGGCGCCTCTGGATGAACATCCAAAGGCACGAAATAGTCGGAGGAAAAATGCATTACATCCTCGACAGAAATCGCAGAGCGAAAATCATCCAACTGAGCAACAATTTTCATCTTAAACCTAAGCAGATGCACTAATTACCTACGAGGGTTAAAAGGTTTTCTTGCAAAAAACGCTCTAGAAATGAAGAAGAAGATGAATAGTTGCTATGTGTGTTTTTACTGTGTGTGTAAAAATGAGGGGCGGTGACCTTTATATAGGGGTAATAAAACCCTAATCCCTATCCACGTGGAACCCACTCACAGTGAATATGTGGTTAGAAGGTGAAGAGGTACATGCACTTTTTCCCGAATCCCAAGTGAAACGTGGACACCACCCCCGATTACCGAGGTAACTATTTTGAACATGTTAGGTGCATTGCACCTCCAAAAAGGCGGTAACAATTTGTTCATTCTCCCGCCACGCTTACCGCTGCTTACATTACGTCTAGTACCCGCGGCTACGTACCGCGCATACTAGACTGGGGGGACATGATGACGTATAGCCTATATTTGGGCCGCAAGCCCAAATGATAGACATTACTTACACTTAAACCCATCACGAATGGGCTACCATGACAAATGGTATGGGCCGCGGCATCAACGCTTGGGCTCACGAAGCCCATAGGCCCAATCTAACTCACCATATATCCGATAAGGATTATCTATTCAAGGAATAGATATCCTTACCTCGGATAAGCACCACGCGTGCGAAGAGTGAGGAGCAAGAAACCTACACGGTTTCTGCGTCCTATATATAGAATGATACATTCTCATTCAAAGGTACGATTCACAGAATCCCTAAACTCTTAAACCAAAACCTAAATTCGATTACTTACTCTCACGCCGGAGTCTAATCGGGGGAGACAATCCCTCGATAAGCCTAACGGTGTTATTTTCTTTTCTTAGTACGCAGGTAACAAAGTACTAAGGAGCGAATTGATATAAGAGTAAAGCCCAACAACCAGGTACGCCCAACTTTTGTATCAACAATAGTCTAACATGCTACCAATATTTCATTCTTATAAGTTTCTCTTAAAAATTTATTTAAATGACATTTTGATATAAACTCATCAAAACACTTTCTTTTTCTTGTATTTATTTTGGGTATATTTCTCTTAATAAAAAGTGACGAAACCCTTGTCGAGTCGCCCTCAGACTCTACATATGCTCATGTTGCTAAATGGAAGCATACTATCTGATGTTGTCAACGTTTTACTTTCATGAAAAAAGAATGGTGATATTGCTGCTCCACTAAGATCAACACTCCAACATACTTGAAACAAACAAAGGTAAAAGGAAAAGGTTTTTCGCAAGTGTTAGAACTCTGTAATTTACGTGACACCGCGAGACCACCCTCGATTCCGCTTCTACACGGAAATACACATGACACTAGATGAAAAGAAAGATGTTTCGAAGGATGTGCTAAGTTCTTAGATGGTTTTAATATGTGTATGAATGATGAATGAGATATATGTTGGTTGTTGACTGTTGAGTTAGTACTAGAAACATTCCCGGTTATCCTTTTTGGATTCTAATTAACCTGTGTGAAACATATGATAAAAATAATTTCCACCAAAACATATTTTAGGTTAAAATGATTTAAGAGTTCATATGAGTTTTTAGGTGTTTACCACTCGTAGAGTTAAGTTTTCCTAACTCTATGGAACATGAATACTCTGAAAACATTATATTATTCTAGACGCATCACACTCGCATACTTTTTGGTATATTAGTTGCAAGCAGTTTCTTTCTCCAACCTATGTGGGACAAAATGAAAGAATAAAAGGTTATGTAAGATTGCAGTTAAGTTTAAGGCATTGTCCTTTGTGCTTATAGCCATAGATCGTAAAATGTTTACATTATAAATTGTTTCCGATATGTGTATGAATTATTGAATGAGATATGATTTGTTTGTTGAGTGAGACTATTTGTGCTTACATTCCTAAGGATAACTCGTTATAAACTCACAACTATGATTAAAATATGCTCATTTCTTAGACTTATGTTTAACAATGTAAAAAATGTATGACATTATTTGCGTAATTTGTTTTTCCGTTCTAGTTTTGGCTTAATTATTTTTCAATCAGGTTGATTATTCTACCACATTAGCAAAACTGAGCGACCTTCGATAAAAAAGAATAAAGAACAATAACCAAGAAAAGTAAAAAAGATAAAGAATTCATATTAATTAACCCATATGTGACTTTCTTCATGCTATGTATGGTTAGCTTGCAAACCTTTAAGCACCAAGAAAATCCTGTATGTGAAAACGTAATACTAATCTAGTCACAAGAAACTCACGTACACTATTGTAAATTAGTAACCAACAACTTATATCTTCAACCTATGTGGGATAGAATGTTTAGTTAAAGAAATGCGTCTCAACAGAATTTTATATTGGAAAAGAACACGTCATTGGTGGTTGGTATAATAACAAAGGACGGGTTGGTGGTGGTAAGCTCGCGTTGATGGGTTACCTATTACACATAGTCTAAGTATATAAGTCACAATGTGAAAACCATTAGCAAGGTCGTATTATAAATTAGTAGAAAGTGTCTATCAAGGAGATCCTTGGTTTAATCATGCATGCGTCCCTTGGTTTTGTTATTTTAAACGTTATGTTACATTCAAGTATTCAACCTTCATTGGTTTTTTTTTTTTTTTTTTTTTTTTTTTTTCTCCCCTTGCTGCTTTTATAAGCTTCTTCTATTACCCAAAATCTGGAACCAGAGTCATAGATTTGTCTAAGATGTTAATATTCATAATCAGTTGAACGGAACCATGCATGTTCTTAGGACGTACGTATAGTGGCTTAATTGCGTGAACGACAACCAACATCTTGTAATGAATATCATTATAAGACAAGATTCCTCTAATTTTCAATTGCTTGTGTACTTCAGAATCGCTAACTACTCTTCTCCAAGTGATCAAAGTGTAGCTCCTTTTACAGTTAGCTCGGAAGATATGTCAAATTTGCCTAAAGTGATGGCCAAGACTTTTTTACATCACTGATCGGAGTATAGCTCAATTGGTTTATAAGGAGAAGACTTATAAATTCCTTAGTTGTTCAAAAAATCTCCTAATAATTGTACGTTTAACTCGCGTGTATGGCATATGGGTATAGAAATCCTTGAATACTTGAAATCGATAAGCCTAAACATGAGAATTGTAATTGTTATCAAATTATTCTATATGCGTATGATTATCCAACGAGGTACATATATTGCTTGATGAGTTAGACTTTACTTGATTTATTAGCTTATTTTTAAGTTTAAATATAGAGTAAATTTTATTTGTCACTCATAATATTATGCTCTTTTACATTCAAGTTTTTAGGTTTGAATAAAATGGTTTGACAGTATTTGCGTACTTTTTTTTTTATTTTTTTTTATTTTTTGTATTAGTGGTAAATCATATTACTCAATTTCGCAAACAACTTATTGATGCTCAAATTCTTATTCTTTATCAATTGGCTTTCAAAGTATTATATCCTTTTACGCCGTGTGAACTAGGGCTCAATCGAGTCGAGCCGAGCTCAAGCTCAACAAGGATTGAGCTTGGCTTGAAAGAAAAACACTAGGCTTGAGATTGCCTTGATAGCTTGTCAAGCTTTCATCATCCAAGCTTGAGCTTGGCTTGAGTAGGTTCGAGCAAAGCTTGAGCTTGGCTTGAAAAGCTTGAATGAATACAAAAATATTTTATTCAATAGTTAAACTCAACAATAAGTATATGTATTTTAAGTAAGCAACAGTAGCAACACAATATTAAGTAATACTTGCATAAATATTTACATATGGAGTACTTGCGTAAATAGATTGATGATGCTAACACTTAACAATAGCAAGATAAAAAACACAGATACATGTATATAATATAGATTGATGATGCAACACTTAAGATTATTAAATTAAAAATCTTGATAATGATAAATTGATAACTGAACTTACGAATACTTCAAAAAAAAAAAAAAAAAAAAAAAAAAAAAGAAAAAAGAGAAACTTTGGACTTGATGGTTGAATGAGTGAAGGAGATTGAGGAGACGCTTAGATTAGATCATTAGAATACAAATCGTTTGAACGTTTGGTAGGGTTAAAGGTTTCTAGAATACATTATCCAATATTTACGAACTAAGCCCTTATAAATTATAATTAGCTTAATAACCAAATTTCCTCCTAATTACTTATATGAAATTTATATGAAAATATCTATATTAAAGCTTGATAAAAGCTTGATACGAGCTCGAGCCAAGTTATCCAAAGCTTGAGCTTGGCTTGTTAAATATTTCGAGCTAATTTTAGGCCTTGAGCTTGGGCTTGAGCTTGATAAAAGCTTGACTCGATCGAGGCAAGCTCGAGCTCGAGTTGCTTAATAAAAGCTTGACTTGATTGCAGCCCTAATGTGAACGTAATGACTAGACCAATTTTGATAAAACATGTTCCATGGTAAATACAACGAAAAATAATTAAAAAATTAATCGAGAATCGTACTAACTTTCAAACCTATTATCATCTTACTAACTACTTTAGCCAGTAAGAAGATAACAATATTGAAAGCATAATACTTCTCCAAAAACGAGTTTCTCACATACGATATGGTATATTAGTAACAAACAACAAACCAGTTCTTTCTTGAATCAATGTGGGATAAACCGATTAAATGTTAGGATTGAAGGTTGAAAATGGCCTTCAATTGATTTTTGAAAGAAATATCTTGGAACTCCAGATTGATTTTTAGAAGCAAACTAGTTTATGTGTTTGGAGTAGGAATCATATACATTTTGGACTATAACGTGAAAGTATCTGCTGTTATTGTAGGGAAAATAGCCATACCCAATAACAATATCATGATTATAACTACTTCTAGCTTACAAATAATCATAGTCAAATCAACCAAACTTAATTGAATGACCAAAAGAGACTTAATTACAATCGTCCGAGGCTTGGTGTTGCCAAATATCAATACAACGTCTGGGGATTCACCTACGTAACGATAACTTAAGCAATTGCGTCTGTACTTTTTGCCTAGACTTTTCACATCCACGCTGACACCAAATAACCACACAGTGAAATTCAAGCTGATCAAATTCGAAACACTAAAACATACCAATAATCGAAAAACATTTCAGATTCGAACTTGTATAATGATAACTATATATATAATACCTTGTGCCCATAAAAAAAGCTCTAACAGAAATAGAGGCCTTAACAAATTCAGTATAGTCAATCATCTCCGTAACCTCTGCCACAACATCCATCGCCTTACACTCCACCACCGACGACGTCGAAAAACATTTTCCTTGTAAAGAGTTCAGCCTTGGCGCATGTAGCTTACGTGGCGCACTAGCAATCGGAAATGAGTTCAACCTTCATTGTTGTGATGTGTTGTTAGGTTATTTTTGTGTTTTATATTCGTTTTGAAAACTTTGTTAAACACAATCTATTATAATCTGCTACCTTTTGCATCACCAAAATTTAGTTCCTAATTTTCTTATCAAAGATCTTTTTTAGCTTGGTTTATTTCGAGATCAGGATATGATGCATCGATGCGGCTTTTACAAAACGCTAGTTGGGTGCCCGCGTATATATAGCGGCGGGAATAAATATATTTATATTCGCGTACATATAGGCATATAGCGGAAGGAAATGTTGTCAAGAATGAGGTTTCTCCATGTATATTCTAGACAAGATGTATTGACTTGATGTTTTTCGGAATGTTGTAAAGTTCATTATTAATTGAAATAATATATGCTAACCAATTTAACCAAAAAAAAAAAATAATAAATAAATAAAATAATAATAATAAAAAATAAAAATCAAGACAACCTTCCACCTCTATGTAAATACAAAATTTTGACATCAATAGCATATATTTCTTGTTTTGTAAGAAAAACTGTCCATTTCAAAATTGTTTTAAGAAATAAGTCGTTTAGTTTATTTTATTTGCTATGTATAATGATCCATCAAAACAAGTTTGAGTAATATGATTGTTACTCACGACTAAGGATCAAATGAGAAGAATTATTAAAGTAAGAAAAATGAGAAATAATTATAACAACATATTAAAGATATATCAAATTGAATTACATGTATCACTAATCTTTTAGATGCATTATAATATATTTTTTAGCAAAAAATTAGATGCATATACATATATTAAATGTATTTCATCAAATTAGACGAATCCTATGTATTTTTCGTCCTTTGCGGGTCAAATTTGTTGCTAGTACTACTTTGCATCGTTTTCACTTCAAAATCACTTTCGAAACTAATTGTGATGCATCTAAATAAATAAAGGTGCATCTAATTTAAGTCGATGCATCTCAAATATGAGGTTATAGTTATTTCTCATTCTTCTCATTTTAAGTTTTCTTCTCACTGGATCCTTACCCTGTTACTCACACTCTTTCACAGCTTTTCGTCATTCTTAACTAACTCCATAAATATTTTTAGTTCTTAAGCTATGTGGGACTAAAGATTTAAATGTTTTACCAAAACATGTTTTATCTATACTACATTATAATGTATTTGAGATTATTCTATAATTAGAAAGACTTAAAATTCATACTTTTTTCTTGCTTACTACGGAAAGATTTCAAAATTAATTTGTTAGGAAACAAGTTGATTAGGAAGTTTGTTAGGAAACGGTTGATTGTTCAAACTAAAATTATTTGGCTTAACCATCTCTAATATCTCTACTTATAAAACATAAAGACAACTAAACGTGTAACCGAATAACGCAAAATATAATCACATGGTACCCGCCGCCATATTGCGCGAGTACCATTCTAATAATTAAAAAAGATAACAGAATGCGAGACTAAGGATTAAAACGTTTTCCACCAAAATATGTTTTATAATTAAAAATAGTTTAAAGTTTGTACAAAGTTTTCGTGTCGATGACGTTTTTGTTTCGTACAAATTCAATTTGTAACAATTCAAGAATGTGATCAACACGAAAACATTATACTATTTCAAGCACATATTATGCACATAGACTAGGGTGCATAAGTAACTAACAAGTTCTTTCTTCAATCTATGTGGGATATAATGTCAATAAAAGGTTAGAAAAAGCATCCATGTTATATACTCTGTAAAATATTTTTATGTAAATGGAAAGAAAGAGATTATAATGCAAGAGTTATCGATAACAGTTGTTGAAAGAAGTACTTGTTACATGGAACTCCAAAATTCAAGTTTAGAAGCCAACTAATTTTGTGTTTTCTGAGCACGAATCATGAAGGGAACATCTTGGATAGCAAAGTATATGTTGTTAGTGCTCTCGAAACGAAATATTGCAAATGTTTAAGTATTGAACTAAAACAACATGTGGTTTTTTCTAAGAACAAGGGGTTAACTTCTACTTATCTTAAATCATTCGCTAAGAAATTTTATACATCGCTGAATAAATTATGTTTTTGGTCTTCGAGTTTAAAAGTATTTTTCATTATGCTACCTCGTATGGCCATATGGGTCGTTTAGCAAACTCATTATGCCGATCACTACACATTTTTGAATGCTATATGTGTATATTATGGAATTTACAAATTTAGGTTCGCAAGTAGCTGAGCAAAGTTTTCAACAAATATGCTTATCACATGAGTATTTATGTCAAAGTCGAAAGTAAGAAGCTAGGCAATCCTTTATTATATACAGTTTTGATAACTTAAGCCATACAGTATGTTGTTGTTGCTCTAAAAAGATGAATTGTTATTCAAGTAGAAATGGATATTCGGCTGAATGTATTTTCTTTAGTATGATGCTTGTTTGGTTTATTTTGGCATTAGGTTAAAATCTTATTATGTTAAAAAGAGTACTTATGTTACAATCTCATTAGAAGAAGTTAGATAGTTTGCGTATAAGATATAATTGGGCTTGAATATAAAGAACATGCATCACTTCAATTCAGCCTAAACTTTGTCTAGTAGCAATCTTCTTCTTTTTTTTGCTAAAGCTTGAGCCCAATAGTTGGACCCTCATACCATGTACTTTGTGTGCCTATTTCGTCTTCAATTATATTTTCTTGGACATATAGTGGCTTAATTTGAGTGAATGACAACCACACTATCATCTGAAAGCAAAGTTTTCTCTTATTTTCGATTGCTATCATTGTTTATATCCATTCATTACTTCTTTTCTAGTCATTTAGTGAACTGTAAACTTTAAGATAAATAAGACTTGTAAAACCCTTGGTCTTTAAGATATTCTCACAATACGTGAACTGTGAACTTTCAACTCACTCGTGGTTTTCTCAAGGATTTGGGAATATAGAGCAAGCATCATTTGGTTTAGAAACAATTGAATATTCAAACTCGATAAGTATCTTAACATGATAATTGAAATGATAGTTGTTGATCGTGACTATCGTTGTTATATTTATGTAAGATCACATTTGAACAAAAATATGTATGTCACTAGATGAAAATAAGATATTCCAAAGGATATCCTCGTTGTGAATTTTTAACTATGGTAAAAATACATGTGCATTTTATATATGGTTATGATAAAATATGCCCTTGAAAACCTTGGTTTATTTGTTAGCTTTCATAGTTCGTTTTTCTTTCTAACTTGTGTGAAATTAAAGATTAACATCGTCTCCACCAACACATGATTTACAGTACCAAAACACATGAAAAAAAGTTAAGAGTGAATATGAGTTTCGAGTATTTCACAACCTACTCAGGGTTTTTTCAACATGCTAGATGGTGAAATATCCTAAACATAATACTATTCCAACACATTTGACTCACATACACTATGGCATATTAGTAACCAATAACTTATATTTTCAAGCTATGTGGGATAGAATGTTAGGATAAAATGTTAGAAAAGACTCAAACAAAATAGTAAGATATAGTTATTATAAGTTGGTGAAACAAAGATATGTTACTTGGAACTCCAATTTGAAGTTAGAAGCAGCTAGTTCTTTTCGATAATGTAAAATTATATGTTGTTATTGCTCTAAAATTGAATGATTGCAAATGTGTAAGTGTTGTTATAAGAAGTTGTGATTCTTCATAAGAGAAAAAGGGTAAGCAATTTACGTTTGGTATATGTAACGACCAAACGTATTGTGGTAAAATTTTAAGTAACCATTTGTATTAAATCGAGCTCTAATCTTTTCCATAGATGCAAAAAAGAGAGTGACGTTTTCATTTATGAAAAGTTTCATAAACAGATATCATGTATGAGATTACATAAATTGTTAATTGACATCACTCTTTTTGTGAAATGGTGAAAATATATTAAAGCCATCAACATATATTAATTACATCACTTTCATTGGCTATTTGTAAAAATAATCCATATTCATTATAGCCATTTAGATCATTAATCCTCATTTATATCTAACCCTTTTTATGTGCAAAGAAACTAATGTTTTCCAAATTCAAAAACATGTTTTAAGAAATAAAAAAGTTTAATTCATTTCATTTTCTAAACGAACTTGAGTAACATGACTGTTACTCACACTTTTTCTCAGCTTTTAGTCATACTCTCTTAACTGACTTCTAAAATATTTTTACATCTTAAGCTATGTGAAACAAAAGATTAGATGTGAAAAAAAAGGTTTAAACTTCATACAAGTTCTCAAGAAATAACACACATGAGAACACTGTACTATTCTAGACCCATATAACCCAAATAGGCTAGTGTATATAACTAAGCAGCAAGTTCTTTCTTCAATGAGTGTGGGACAAAATGTTAAGATTAAAAAGTTATCAACAGTTGGTGAAAGAACTATTTGTAACATGGAACTCCAAAATACAAGTTTAGAACATTACTAGTTTATATAAAACCGGATGAGAACGACACCATTTAGCACTGTTGAGCTACAGTAACGTTTTCCCGCTAAAAAAAGTGGGCTCCTTTAGCCCGATGTTTTTGATCCATTTGATCCCGTTTTGGTCCAAGTCCGCTATGAGGTAGGTTATGTGCAAGAAGCGTCTCACCTAAACTCATATCCAGAACAGTCACTCACACACGCACACACACCAAATGATCGGACCATGAGAGTTAGGGTTTCAATTTTGGGGTTTTTGGTTGCCGAATATGCAAAGGTATGTAACCTTTTAATTATAGTTATTTAATTGGATTTATTGTCTAGATTTGTTGTTTACGAGCTTATTTGAGATAAGTTAGAATGGCTGTTTTTGTGGAAGGGGGTGTTTGGTTTTTAAGGTTATGTTAATGTAAGTTGGGGTTGATTGTATAAGTGGTTATGTGTTTATTGCGTTGTTATAGAAGGAATAAGCACTTAAGAATAAGCACTTAAGATTAAGCATCTGAAAGTATATGCAGTTGTGCAGTTGTGCAGTTGGGTGTTTCAGAATTAGGGTTCCAATTTTGGGGCTTTTGGAATGTGCAGTTGTGGATTTGGGTGAAAAATTCTAAACTTGAAAGCATGTAAATGGAACTCTACTCGAGCAATGATAACAAGAAAAACTCCTAAATTCTATAGAATTAATAAAAGGCTGTGAAAAATTAGTTTGGAACCTGAAAATTGGAAAATCGGTTCAAAAGCTTAGAATCTTTAAGGACAAGTATTCAACCAATTAAAATAAGGCATAATTTAGTATCATGACTGCCCATAGTTGTTGGTATAAACAGGCGTCATTATGGCTTAGTCTAGGTGGCAAATGTTAATGTGCGTTAACCGCTCCGAGCTATACTGCGTTACCACGACGTTGTGTTTTACATCGGTATACCAACGTACGTTGGAACGCAGAAACGGCCAAAAAACAATTTACAAACACACCCATTTAAGTGTGTGTTGGTTTGTGTTTGTGGGTTTGTGTTTGTGTGTGTGCACAGATAAGAGGAAGATGATCGAGGTTTTTTTTTTTTTTTTTTTTTTTTTTTTTTTTTTTTTTTTTTTTGCTGTAAACGATGGTATGGAATGGGCTGTAATATTGGCCCAAATAACTTAACAACTTTGTAACTTCTTTTTTTCTTTTTTCTTTTCATTTTTGTTTTGTATTTTTTTTAAATAAAAATGTTATTTGTATATTAATTTGTTGAATGAAATATTAGTTAAGGGTTTATTTAATGAATTAAATTGTTGAGGGTAGAATTTGTAAATTGTAATTTTTATAAAAAGTTAGTCCCAAAAAGTGGTGTTATTGGATGTTATAATTACCACTAGTTATAATACCCGCGCACGCGCGGGTTTTTTTAAAATTTTTTGAATTATATATTTTTATTTATTAAAAAACAAATAATTTAATCTTTGTTTTGTTTGATTTATTATGTTTAATTATAGTTTTTTATTATTAAAGATAATTATTTAAAAATTTTAATCATATTATTAATTGTATCTTATCTATATTTTTTTTATTTATCATCTATATTTTTTGTATTTATCTTCTACTTGTGTTATAGATAAATATAAAATGTTACCTAATAAGAAAATAATCTTTTTTTTAAATAAAATTATTACTAAATAAGGTATGAATGCATTTTTTTGAAATGGAAAATTCCCAATAGGGATTTTGTTGTATTATATAAAAGATACGTTTTTCGTGGCACCAAAAACTTGGTGTTAACATGTTGCTACTCCCCTCTTACAATAGTTTCCACAAAAAACAGGTTTTATAGAAAGAAAGAAAGAAAGAAAGAAAGAAAGAAAGAAAGAAAGAAAAAAAAAAAAACAAAAACAAAAAAAAAACAAAAAACTTACTATGTGAAATTAAAGATTACAATGGTTTTTACCGAAACATGTTTAACAGTAAATAACAAAAATAAGACTGAAAAAAGAAGTTAAAAAACATAATAATAAAAATAAAAATCATGATTTATACGAGTTTTCAAATGCACACAAACATGGGATGTTTCTTAACATGCAAGAAAGTGACACACATGGAAACATAGTACAATTCTAGACTTAGATGACCCGTACACACTACCATATATTAGTAATCCATAATTTCTTTATTCAGCATATGTGGGATAGGTGTTAGGATTACAAAATAAGCGTCCATAAAAAAAAAAGTTAGTAAACTATTATTAATTAATCCTTTTGAGCACATCATAAAAAAAAGATATGTTACTTGGAACTACTGATTAAAGTATAGAAGCAACTAATTGTTGTGTTTGGAGTGCGTTTCATAGAACACGGATAACGTAAAATTATATGTTGTCATTGTTTTAAAAACCAACTATTGTAAATGTTAAAACGTTGTATTAAAAGAACCACTGATTTTTTTCTTTGAAAGTAAAAAATAAAAAACATGATCAAAGTATAAAAAGTGAAATGTTAAAAAAAAAATTAAAAATATTGAAACACGCAATTAATTACGAGAAATTCTAACTATTAATACACATATGTTTCAGAAGAAAACTATAATATACATTAAAAAACGGGTTAACTCGTGACGCTTCAAACCCGGTGAGTTGACCCATTTTTTCGACCCAACCCGTCTGGTTTACCCGGTTTAAATTGACCATTTTTCGACCAGAACAGTTCAACCGATTGAACTACCCTAGTCGAACCGGATTTCAAAACATTATGTTTAATCTTCAAATCCTTAAACTTTTATTATTTTTCGTTTATAACCCATAAACCTTTTTTTATTACTAAAACTATCTGCTACTATAAAATTTCGTTGTTATGCACGGGTACTCGTTTAGTGATTATAAGTGGCAAAATGTGTGGGTGGGGTTAGATCACGAGTCTAAATGAGTTTGATTATAGATGTTCCAAGTCTAGATAGGTAATTTAGGACTATGGGTCTAAACGGACCCGTTTCAGTGGGTCTTGAGTCAGGTTCACCTATCGGGTTTTCACAAGTTTTCTTTTACGTTTAGACCTGTCCTAAACCTGTTAGTTAATTGTTATACGATTTGATTGGAGGTTATATAAACACTCGTATAGACCCGTCTGAAATACTGATAAAAAAGAATCAACAAACCACTTTTGAATACTACCCATCTATATAAATAATCAATCAATGGGCCTAAAATTGCCACAACAGATTAGCCAGCTAAAATTAACTAAAAATAAAAAAGTGAATGAAACATCTTATTGAGCCACCCTCATTTTGTACATATCTTATTACTTATTTTCTCTTTGTTTACATGCTTTTTATTTGACATATAAACGAAAAGGGATTCAAACCACCAACTCGACCAACAACTCTATTTGAGGGAACTGATTGCTAAAATGTTGAACCATAGTCATAGATTTGTCTAAGATGTTAATATCTAGAATAAGTTGAACGGAACCATACATGTTCTTAGGACATATAGTGGCTTTTAATGCGTGAACGACAACCCAAACAGGACTAAATATAATCGGGTGCACACAAAAAATTGAACACTAATACTAGAAACATATTTCAATGGACCGGGTAATTTTAAGATGACTTTAGGAAAAATCGGTGTTTTTTTCAAAAATTAACACTACATTGAAAAAATCCATAGGGTGCCAGGGCACCCGCGGGAACCCCTGGCTCTGTCCCTGAACCCAACATCTTGTAATGAATATCATTATAAGACAAGATTCCTGTAATTTTCAATTGCCTACGTACTTTAAATTCATTAACCACTATTCTTCAAGTCATCAATAAGAATATAAGATGAAGACTTGATGAAGTAATAGTAGAGTACGTTGGCTTGATTGATATCGTCGAACGTTTGAGCGTTTGGCTCATAATTATTTCAGCAGAATTTGTCTCTCAAGAGTGATTCACGAATGCGTTTCCACAAATAGGGATACCCTTGTTTTCATATGAGTGTATTGAAAACTTTGATATTCATATTTAACGGTGTATAGATTGGTATATCTTTCAAGTAAGTGTTGTTATTAGTTTTATTAGCAACTTTAGAAAAGTCAAAGATCAGTTGAACCAGTGAGACCCGGCAAAAGAACATTGACTTCTATATCATTCGTTGGTCTTCAACTCTACTTTCTAATTCGACATTCTAAGGACAAATAGTGATTTAAATTGCATGAACAACAACTACACTATAAAGTTACTCAAATGGTGTAGATCGGTGGGGGACCCTGACCCAAGAACCACACCAATGATGTGCTGACCTGACCATTCCCCAAGGAGTAAGCTCATGCAATGATCTCGTATCCCAACAACCTAATTAAAGCATCCGTAGTGTGGATTATGGACCTTTAAATTTAGACATCCTCGAATATTCAAAGCCGATAAATATCTAAACTTGATAATTGAAATAGTAGCTGTTGATTGTCACTATTATTGTTGTATCTATGTAGCAATGAGCAGTAGCAGTGAGCTGTAAGTAGTAGCTGCAGCTCACCGCTCACAGCTTCTTAAAGAAACATTAAAAAAATGAGCTTTCCTAAAAAATAGCAAAGCTCGCTGCTCTTTTGCCAAACGAACACTAAAAATAAAAAAGTTCTTGCTCACCGCTCATCACCCCAAAAAGCTCTGCGCCAAACATAGCCTATACACGTCACTAGCTAGATGAAAATCAGATATTCCGTTATGATAAAAATATGATCATTTCAAATATGGTTACCATAAGTGTATGAATTGTCTGGTGAGATTTATGTTGGTTGTTGACGTACTGTTGTTTGATCGTAAACGTATTTATTTTGCACGTTGCATTTGAATCAAAAGAATTAGGATACTATATTAGACGAGAAATTTGACGTAAACCCATTTTTACATTTTTGGTTGTTGACGTACTGTTGTTTGATCGTAAACGTATTTATTTTGCACGTTGCATTTGAATCAAAAGAATTAAGATACTATATTAGACGAGAAATTTGACGTAAACTCATTTTTACATTTTTGATTGTTTCTTAATTAAAAGAAAAAAGTTAAGAGTTAATATGATATACCACCAGTTGTAAGATTTTTTCAGCCTAACCACCAGTGAAATATATGAAACCATAATACTATTTCTCAACACATTTAACACATGTACACTTATGGTATATTAGTAACAAACAACTTATACTTTCAGCCTACGTGGGATAGAGTGTTAAGATAAAATGTTACAAAATATTTTCACAAATAATTATAAGAAAGAGATAATGTAAGAGTTCTTAGTGAAAGAAAGATATGTTACATGGAAAATCAAATTGAAGTTTAGAAGCGACTAATTTACGTGTTTATAACACAAAACATAAAGGCAACGGCCTAGCTAAAAGGATTAGTGTTTACTTGCCTGAAATCGTTTATATATATGAAAAACTAAAACTGTTTACTTGCCTGAAATCGTTTATATATATGTAATGATTGAAAACATTATATGTATATATTAAAGGATAAGAGGTTACTGTAGCAAACACTGTAGCTGCTACAGTTGTTTCTACAGTAAACATGCTTTTTTGACACTTTTAGCCCCTGACGTTATAGATCAATTGCAAAGTTAGTCCTTAACGATCGTTACCTAACAGTTACGGATTAAATTTGCAACGACCCAATAATTTAAGGGACATAGTGCTATCTACAGTACAGACTCCTTACCAAAATTAAAAAACAGTCCCTGCATTAGCGATAAATTACACAGTTAGTCCCTAAGGACTAACTTTGCAAAATTCCGATAACTTTAGGGGCTTTTATGTAAAAAACTATACTATTTCCCGAAATTATTTATAAAAATAGTACTCGCGGTTATCGATCCTTTGCATAGTTAGTCCTTCAAAAAAAAAAAAAAAAAAAAAAACGACCATTTCTTTTCGTGTTTAGATTAAACACAACATTGCCGCAGCAACGCGCGGGGTACCAAACTAGTTATTACTATATACCAAGAAAATTTTTTACATACATTAGTCCATATACATTATAACCATTCTCATATATGGGCACAGAAAGTGGTCTTTTCAAATTTCAAAGATGTTTTTAAGAAATAAGTTGTTTAATTCATTTCATTTGCTATGTGCCTATGTATAATGATCAAAACAAAATTGAGTAATATGGTTGTTATTCACACTCTTTCTCAGCTTTAGTCATTCTTAACTGACTTCAAAATAGATTTACATCTTAAGCTATGCATAACGAAAGATTAAAACGTTTTCTACCAAAACATGTTTATATAATAAAAGGAAATTGTAGAAAAAAAAGTTTGAAGTTGAGAACATTGTATTATTCCAGTAACAATAACTTAAAACGACTAGTGTATATAAGTAACCGACAAGTTCTTTCTTCGATCAATGTGGGACAAAATGTTACGATAAAAAGTTATTAAAGTCTTCATATCATATAAAAGATTTTTATGTTCCTGGAAAGTAAGAGATATATAATGCAAGAGTTATCAATAGTTGGTAAAAGAACTATTTGTTACATGGAACTCCAAATCTAAGTTTAGAAGCGAATTAATTTTGTGTTTTTGGAGCACGACTTATGAAGGGAACATCTTTGATAACATGAAAGTGTATGTTACTAGTGCTCTAAAAACAAAAGATTGCAAATATTTAAGCGTTCAACTAAAACGACCATTAAACTTTCCTAAGAACAAGGGGTTAGGTTTTACTTATATAAAACCATCCGCGAAGAAATTTTATACATAGTTGAATAAATTACCTTTTTTGGTCATGAGTTTAAAAGTATTTTTGCATTATGATGCCAGTTATGGCCAGATGGGTTGTTTAGCAAACTCATTATGCCGATCACTACACATTTTTGAATGCTCAATGTGTATATTATGAATGTACATATTTCGATTCGCAAAGTAGCTAAGCAAATTTTTCGTCAAGCATGCTGATCAGATGAGTACTTATTTCAAAATCAAAAAGTTAGCAGGTAGTCAATCCTTGATAAGATAAGGTGATTTCTAAGTTCTAATATACCTGGTCTTGCAGAGATTCCCATAATAATTATACTCCAAACTCGCGTCTGGTTTTCTCAATGATTTGGAAACATTTTGTATCGACCTATGGGTTTAGGCATCCTTGGATATCCAAAGTTGATAAGTATCAAAACATAATAATTGAACTATATTGTACGAGGATTTATTAGCTCACTTTATAAGTTTGAACACGATTAAAATTTCTATTGTTGGAAATTAAAATATAATGTTGCTCGTATTTTATATTAAAGTCTAAAAGTGGCAAAAAGAATAAGAAAAAGAAAGAAAGAAAAAAAAAAGGATCACATTATTTTTGTAAATTTCTTATATTTTCTTGTTTTGTCTTAATTAATACTACATCCCTATTAGATGGTTTAATTTTGTCACGTGAACACGATTGAGCAATATCTTAAAAAAATAAAATAAATAAATAAATAAAAATAAAGAAATACTAAATAAAGGTTAAAAAGATTAAGAGTTCATATTAACTTTGAGCTGCACGGTTCACCACATGCTGTTATTAGTTTGCAAACTTGTTAAGCATGAGGTCAATCATACAACCGAAAACATAATATTAGTCTAATCACAAATGATTGATGCACACTATGGTATATTAGTAACCAAAAACTTTATTCTTCAAACTATGTGGGATACAAGGTTAGGATAAAGGGTTGGCGGCAGTGGCGGATCTAGAAATTTTTTTTTTGGAGGGCCGAACCAATTTTTTTTCAGGAAGAACATTAAATGGTAGGGCCGGAACAATTTCTTTTCCAGAAAAACACATGAAATTGCAAAAAAAATACATTAACGGGTTTAGGCCTAGGGGGGCCGGGACCCTTCCCGGTCCCTTAATAGCTCTGCCATTGGTTGGCGGAGTTCTCTTTATTATGTCATCTGCAAAAGAAAGTTACATACATGGACAGAAAGAAAGAAATAAAGCAAACGTTCGAGCATGAAACATGAGGTTAATAACTTGGATAGCATGCAAGGGGTTAAGTCTATAGATAAACAATGAACTTATTTAAATTTCCACATCTAGCTAAATAATCTCACCGTCAATAGACAATATGGGCTGTTATATTTCCACCTCAATAATTTATAAATATCCCGTCTATACTACTATATAATGCATTTGGGACTATTCTATAATTAAAAAGGCTTAAAATTCAGACTTTTACTTGCTTATTATAAAAAGATTTCAAAATTAATTTGTTAGGAAGGAGGTTGGTTAGGAAGTTTGTTAGGAAGCAGGTTGGTTGTTCAAACTAAAATTATTTAGCTTAACCATCTCTACTTATAAAGCATAAAGACAACTAAATGTGTAACCGAATAACGCAAAATATAGTCACAGGTACCCGCCGCCGCGTTGCGCAGGTACCGTTCTAGTTAAACTAAAATACATATTCATCATCATTTAGTCGTAAATTTATCTTGTTCGTTATAAAACAAAACCGTAACTGAAAATTACGAAGTCTTAAATCGTCCCCTGATTCATTCTATCCTAAAATTCACTATCATCTTCAAACCCACTAAATCAAAAACAAATAAACCCTTAGATCCGACGATTTGTTAAATCGTCCCACTAAATTTAATTACAAAAAAAAAAAAAAAAAAAAAAAAAAAAAAAAAAAAAAAAAAAACCACTGAATTAGATTAAAAGAAAAAGTTCTTGTATTGACAAAAGCCAAAATATAAACACAGCCCTATTAAACATGAACGGTGGTATATATATACATGCACAAAAGTTCTTGTTCGATTAAATTGTCTTTTACTTACAATTTGATTAACACTTTCCAAACAAACTTCATGTTTCTGCTAGTGGCGGCGATTAGCATGTGCAAGTGGTGCAACTAGGGGTGTTCATGGGGCAGTTCGGCTCGGTTCGGTTAAAGATTTTAACTATCCATCGCGGGGCGGGTAGTTCATTTTACTATCCAAAACCGAACCGTACTAGGCGGGTAACCGGACATGCGGGTACCCGAAATGAGCGGTTACTCACGGTTCGGGTCATGGTTAACCATTTAAAAAAATCAATCGAATCAAATAAGACAAACAATAACTAAAATTAAAACGTAATTGTAAAATTAAATAACGTTGAAGAGATTATAGCCATTGTAAAGTTGTTTCGTCACAAAAAAAACATTCAAATTATCATATGTAACAAAATAACTAATACTATTTATCTGACGTCTAGGGTTATGATCACTTTGATCCTATGAAATTCATGGATGTTAATAAATGATTACATTAGGTAAGTAAAAATGCGTTATACGATAAAAGTAGTACAGAAATATTGTTAATACTTGTACGTTTTTATGAATGGTTTGTTGAAACCTACATGTATATTACACACGGTTCGGTTCGGGTAACCGCGGATAACTAAAAGTAAAACCCGAAACCGAACCATGATAAGCGGGTTTTTCCGGTTTCGGATTTTCTCGGTTTCGGTTTCTTCGGTTATCAATTTTTTTGGGTTTCGGATTGAGCGGATCAGCTCGGTTCGTCGGTTTCTCTGATTTTTTGAACACCCCTAGGTGCAACTGTACCGGGCCCCCTTTGTATGGGGCCCTCAATTGAGTATACATTCATTAATATTTATAATTTTATATATAAACGTTTTGAATTTTTAGTATCTTTGTTAAATATTATTAAAGTTGAACCAGGTCATATACAAAAAATAGAAGACAAATTTTTTGCCACACAAAAAGAGTGAAAGATTTGAATTATAGGGGCCTTATTTATGATTTCGCACCGGGCCCTTTAAATCGATGGGACGGCCTTTCTGCAACAAGGTATATACATGCGTACATGGTATGCGGATTTATTTTTAACGTCAATTTCATTGTTGTGACTAAACATCTTACTGTAATCCTTTTTGCATTTTAATCAAGACTTACGATGATGCATAATTTACTTCATTTTGCATTTGTATTATTCTCGTTATTGATAAAATATATATATATATATATATATATATATATATATATATATATATATATATATATATATATATATATATTCCTCTCTAACCCTTGTGAAATTCAAGATTATAATAGATTCCACCAAAACATGATTTACAATAAACAAGAATTAAAAACTGTTAAGAGTTCATATCAATTTCCAATATGGAAGGACAACGCAAGTTTTTCAAACTTGATGTGCCACGACTAACTGAAAACATAATATTATTCTAGACATGTAACACTGATATACAGTATGATATATTAGTCACAAACAATTTATCTCTTCAACGTATGTGGGATAAAATGAATGAGTAAAAGATTAGAAAAGATCTCCATAAACAAAAAAATGGTAAATTACTACACCATAAACATATTTTTATGTATATGAAAAGAAGTTTATAAACATCTAGTTTATGTCCTTGGAGTACCAAACTTGGCGGTAACAACATGAAATTATACGTTGTTAAGTATTCTTCGCGGTACCAATCCACTTTCTGCACACGCCTAGTTAAGTATGGACGGAAACTGTTGGCTACCCTAATGGACGTTGACCCAACCCGAACTAGAATTTCACATGGATAAGTAATAGGATAATTTTACCTTTTTAAGAAGTTGCTCAATTGCAGCTAGGGTCTTATGAGCTTATTTTTTCGACCCAACCCAACACAGGAAACAGACCCAAGTAGCCAGGTTCTGCAATATAATTCGGTGTACTATACTGATGTGAAAGATAGTGGACCGTAGATACGTTCATTACGAATAGAGGTAAAAGAAATTACTGTCAACATGCATAACAAATGATCGAAAGATTAATATAACCCGTTCTTGAATCTTTTGAAAACCCAACTACTGATTCTGTTTAAATGCGATTTGAGGAGCATTTCATACTCGGGTTCGCTTCGTTACAATATTGGCATCGTGAAATCGAGTTTTCTTAGAATATGTAAGACATTCTCAAGATATAAAAAATGGTCAAACGGGTCATAGATGTAAAATCTTATTGTTTAGAATGTATACCTGCCCAATTACAACTTCTACTTCAAACTTTCACATTTCCGAGTCTTCGTTGTCGCCCTTGTATAAATTGTTCAGAAGTGAGTCTCATGTCTCCTTTTACTTTTATTGTACGTGTGAACGACAACCACTATATCATCATGAGACAAACTTTCCTGTTATTTTTTTGAATGTGACCCCCAAACTGCTCTTAAGAATAGCTTGAATGACCAGGAAAAGTAAAAAAGATCAAGAACTCATATTAATTATGCGCTATAAGACTTAGTTCATGCTATTTATGGTTCACTTACAAACCTTTTAAGCATGAAGAAAATCATATACCTGAAAACGTAATATTATCTAGTCACATGACACTCACTTACACTATAGTATATTAGTAACAAAAAACTTCGTTTTTCAACCTATCTGGGATAGAATGTAAGGATAAAAGGTTAGAAAAAGTCTTAAAAGATAGTATGAAAGCGTTGCTAGCAGTTGGTGAAAGAATGATATGTTAGAAGCAACTAGTTTATGTGTTTGGAGCACAAATTATGATGGGGACAATTTCGATAACGTTAAGTTATATGTTGTTAATGCTCTAAAAATGAAAGATTGCGAATGTTTAATCGTCGTTATACGAATCTGTGATTTTTTATAAGAAAAAGGCTAAGGTTTACTTAACGTAATAGAAAGTGATCAACTTATGCTTGCTATATATAATGACGTAACGTATTGTGGTAAAAATTTAAGTAACTATTTGTAATAAAGCGAGCTCTAATTGTTACCAATTAGAGGTGGCAAAACGGGCGGATCGGGCAGGCATGGGCAACGGTTCAAACGGGCCAAGGGCTAAATGAGCACGGGATAAACGGGCGCGGGCTAAACGGGTACGGGTCAAACGAACTCATGTTATACGAATCGATTTAGAAAGACCCAAAACGACGAAAATAAATACCTCAAACGTAATACCTCAATTATTAAAAAATTAAATATATTATATATATAAGTTTTTTTTTAAAAAAAACAACCGTAATTTTGTTCAATTGAGAGAAAATATGCGCCCGTTTGCGCCCATTTAACTTTTAAATGGATAATATATGCTCATTTCAAAAAAAATTGAAGGGGGCTAAATGTGCCAAAATCTTTTAAAATTTTGTCCAAATTAGCCAATTTGTTTGATTTTGAGCGCAAATTGCCACCTTTAGTTACCATACATGAAAAATAGAGAGTAACGTTTTCATTTATGAAAAGTTTCATTAATAGATACTCCGTATCATGTATGAGATTGCATAAATTGTTAATTTGGATCACTTTCATTGGCTACTTAAAACCATTTATGTGAACAGAAAGTGATCTTTTCCGATTCCAAAAATGTTTTAAGAAATAAGTTGTTTAATTCATTTCGTTTATGATTGTCTCTCACACTCTTTCTAAGCTTTAGTCATTCTTAACTGACTTCAAAAATACTTTTACTTCTAAAGATTAAAATGTTTTCCAACAACACATGTTTTACAATTAAAACAAAAAAATAGTAGAAAAAAAGTTTGAAGTTAATGCAAGAGTTGTCAACAGTTGGTGAAAGAAGCACTTGTTACATGGAACTCCAAATTAAACTTTAGAAGCGAACTAGTTTTGCGTTTTCGGAACACGAATTATGAAGGGAACATCTTGGATAACATGAAAATATATACTGTTATTGCTCAATAAAACGAAAGATTGCAAATGTTTCAGCATTACACTAAAACAACCTTTTTTTTTTTTTTTTTTTTTTTTCTCAAGTGAGGTTCGTCGTTATTTTAGCTAGAATGATATGTCAAATTTGCGAAAATTGTGATCCCAAGACTTTTATAACCTTTAGTGACGTGTAAGTCAATTAGTTACAGATGGGAAATAAAGACTTGTAAAATCTACTGTACGTCTAAGATATTCCCATAATACAAAAACTTTGAACTCACACGTGGTTTTCTCAAAGATTTAGGAATGTAGAGCGCGCATCGTTTGGTTTAGAAAACCTTGAATATTCAAAGTCGATAAGTATCTTAACATGATAATTGAAATAAGAGTTGTTGATCATGACTATCGTTGTTATATCTATGTAAGATCACATTTGAACAAAAATATGTATCACTAGATGAAAATAAGATATTCAAAAGATATCCTCATTGTGCACGACTTTTTAACTATGATAAACATACATGTGCATTTTATATATGGTTATGATAAACTATGTCCATTCTATGATAAGTGTATGAATTATTTAAGAGGTTTATGTTGGTTTTAGAGTACCCGAAAGATAACTATGATAAACATACATGCAGGGGCGAAGCTTGAAAATTTCGAGTGGGGGTCGGTATCTAAATTTTTTTTTCCTAACACTATGGGGGGTCGAAACCGAATTAAATTGAGGGGGCGAAACTGAAAATACCGAAATTTTTCTACACGAAAACTATATACCCCTACATCGCAAAAAAATTTTCGCCCCTTAGAAGCTGCGCCCCTGCATACATGTGCATTTTATATATGATAAAATATGTCCATTTTATGATAAGTCTATGAACTATTTAAGAGGTTTATGTTGGTTTTAGAGTACCCAACTAAAAGAAAAAAGTTGAGGTTTATGTTGGATGCGAGAATACTCGAAGACATACTATTTGTCTCAACACATTTAACAAACATACACTTATGAAATATAACTAATCAACAACTTATATCTTGAGCCTATGTGGGATAGAGTGTTAGAATGAAAGGTTAGAAAATATCTTCATTAAAGATGGTAAGAAGGAAAGATTTGTATTCGTGTGAACATATGGTTGAAGACGAGGTGCCACATTTTGATACGGTTCAAGGAGTATTATTTCGATCGATGTGATGGGGTTTTAGGTTGTGACGTGTTGTTAGGTTATTTTTGGGTTTTATATTCATTTTGAAAACACAGTCTTTTAGAATCTTCTACCTTTTGCATGCAAACTACGTTATATTCCACCAAAATTTAGTTTCCTAATTTTCCTATCAAAGGTTTCTTTTAGAATATATTGTTTTACATCACACAATATTGTCTTGTCATGTTCATTTTAATACTCTTCGGCTATGCTTGGGCACGACACTAAAACTTACTAGGTACAACTAGGGGTGAGCATGGTACGAGTTGGTGCAACATTTGGTAAAAACGAAACTGCATTTGTAATTACGGTTTCTAAAAAATAGGATCCACAACCGCGAGGTTTTATTTATTTAGAATAAATATATCATAAAGTTACAAGATAGGTTGAAACATATATACAAAATGTTGTGTATTAGTTTAAAATTAAAGGAAAAATTTCATGTATATCCTTGAAAATTTCATAAATTTCATATATATCATTTTTACTAGTTTTTTTTATGCATAAAGTACAATGCATTTAATGCATCAAAAGGATATATATGAATTTTTTGATTTTTGCAAGGATATGAATGAAATTGCCCCAAAATTAAAAGTCTAGACGATAGTAAAATTCAAATGAGATGAAAATTTTAAAGACATTGATGATAAATTGAAAGAAAAATAAAGTTATATGGCATAAAAACTCGAACATAAATTAACTAATAAAATTTAGTGTGTTTACTTAATAATAAAAAATATATATATTCAAATATGACGGAGTGGTGCGGTGCGGTTATTTCGGTGGAAACCGAAACCGCACCGCAAAATGGGGTTTTTCTATTTTCAAGAACCGCATCATCGGTTTTTGTTGTAGATTGATTTTTACGGTGTGGGTTTTGCGATTTGCGGTGCGGTTCATGCTCACCCGTAGTTACAACCGACAAATAATATGAGAATTTTTGTGTATTAATATGCTTATAATATTAGTTTATACTCCTTCTGTCTCAAAATAAATGTTCAATTTCAAATTACACAAAATTTGAAAACATCAACTATATTATTCATCAATTAAATAGGGAATTGATTTGCATGCTTTCTCTTTTGATTTGGATACTCCAAATACCGCATTATACAGTTGTAGCATGCTTACTATCTTGCTTTAATAACTTGTACAGTCAGTGTGCAAATAAAATAGAAGTGTCAAATCATCTCCCAATTAAATATCATCTTTACTCACTAATCTTTATTTTGTTTGGTTGAAACAAAATATTTATTTTTAAACATCTCAAAATTAAAAGATAGAAATTTTATTTTGAGACAAAAATAATATAATTTCAGATGTTAACCAAACCGTAAATTGGATCAAAAAGATAAAGCGATCAGAATAAATTATGAAAGAGATTTGGTTCCATTGGTCGGGTGTAGTTCACATATGTAGATGTGGATATAATCATATAACCCACTTTTATAAGGGGGTTTAAGCCTTGATTTAATTTTTTGTTAGCTAAGAGAGTATGTGGGGTTTACAATATATAAGTCACTTATTGGAGAGAGTATTATAATTCATGCCTTGTGAATATAGACCAACTAAGGAAAATACTGGGTTCCTCTTAGAAAAAAATAATATTAAATGAGTTTTTAGACCTATTCTCTTAGCTAACAAGAAAAAGAAAAGAAACACCCACTAAGTTCATTTTATTAGACGGTCAAATCAAGGATTGGTTTATTACAATCGGTCCAATCTTGAGGGTTCACAAACCATTTTGAGCCTTTTTCCATGGACCAAAGAACTTTTGAGCTTGTTATTTTCAAACTTTGACTTTTAAGTATTTAAGGTTGCATTTTAATCAAAAGAATAAAAACACATTTTTACATTTTTATTGTTTATTTGTTAGCTTTCATAGTTCGTTTTTCTTTCGAACCTGTGTGAAATTAAAGATTAACGTGCTTTCCACCAAAACATGTTTTACAGTACCAAAAAAAAAAAAAAAAAAAAAGGAGGTTAAGAGTGCATATGATTTTCGAATATTTCACAACCTACTCAGATTTTTTTTTCAACGTGACAGACTCACATACACTATGGTATATTGGTAACCAACAACATCTATCTTCAAGCTATGTTGGACAGTGTGTTATGATTAATTGTTAGAAAGATCTCAAAAAATAAGTAGAAAAAGTTATTGAGAGTTGGTGAGAAAAAGATAACGTAAAACCATGAAGGCACAGTTTCGAAGCATGAAGTTTAGAAGCAACTAGAATATGTGTGTGGAACACAAATCATGAAGGCACAGTTTCGATAACGTAAAATTATACATCTTGTTATTGCTCTAAAAATGAAAAATTGCAATTTTTTAAGTGATGTTATAACAACCTATGAATTTTTATGAGAAAAAGGGTATGCATTTACTCATCATAGGTCATGTTTGGCAACAAGTATTAGAAAGCATTTAGGAGCCACAAGCGATAAGGAGTAAACATTTTAGATGAAAAGCTTATTTGACAACACCTCACCCCATGCGTATGAATACTGTATCACCGCTCCAATCTAAATGCTTTTTGAATAAACATTCCAGAACTGCTCCAAGTAGTGGCTTCTGAAATTACATATGTACCCTCATTTTTTTAATCATTTATTTTATTTTATTGTGTATATGACCCTTTTCGTAATTTAAATTTTATAATTACTGGTACAACTACGTTATAAAACATGTTTTTTTAAACAAACAACTACTGCTACTGCCTACTACTTACTGCTACTGATATTGCTATTGCTACGTGTTGCCAAACATAGCCATAATACCAAGTGATCAACCCACGTTTGTTCTATGTAAGGACCTAACATGTTGTGGTAAAATTTTATGTAACCATTTCTATTCCATAGATGCAAAATAGAGAGTGACATTTTCATTTATGAGAAAGTTTCATAAACAGATATCATGTATGAGATTACATAAATTGCTAATTTAATTCACTTTCATTGGCCATTCGCATATATATGCACAGAGAGTGATGTTTTCCAGTTCATAAATGTTTTAAAAAAAATGAAAATTACAAAAATAGACCGTTGCCTAGTTAGTAATTCACGTTTTGGAACTTCATGTTTGTTTATTCAAAAATAGATGGGTGACGGGCAACCAGCTCATGATCCGACAAGTGTCTCAAATACATGCTAAGTGGCGGTTTATGGTTGATGGTTATACAAGTTGCCCGGTCGCCCCACTCCATTATTTTTGAATAAAGTCACATGAGGTCTAAAAAATGACTAAACATCGTTGCGAGTGGTTTATTTTTGTCAATTTCCCTTTAAAAAATGGGTTGTTTAATTCAACATTTTGTAACACCCCCAAATTTAAGTTTGTCGCAGCGGAAAAGTAATTTGGGTGTTACGGTGAGGATCGAAGTTTTAACCACATAAAACGATTTAAAAGAAACGTTTTGAAAGTTATTTGTCATTCAAATAATAATTTTGATAAAAGATGAACCATTTGATTTAAAATCTTATGAAAAGATGTAAAGGCTTGTAAAAATGACAAATTTGATTTTTACACCATTTTAATTTATCAGAGTAATAAATGCCCACTCCGTGTCTTGTCCTGCTCCGTTAAAATTACCTGAGATACACATGCTTAAAAGTGTCAACACAAAGGTTGGTGAGTTCATAGAGTTTTAGGAAAAACCCATTATTTTGTTAGATTTCAGGAATATTTGGTATTGATAAAATACAAACAGTAATGAAACAAGTATCGAGTATATTCACAAATAAATCATATAAGTATTCAATCACATTCAAATAAAGAATCAATAACCCTAACATGAGCTGGAAACTCGTGATACTAAATCAATCAGATATACAATTCACGTACGGTCAAACCTATACAGCTGTATCTAAATATATGTTAAAAACATACATTTTTCCTTTATAGATATTGCACCAAGCCTCATGACACCAAAGCTTAACCAGAAGGGGGTGTTCTATCAAATCAATGACAGATTTTGCCCTCTAATAATAGGTGATTTTCCAATTCCTATTTGTCTATGAATATAGTGTATCACGACTAATACGACTAATCAATTGCAATTGGCATTCCGTCAAGTATTAGTGGGACAGGGGGTCAATCCTTAACAGGTTTCGAAGCTGTTCACTATATTCGCACTCACTTTACATGTGGTTAATGGCTCATGATTGAGGGGCTTCATGGCGATAGTTAACTTAGGCAATATCAAGGACTAATAGGCTCATTTAGCATATCATCATGAAATCAAGTATTGTATCACAGTAATCAATTTGAAAATAGTATCGTTTGAATATCAGAAATTCAGTTTGAAAATATCATCATTTGAGTATCAGAAATTTAGTTTGAAAATATTATCGTTTGAGTATCAGAAATTCAGTTTGAAAATATTATCGTTTGAGTATCAGAAATTCAGTTTAAGTATTTCGCCAGTAACACATGTATATCACATACCTCAATAATTGAATTGAAAACATTTTCATATGAGTATCAGTATTTCAGTCAAGTAATTCATCAGTAAAATATATATATCACATACCACAATATTTGAATGGAAAACATTATCATCAGAGTATCAATATTTCAATTAAGTATTTTGTCATGTATTGTATATATCACATTTTAAATCACAAATCATATTAATAATTATCAATTAGGAAATTGATCTGAATTATATATTTTATTCATATACTTATCAAGTTATCAAAGTATATGTAAGCATGTATCTCCCCCAATGAGTTTAAAAACAATTATTGGAAATGGGGCTATGACTCACCTGGATTGATTTGGAAATGATGAAAAATAAAGTAGAATGGGAACGATTATGGAAACGTCTTTGATATGGAACCTGATAAATAAATTTATCATAGAATATAACCAAATACTATTTGGTAATTACGAACGAATAACGAATAATTATTATTCGTTATGACGAATAGATGATGTGCAGTGTAATTATTATGTCATGCATGATATGATAAAATACTTTATTTAAAATATCCATCGTAGTTTTACCTTTTTAATCGTAAGTAATAATATTAACTTTTTAGATATCGTTATATATATTATTAACGCAAAAATAAATAATATATATATAAAACGTAATAAAAATGCATATGACGTGATGGTTGCCGTAAAATAGAAAATAAAATAAGAATGTCAATTAGATTATGTGTAATCCTTGTCCTTTTCCAATTTTTACACTTTTTATACTAACGGCGTTAGCGGCACACCGTTAGTCCTTTTCGTATATAATTTACTTTTATTGTCCACTACTTGTCCAAAATTACAATCTAAGCTCGTAACATCATATATTATCAATTTTTATCCTATCTTTCTGTTTCTACAGTTTTAGTCCTTTCTTTCCAATATTTTCACTTTTAGTCCCTATAGGTGTCTTCGCGTTACATTTTTAGTCCAAATTTGCAAAAATGATTATAAAAATTTCCGTAGCTTATTTTATTTATTCCAAGCTTATTTCAACAACTTATTTTGTTAAAAGCTTAATTTTTATAGCTTATGGGCCTTAACGAAATAGAACAAAAGCCCATTTAAAATTTTAGAGACGAGGGCATGAAAATTATTTTGGGCTTGAACTTGGGCTTCCTTTGTGATTCTAAAAATATATTTTATGGGCCTAGTGGGCTGTTAAATCATTAAGTCTTATTGGGCCTTGGTTAAGCCCACTCGACAAAACAAAGTTTTTATTATTAAGTTTGGATTTGCAAAAATTGGTTTGTGTCGATTTACTTTGGCTCGAGTAGGGTGTCAAAACGTGAATATTTTTACAAGTCGTGTATATGAAACTAATAGTTTTCTAGGTGGTCTATTAGTACGTAAAAAAATATTGGGTGCTTGTTACGTGAAATTGAAAGTTATACGTATGTTTTGTGGCATGTTTGAAACCGATATATATTTTGAAAAACTTGAATTATTTTCTAAGTGTTTTAACAAATTGTATACGATGTAACATGGTTTGAAATGGATGCATGAAATGCTCGTAACATTACAACTAAAGTGAATTATGGGTGCTACGTGTTAGGTCACCATTTTGTAAACACAAGTATGAGAAATGAGATGAGAATGAGAGATGGTTGATTATAAGATTATGAAGATTGTAAGAACAATAGTTTCACTAAGATATTCAAATAACCAACAATAATAAAATGTACATGAGCTTAGTATTTATAAGGGAGGAGTAGGGCAACACTCCCTTCCTCCCTCCTTCCTTTTCGATGTGGGCTTTCAAGCCCATTGGACTTACATACTTAAGCCTTGTAACATAAACATAGTAAAATAAATAACTAAGCAACCTATTACAAAAGGTAATGACCGAGACTTGACTAAAATACAAAAGTATGATCCCAACAATCTCCCCCTAAGGGTCGGTCATCACGGTTGCTTGACGTCTTCATCTTTGTCGTTGACTTGTGACATGTAAAGCTTTAGACGTCTTCAAAATGGTTGAATGATAATGAATGTACTTTGCTCTATGTCTTTGTTCTTTGGTGATGATGTAGTAATTGTGTCATGAAGTAGTCTGTCATTCGTCACTCCTGCGTTTGTGGTGGTTGTACGCCATTCCAACATACTCATACATCTTCGGACTTATACTTTCACGTGCACGAAGTTCCTTTTCATATACTAAGATCTTTAAGTCTTTATACTTTGTAGATTCTTCTTTATTGACGTAGAATCTTTCTTTGAACTTTGTGGTGCTGAGATCTTTGGGGGAGCTATCTTATGCTTCAAGATGTATGTATGAGCATGTTTGAATCTACCATCATGGAAGTGAGGTACCTGCAAGTAAACAGTTAGCAATAAATACCCGGTAGTTACAGATAAGGAATTAGAGTTCATCAACAACATATTGTGAAGACTCCCTCTAATCCTTATCCAGGCCGTTCCCATATCAGATACTCCTGAAGGAGCTTACGAGACCTACTAAGTAGCTCAATGACTGGGTGAGTCGCTGGGGATCACTCCACGACTATAGACTGCTATGGAACCACCGCAAACACTAAGTGTAACCCTTGTGGGGTTACCGAAGTGACCTGCTGTCAGGGCTGCTTGATGTTAACCCTGGCAGGAGTTTCCGTTCAATCATTGAGAAATACATTTGTAATCCTCTCATAAACATTCTCGGCAGATTGCTAAGATCTGAGAAGGACTCGATAATTTACAGCTGGTGTCCATTGATGTAGAACACCAGTTGTAGAAATACTAAGTGTTCCTAAGAGATCTTTGATGTATCTCAAGGCTCTAGACTCTATAAGTGCACACTTAGGTTTCCTATGCGGAGACTAGGGAGGGGTCTCCTGCTTCAATATCAACTATCTCTAAGAGATAAGTCGATAGATTACACTGGTTCCCCGTGAGAATGAAACAAGCTCTTTTAAGAGAACTTGAGTGGTTAAGAAGGTTTAGTGCATTGCGTCACTGGGTCCATGATGACTTTATCTTCAATACCAGTGTTGTCTTATGCAACAACCAGTAGCATACGTATTGAACCCGGTGTCTGCCCTAAGGTTGAACATATGGAGGGCTATTTCTTTTCACCCTTTTCTTTACTTTTCCTTTTAATTCTTCAACTCCTTCTTTCCCTTTCATTCTTTTCTCTTTTTTTCGTATCATAGCTATGGACTTCTAATTCTAAGTATGGGAGATGTCCTTGGGTAGATCCCTCCGGCTCTGGCGGATCACAGGACGGTTATTCCTATCTCAATCACCTTATAACTCCGACAGTAGCCAAGAAACCTTTGATTGAAAATCTCTCAAAGTGTTTGTGATAATCAAATATTTTGGTTAACACTTTGAGAGTTTTGTGTACACTTTTGAAGAGCTCCCCCTTCACATGTGCTCATAAGTATTTAATAAATCTGCACATGCGGGAGGAGCAAGCATTATGAATTGATCCACTTTCCATGAATAAGACCGATTCGAGACACGCTTACATCACTAGTTAAACTAGCTTGAAGTTATTACCCGGCCTGGTCAAGTCCACAGAAAGTTTCTCGAGACGGTACATTTCTACTAAGACATATCCTTTTCGAGACACGCTTACATGGTTAGTTAAAGAGATACATTGTCAGCTTTTAGGTGACAACTAGCTCTAGTAACTAACTTGATGTTATTACCCGTCGAGGATAAGTCTTTTCGATATTGCTAACTTTTATTGTCTCGTCAATTCCTGGGTTATTTCTGAGTCTAGCTCGCACAAGATACAACATTAAGCCTTATGACTTCTTATATTTTAATCACCTTTTCATTTTCTCCCCCTCAAAAATAGCATATGACATGATGTTTTTGACAATCGTTTAGATTAAAATATGCCTTTTTGAGTCTTATGAGGAGATTCACCAAGAACTTTTGACTTAGAACAAAGTATTTTGTTTTGACAAGTGCTCCCCCTCAACAAGTGATTAGGTCTTATTGAGGTGAAATACTTGTCATTTTGAGCAGAATTATGAAAAATCATAAACATTTGATTAATTCTACTCAAAAATAAGAAGCCTTCGCTCCTTATATTAGGATTGAGGCACTGATGCGTACCTCAGGGTCCTTTCTTTACAAGATCGGGTTGTGTACTGTAATATGTCCACAAGCCATTATGAAGTATAATATTGACAAATCAAATCAAATTCTTACAACTTTCTACCATTCAGGTCTCTGAAATGTCAACACCGGAAATCCAGGTCTTCCTCCAATATAGCTTTCCAATCTTCGAAACTGATCCCTACGCTTCAACCGGTTCTCTATCCTTGTTATGAATCTGCGAGCTTCCCTGGCCTCATCGGTGTTCCACCTTTTAGATTTACCCAGTGCTATGTCATCTAATCTACTTTTGATGCCGTCTCTGACAAACTTCAGGGTTTCATCACAGAACTTGTGTATTTCTTCATAGCCCATAAAGCAGTTACAACCGTTGACACTGCGGTATGTGAACCCAAAAGCCGGATGCCTGATCAAGGAGTATTGAGATGAATGTTGAAGGTTCGGGATGTCGAACATGTTTGGTTTGGTGAGATTCAGCTTCTTCTGATAACTTTCCACTCCCAGTTGAAGATCTTCTACTCTTTCTCTGATGACTATCTGTCTAATGAAGATTAGGAGAGCTGTGATAAAGGCAAGCTGCATTTCTTTGGGCAAGTTGCAAAGCTTTCATTGAACTTTGAGCAGGTACATATCTTCTATGTCGTTGAGGAGTAGTCGTGGAAAGTCTGACTCGGAAATCTCGTACTCTTTTTCATCAAGTCTTTTGAGTACTAGTTTGCTGAGGAAGGGGTACCCAAAGTGAGTGACCGTCGAAATGAACTGAATTGAGACAATCTTCAACTCACTTGTCACATTACCCATCGTCTGATTGAGTCTGCTGCTGCGATAATACTGTGCCCGGTTGTCTGGCCAATGATGTATGCCGTAGAGTGCGTTTCGGTCATAGTCAACAACTTTATCGATGAATAAGGTTGTGGCTTCTTCTTCGATGGCATTGTTGAGGTATTTAGCTGCAGGGAGAAAGGCAAGTGATGTAACGTACTTCTTCTCAATCTTGCTGCCGAGTTACAGAAATTCCAAGTCGTTGTTGAAGAAGAACTTGTAAGGGATCTTAGGTTCCTTAGGCTTCCCAATCATCGGCAGTGGTTTGGACCAGTCGGTTATGTATGGTCTGGTTTCCTTGTGACCGGATCGACGTAAGATTCAGGATTGATCCAGTCAATATTGCTTGACATAGCTCGAGCAATATTTTCTAGATGGTACTCGAGTTCGATGGAGTTAGCAGACCGATTTTTCAGAAGATTGAACGCATCATTCTTGATTCTTCGTAGCTCTTTCTTGTTCATCTTTTTCATCTGAAACTTTTGTTGAATCAACTGAGCATATTCCACTGTTCTGCCATCGAGAGTGTAACACCCCCAATTCATGGATGCAGCGGAATTCAAACTGGGTGTTACTCGACGGCACAATAGTCACAATAATAGAAAACGAACTCCAATTGAGTCGTTTTAAAAGATGTATCATTCAAAATATATAAATATCAGAGATTATAAAATGAGGTCCCAATTGGTTCCATGTTTACAAATCACATTAAGTGAGTTTTTGAATGATAATTAAATTTATAGCCCTCTTGAGTATCCGTGTCCTTCCGTGCCATCCTTGATCGTCATGAACCTGAAATACATGCTTGAGAGGTCAACACAAAGGTTGAGTGATATTCATAGAGTTTGTTAAATCGTTTGAACACAATATGTTGGTAGTGTGAGCTATAGACTCACACCAATGTTTGGAAAACAAAACAGGCAGGCTACGTTATTATACGCCAATAAAATGTATTATACACTAAGCTTATGACACCATAACATTAACGTGTACCAATAACAATCGGCAGATTTATCCCGGTAGGTACTTTGCTAACATACCTAAATCTCAAATATTAATGCATTTGTTTGAACTTAGTCAATACAAATGGGATTCGTCAATCCCAATAGGCCTATTCACAATATTCGCGCTCACTATTGCTAGTGATTAAATGGTTCATAATAAGGGATCTCGGTTTAGCAAGGTTGGTACTTAGTGATAATAAAACAATCAGGCAAGCATACAATTAAAAACATTGTGCTCGGTTAAAAATAGCATGTATTCCCCCCAAGGGTTTGTAAAACATTGAAGTAATGTAATGTGGGGCTATGAACTCACCTTAAGTAAGATAGCAAGTAATGAATGTAACGGTTGAATCGTGAAGGTTTCTACGAGCAACCTATAATCGAATGTTGCGACTTAGGATCGGAGTAAAGAATATGAAGTAGTGCCTATATATATATCTTGCATTTAGTCCATGGTGTGGTATGATGTATATTGTATGTCTTTGAAAGAAAAGATTCATGAACATGTATGTTTGGTATATCGTTTACTACCGTTCGGGCTGACATATTTCAGAAGTCATGTTAGTAAGTGTTCGAGGAGCCAGGACACTTTAACTCGTAAATCCACAACTCATCTCGACGGCTTACATAATGAACTCCTCACATGAGGCTCCCTACTATTGTAGTAGTTGATAAAATATATAGATATCAGTTTTGATCCGAAAAGTTACATGTCCGATATTTTGAATAAACTTAGGAAAGTTTATTAGTACATGAAGATTGTTATTAGGGGTAGTTTCATAAGTTTTGTATGACCATTTTCTCTTGGTAATATCTCATGGTTTCCTTTTAGGTGAAGTAAATCCAAATTGCTTGTTCATGTTATCGCCTAATTCATTGTTTCATGTTTACGCCTATGTAAGTTGGTATGGTCATTTCGTCATGGCCTAGCCATGACCTTTGGTCCTTGTTCCAAGGTCATGAGACACAACCTTGGCTCTAGCCATGGTTGTGGTCTTGATTATAGGTCATAAGACCTCTTGTTCTTTTCAAAGTATAACCATAATCTAGTGACTTTCGCCTAAAAATGGGCTGTTTAGAATTTGCAGAATTTTATCACTCGGAAAGCATTTTTAGGTCTCGAGCTTCTTTGTTCCTGAATGAAAACGGCATTCCGGACAACTTTCGTGTTTTAACTTTTTGATGAATCGGACCAGAAGGGTGACTTTCAAAAACTCAGAATGCAAGACAGGAAGGTTTAGGCAGTTTTGCCGGAAATCTTTGGTAACTTCAAATGGGCGTAACTTTTGACTCGTATACTCATTTTAGGTGGTTCAAATTGCTATGGTTTCCTTGTTAAGTCCTCTACTGTAATATGTAATGATCCAATATCATATTTTTACCATTTTGATCAGGTCTTACCAAGAAAGTCACTAGTTTGCTTGTTTTAGTAACTTATTGTAACAATCAATTATAACAACATCTTTTACTCATTTTTATACATCATGGACATGCATACAAGACATAATATAGCATGAATAATAGGTAAATAACATGAATATGATAAATTAACAAGAAGCAAGTTAGGGTTTGGCTCACAACTTTTGGCTTTCAAAGATGAAAGGAAGTTAACATGTAAGGATAGGACTTTGATAGACTTGCTTCAACCCACTTCACTTCATGCAATCTTTCTACCCTTGGTATTCTTGAAAGATGGATGATGAAGGTTTAGGTGACTTGAGTGGATTTAAACTCAAGAGAAATCACCAAAGTTCATGAGGTTATGGAAGTGTTTGATGAATTAAGACCTAACTAGGGTTTCCACCTTGAAGAAGCACTTGAATCTTGCATGAAACTTGAAGATAATGAGAAAATGAGATGGTGTGGGTGTGTGTGTGATGAGGGACGGCCAAGGAGAGGGAGGGGGTATTTATATGGCTTGGAGGAGGTTAGAAATGTTGACTAGTCCAACCTTGGAGGCCAAGGTGAACACATGGATGAAATCTAAGGCCATTAAGCTTGAGATCAAGCCACCTAGTGTGAAAACCCCCCCCCCCTATGGCGGTTCATATGAACTTGGAGAGCAAGGGTGGACTTTTCTTGGTATTATCCAAGATACTTGGTTAGTTTTGACTCCGGGAAATGCCAATCGTAAATGATTAAGCCTCAAAACGTAAAACCGGGTGTCGTAAAATTATGGAATTTGAAAGTATGGTTAAACATGTCCATATAGTCCATAATAAAATATAAAATGAGTGGTAGGATCTATCGGGTGCTAAAACCCTGCTAAAAACTGGAAACACGGGTCTAAAACGCGTAATACGTAAAACGTACGAATATTGCGTAAAATTGAGAAAAGTAAAATGTTACTTTTCTAATGTGATAAAAATGATTTAAAATGACTTATAATGTCTAGACTGGGCTCAGTCTAGTGTCGGTTGGTATTAAATGTCTTTTAGACATCAAACCGTAAGCCTAAAAATCACGAAATGACTTATAACATCAAGGGATGATTTTTGGTCAATGGAGGAGGGAAAGAATATGTTGACTTTTTCTAAGAAGTTGAAAACTCAAATAGTCTTAGAAACGCGTTTTGTGGTCTAACGGTTAATCGCCCAAACGGTTAAGCGTGCTCATGTGAGATTAGTACAGGCTTGGGTGACCTGTCGGGAAGTTTTTGGTCATGTTTTTCTCAGTCACGATTAATTCTCAAATAAATCATGAGTGTGTCAAACATTTTTCTGATGCGGGGTCACTTAACGCGGTCGAGTTTCGTTGTACGTAGAATTTCTGAATGACGTTTTACCCTAAAACGTGTAATTCCGTGTAATTCCTTAATAACTTTCACGAAAATGAGCTTATGAATGTCAAATTTTTAATTTGTCCTGGAAATGATTTATCACTTCAGCCCAAGAAATAAAAATCAAGTTTCGGGAAAAATTTTCGGGAAAAATGAATAGTAAAAGTGAATAGTGAAATTTTCCGGGAATGGTAATTAACCTGAAAATGCGAATTGTTACAGTCTCTACCCCTTACGGGGAACTTCGTCCCGAAGTTCTATGTGTGTCATATGTTGGAGTGGTGTCGATGCAGAGGTGTGGTTACTTATGAGGACTAAAGCCTGGGATTACTGGTGATGTAATTTGATTTGTCATTTCAGTGTATGGTGTAGGATGAGGCTTCCTTTTATGTAGGAAAGGTATGGTTAATAGTCGAATATCAAAGGAATTTGATATAGCAGTCGGATATTAATAGGAATTAATATAGTAGTTGAATATCAAAATAGAATTTGATATAGTTGTCAAGTATCAATAGCAATTGATATAAGGATCGAATCATGGAATAAGCGTTGAACATGTGGTTGGACCAAGTCCTGTTTGAATCGTACGGCTGCCATGCATATGGCTACATGGCTTTGCAATGAGTTTGGTACGACTGCGCATGCGTATGGTTACATGGCCTCGCAATGAGTTTGTTTATTATTGCACTATCATTATGAAAACCAAAATGTAAACCTCGTATTAATGGAAATTGGGATAGTCGTTGTAATCATAGCCTAGTAGGTAATCTGTTGTGGTATCTAGTGTTTATTGACTTCATACTTATGTTATTTCGGATATAAATAAGTTCACTTGTTTATAATTCTTTATTTACATAGAGAGGCATCCCAAACAATGTAACTAAAGGAATATAAACGTATGGTTCGATGATTTATAATTTCTTTATTTAAATGAAAAGGCATCCCAATCCATTCAAATAAGGACATTATAAATCATCCTACTCAAGAATTCCCGACACAACATTCATACTTAGCCGGTGAGTTACAAGGTAGTGTATTACGAGATGATACTGGTGTTCCAACAGTACAAGATGAATATTCAATCTTGTAAAGCTGATGAGGGTACTTGTGGTGTAACTAAGGATGATTTGAGCTTTAAAAGTGCATCAAGATCTGTTAATGAGCTTGTGTTTGTAACGGTTGTGAAGCTAATGTTGTGATATGTTGATGAACAAAAGTGTGTAGTGTATGCTTAACATTAATACCCTTAGGTATAGATGTTGAGTTTGCTTTAAAAATCTTAAGAGATTTTAAAAGTTTATGATGGAATGGTATCCTTAGGACCTAAACAGGATAGTACTTCTACAGGATGAAGAGAATAATTGATAACTATCCCAAGATAGTAGTTCGGATTATCTCATAAATGAAAAATTTCAAGAATGAATTTAGATCATACAACTAAGGTGTTAAGATTTCGCTGAGTGGTAAGACACTATCGTGTCTCTAGATTGTTTTAATGTATTCTGGTGGTTTATCGTGTTCATGTAGGAAATCAATCTAAACATAACCCTAGTACAACTATTCTCAGTATTTGAAAATTTTAAGTCGAATATAGTTAGTCAGACTATATTCCACTGTCCCTAGGTTAAATATAGGTGACTAGTCTATATTTAGCCAAGGTTCGATAAAATTTTCGAATACCTAAATTAGGTATACTTGTGATATGTCCGTTGGTTTTGGGAAACTGTTCACTAAACAAAGGCGATGTCAACCCTTAAGTTGCAAGTCCCGTCCATACAAGACTTGTAACGTATGTTTTCATATTCCATTGCATAGAAGATAGTAAGGGTAGGTACGTATGGAAAGGAAGTTTTAAGTAGTTCTAAAATAGAACATACTTGGCCAGGATCACGAACTTTTTATAATGAAGGTTTCAGAAGAAAACTTTGATAAATGTAAAGCTGAACTTCAGCTTTTGTAGGTGATGGATTTGTTTGTCCTTTAGAAATCTCATATTTCTTGTTTTGAAATCGATAGATTGTGACGGGTTTTTGATATCATAAGAAATGATATTGATGATGTGATGGAATAATTCTAGAGACCATTGCACAAAACACAATGTCTCGGAAGTAGGTTAGACCATTGTGCAATTCACAATGTCTGGGAAGTAGGTTAGACCATTGTGTGACTCGAAACATTTGAGAAATGGTTAAGACCATTGTATCATACAATGTCTTGGAAAATGAATGAGACCATTGTATCTCACAATGTCTGGGAAGTAGGAAAGACCATTGCAATCAGTTACAATGTCTTGGACATATAATGTTGGAATAGGAACATGATTGGGAGAGTGTGGCTGTGCCGAAATGCCTTAGAATAGGCATACACAGATATGTTTAGTCCATTGTTTAGATAAATGATTGAAAATAAACCGAGTTTATATATCAATATACTAATATGTTCATGTAGCATAAAATGCCTAGTGTGTATATATCAATATACTTATATGTGTTCATGTAGCATAAAATGCCTAGTGTGTATATATCAATATACTTATATGTTTGTGTAGCATAACATGCTTACTAAGTCCATAATCGTCTGGAGGATGGAAGACACGGAGAGCGGAAGGCTATAAAAATGGTTTTGCTTGTAGTTGTAGTTATAGTTTAGGTCTCAATTAGACCCGTTTCTCTATAACCATGGCTCTGGTACCAATCTGTAACACCCCCAATTCATGGATGCAGCGGAATTCAAACTGGGTGTTACTCGACGGCACAATAGTCACAATAATAGAAAACGAACTCCAATTGAGTCGTTTTAAAAGATGTATCATTCAAAATATATAAATATCAGAGATTATAAAATGAGGTCCCAATTGGTTCCATGTTTACAAATCACATTAAGTGAGTTTTTGAATGATAATTAAATTTATAGCCCTCTTGAGTATCCGTGTCCTTCCGTGCCATCCTTGATCGTCATGAACCTGAAATACATGCTTGAGAGGTCAACACAAAGGTTGAGTGATATTCATAGAGTTTGTTAAATCGTTTGAACACAATATGTTGGTAGTGTGAGCTATAGACTCACACCAATGTTTGGAAAACAAAACAGGCAGGCTACGTTATTATACGCCAATAAAATGTATTATACACTAAGCTTATGACACCATAACATTAACGTGTACCAATAACAATCGGCAGATTTATCCCGGTAGGTACTTTGCTAAAATACCTAAATCTCAAATATTAATGCATTTGTTTGAACTTAGTCAATACAAATGGGATTCGTCAATCCCAATAGGCCTATTCACAATATTCGCGCTCACTATTGCTAGTGATTAAATGGTTCATAATAAGGGATCTCGGTTTAGCAAGGTTGGTACTTAGTGATAATAAAACAATCAGGCAAGCATACAATTAAAAACATTGTGCTCGGTTAAAAATAGCATGTATTCCCCCCAAGGGTTTGTAAAACATTGAAGTAATGTAATGTGGGGCTATGAACTCACCTTAAGTAAGATAGCAAGTAATGAATGTAACGGTTGAATCGTGAAGGTTTCTACGAGCAACCTATAATCGAATGTTGCGACTTAGGATCGGAGTAAAGAATATGAAGTAGTGCCTATATATATATCTTGCATTTAGTCCATGGTGTGGTATGATGTATATTGTATGTCTTTGAAAGAAAAGATTCATGAACATGTATGTTTGGTATATCGTTTACTACCGTTCGGGCTGACATATTTCAGAAGTCATGTTAGTAAGTGTTCGAGGAGCCAGGACACTTTAACTCGTAAATCCACAACTCATCTCGACGGCTTACATAATGAACTCCTCACATGAGGCTCCCTACTATTGTAGTAGTTGATAAAATATATAGATATCAGTTTTGATCCGAAAAGTTACATGTCCGATATTTTGAATAAACTTAGGAAAGTTTATTAGTACATGAAGATTGTTATTAGGGGTAGTTTCATAAGTTTTGTATGACCATTTTCTCTTGGTAATATCTCATGGTTTCCTTTTAGGTGAAGTAAATCCAAATTGCTTGTTCATGTTATCGCCTAATTCATTGTTTCATGTTTACGCCTATGTAAGTTGGTATGGTCATTTCGTCATGGCCTAGCCATGACCTTTGGTCCTTGTTCCAAGGTCATGAGACACAACCTTGGCTCTAGCCATGGTTGTGGTCTTGATTATAGGTCATAAGACCTCTTGTTCTTTTCAAAGTATAACCATAATCTAGTGACTTTCGCCTAAAAATGGGCTGTTTAGAATTTGCAGAATTTTATCACTCGGAAAGCGTTTTTAGGTCTCGAGCTTCTTTGTTCCTGAACGAAAACGGCATTCCGGACAACTTTCGTGTTTTAACTTTTTGATGAATCGGACCAGAAGGGTGACTTTCAAAAACTCAGAATGCAAGACAGGAAGGTTTAGGCAGTTTTGCCGGAAATCTTTGGTAACTTCAAATGGGCGTAACTTTTGACTCGTATACTCATTTTAGGTGGTTCAAATTGCTATGGTTTCCTTGTTAAGTCCTCTAATGTAATATGTAATGATCCAATATCATATTTTTACCATTTTGATCAGGTCTTACCAAGAAAGTCACTAGTTTGCTTGTTTTAGTAACTTATTGTAACAATCAATTATAACAACATCTTTTACTCATTTTTATACATCATGGACATGCATACAAGACATAATATAGCATGAATAATAGGTAAATAACATGAATATGATAAATTAACAAGAAGCAAGTTAGGGTTTGGCTCACAACTTTTGGCTTTCAAATATGAAAGGAAGTTAACATGTAAGGATAGGACTTTGATAGACTTGCTTCAACCCACTTCACTTCATGCAATCTTTCTACCCTTGGTATTCTTGAAAGATGGATGATGAAGGTTTAGGTGACTTGAGTGGATTTAAACTCAAGAGAAATCACCAAAGTTCATGAGGTTATGGAAGTGTTTGATGAATTAAGACCTAACTAGGGTTTCCACCTTGAAGAAGCACTTGAATCTTGCATGAAACTTGAAGATAATGAGAAAATGAGATGGTGTGGGTGTGTGTGTGATGAGGGACGGCCAAGGAGAGGGAGGGGGTATTTATATGGCTTGGAGGAGGTTAGAAATGTTGACTAGTCCAACCTTGGAGGCCAAGGTGAACACATGGATGAAATCTAAGGCCATTAAGCTTGAGATCAAGCCACCTAGTGTGAAACCCCCCCCCCCCCTATGGCGGTTCATATGAACTTGGAGAGCAAGGGTGGACTTTTCTTGGTATTATCCAAGATACTTGGTTAGTTTTGACTCCGGGAAATGCCAATCGTAAATGATTAAGCCTCAAAACGTAAAACCGGGTGTCGTAAAATTATGGAATTTGAAAGTATGGTTAAACATGTCCATATAGTCCATAATAAAATATAAAATGAGTGGTAGGATCTATCGGGTGCTAAAACCCTGCTAAAAACTGGAAACACGGGTCTAAAACGCGTAATACGTAAAACGTACGAATATTGCGTAAAATTGAGAAAAGTAAAATGTTACTTTTCTAATGTGATAAAAATGATTTAAAATGACTTATAATGTCTAGACTGGGCTCAGTCTAGTGTCGGTTGGTATTAAATGTCTTTTAGACATCAAACCGTAAGCCTAAAAATCACGAAATGACTTATAACATCAAGGGATGATTTTTGGTCAATGGAGGAGGGAAAGAATATGTTGACTTTTTCTAAGAAGTTGAAAACTCAAATAGTCTTAGAAACGCGTTTTGTGGTCTAACGGTTAATCGCCCAAACGGTTAAGCGTGCTCATGTGAGATTAGTACAGGCTTGGGTGACCTGTCGGGAAGTTTTTGGTCATGTTTTTCTCAGTCACGATTAATTCTCAAATAAATCATGAGTGTGTCAAACATTTTTCTGATGCGGGGTCACTTAACGCGGTCGAGTTTCGTTGTACGTAGAATTTCTGAATGACGTTTTACCCTAAAACGTGTAATTCCGTGTAATTCCTTAATAACTTTCACGAAAATGAGCTTATGAATGTCAAATTTTTAATTTGTCATGGAAATGATTTATCACTTCAGCCCAAGAAATAAAAATCAAGTTTCGGGAAAAATTTTCGGGAAAAATGAATAGTAAAAGTGAATAGTGAAATTTTCCGGGAATGGTAATTAACCTGAAAATGCGAATTGTTACAGAAAGGTTCTTGATTGTCAGCAAGTGGAGGTTGCGAATTGACCATCTTGTCAAACCATGAGTAATCGGCGGTTTCATCTTCGTCTAGCCATTTGAGAACGGGTTTTTGCTTCTTAGGTTCTGAGCCTTTTGACGAGGTGTCCGGTTTGTGCTGATGATGTTTTCGCTTCCTTTCTTTCTTCTTTGTAGATGACGGTTCTGGCACTTCATCGGTAAGAGGAATCTCGTCTCCGCCCGTATATTCAAAATGGTCATGTGCTTTGGGACCGGAACCAGATGCCTTAGGTTGTTGTGAAGATGTTGTTGTCGTTGGAGGGATGACCGGTGCTTTTGGTTGAGATGAGGGTCCTTCGGCTTGCTTTTGTTTCTTTGCCTGAGAGTTAGGATCCTGATCTTCATCATCTCTTGGACGTTTCAGCTTATCGGCCTCAGTACTGCAGGTCTCTTTAGTCATTTTGGCTTTCAAAGCTTCCAGAACTTTAGCTTCTTCAGGTGACAATGTGAACTTGCTTGCCAATTTGTCTAAGATTTGGGCTTCTAATTCGTCCATAGATAACCCCGGTTGTGGTAAAGTTGATTTGTCAGCACGAAGAGTAAACGAGGTAGATCTGATCACTTTCTTGACTGCTTGTTCTGCAAACTTTGTGAGTTCATCTCTCATAGGTGCCAGCAGTTCTTTCAACTCAGCCACTAAATGTTGTTCCATATACTGATGTGCTTGAGCAGCTAATGTGGCTTCCAAGTTCTCTTGCACATCCTTTGCTAAGAAGGTGCCAACCTTTTCTTGCAGCTCCTGGACATTAGTGTTAAGCTTCGTCAGTTCAGCAACTTGGCTTGCTAGTGATGCAACCTGATCTTCCAATTTGTTTTTCTTCTTGTCATTAACTCTTCTAAATGTTGTCTTTATCAACTTGGATGCAGCAGAGGCTTTGGTACTTGAGGGTTTCTTGATTGATTTGTCATGTGTTGATTCGGATGTTGGAGGTGATGATTGGGTAGATTCAATGTTGGTAGTTATGTCTTTGTCATCACCTCTTTGTGGTTCGGGTTGATCAACATTTGTAGCTTTGGCTGCTTCTTCTTGCACTCTCTGTTCTTCAGCCAGTCTGTCAGCTTCGGCCTTAAGCTTTTGTTCTTTGGCTAATTTGGCTGCTTCTGCCTTAAGCCTCAGATCTTCAGCAAGCTTGGCTTCTTCTTCTTTTCGTAACTTATCTTCTGCCAGCTTAGCTGCCTCTTCAGCCTTCCTGCTTTCCTCCATACGGATTGTTTCTTCCAATTTGGCTTGTGCAAGCTCCTCAAGCCTAGCCTCTTCAGCTTCTTGCTTTTTCTTTAATTCTGCTTCTTGAGCCCTTTCTCTCAGCTTCATTTCTTCCATAGACAACAGATGTGGAGCTTCAGTATCCATGTGATCCTCCTCTTCCTCTTCTCCTGCTGCTGAAGCATTAAGCATTTCTACGTCTGTGGGTGATAGTGTGGGGTTGTCGTAGACGACCAATTCAGCATTAGTTCCTGTAGTTGGTTCAGGGATACTGCTAGACCCGCCAGCTTCATTAGTTTGAGAGAACACAGGAGGTGGAGGTTGATCAGCTTGGAATGTATCTATCTTGCTGTGGAGAAGACCCAGCTTGAGAGCTCTTTCATTTTCTTCTTCTACTGAAAGGCCTATGTTTGAGTGAGCATACTCTTGTTCAGCAGTCATGGGTTCCTTCAGCTTCTCTTTCCTGATCCTTTCTTCTTCCAATATTGTCTCTGCTTCAGCGAACGGTCTCTGATTGAGATCTGCTGGGTATTTAGCATTATCATCAAATTCATCAATGTCTTTCTCCCAATCTTCGAACGTCAAGCCTTTATCATCAATATCTTCAAGATTAACATTCTCGTTGATATTGGCATACGCTTCCCTGTAAACTGGACCTTCGTCGGATTCGGTTTACGAGTCAGATGGTTTTGGAGAGGGTGGTAGTGTAGGTTCAGGAATGGACTTAGGTTTCTTGACAGGAAGTATTCTCTTGAGAGTACCCTTCTTCTTTTGTTTAGACTGGGTAGAACTGCCGGAGCTCCCAGTCTTGCTACCTTTCTTTCCCTTCTTCTGTATGAACGATGGTAGAACAACTTCGTCCAAGAAGCCAACTTTGTCTTCATCGTTAGCTTGAAGGTAGTACTTGTAGTTCTTGCAAAGCTTCACTTTGGCATTCAAGAGACAATCGGGAAATTTCTTTCCTTGTTTACGAGTGCTGGTGTCAAGTCTCTTAATAATCTTGAGAGTTTCCTCATTTCTGAAAGTGTGCTTGGCTTCATCATTAAGTCTTCGTGGAATATCGTCATACTCACGAAGGAAGCTTTCGATGAGTAATTTTGTGAAACGAACAAATGGAATGTTGTTGGTCTTGTGTTGAATGTGCCACACAAGGTCTTCCCAGATAATGCTGGCATAATCTACTTTCTTGACGTTTGCCACGGCCCAGAAGAGTTTGAGGTGTTGGAGCTTGGGGTGTTCATGGCCAGTGTCTCTGCCAGATAAGGACTTGACAATCAAAATGTACAAGGTTCTCCATGGTTGTGGAAGAAATCTGATGTTTACCCTAGAGTGTCTTGTTACTACTTCTTCTGATTCATCATAGCCAATATCCCGTAACCACTCTATCAGCTCTTCCTCAGTAGGTACTTGATCATATTCTTCGTCTAGGCCAAGTTCGGGTAACCCAAGTACATTCCTAAGTGTATCTATGTCCACAGTAACCTGTCTGTTATGAAGCATGCAAGTGAAGGATGCTTCCCCAAGGTCTAGCTGAAGTGTATGCCAAAATTGGTGTATGTAGAAGCAGGCCACTGATGCTGACTTAGTGAACAAGAGCTTGTTGGGGTGATATAGGAGAGCATCCACCGCAACAATGCATGAGGATTCGTTGCATGTGATTTTGTTGAAGTTGATTCGTAAGTTGTTCTTTCCTATCTTCCTGGTGTAATCTTCGGGAAAGGTTTCTTCCCATGAGAGTTTTGGTTCAGGTTCTGGTCCATATGGAATGTCATTGTGTTCTGCCATCTGAATTGATCATAAACAAACACAAACATAGCAATGATTTACTTTGTTAGCTCAGACATTCAATTACATGATTGTGCATATTTTGAATTGATCAGTGGGTGTTTGTGTGTGAAAAACTTTTGTTATATGACAAACTTGTGTGTTTTTTTAGAAGTTAACACATGGTAGAAACTTATAACAATCTAGTTACATGATGAGGCGAAAAAGGATCCGTTTTTAGGGGGTCATTTAAGCCCGAATCCGACTTTATTTGATCAAATATTGCCCTAAATCGTTCCTTTTGTGATTTTAGGTGTTTGGAGAGTGAATTCTGGAAAAAAAGCCATTTTGGACGTTTTTGGAGCATAAAAGTGAAAAAAACGGCAAAGTACCAAATTTCCATACTGAAGATACAAGGTGACGGCGTCAAGACCACCATCTTGACGGCGTCAGACATGAAGAATTAAACACCGTAGGTGGTGACGGCGTCAGAAGGCTTTATGACGGCGTCAAAGTGGCAAGAATTAAATACCGTGGGTGGTGACGGCGTCACATAGGCCGTCATAAGTGGATCAAGGCCGTCCGAGGAAGTATATGGCGGCGAGGTGACGGCGTCACAAGTTACTCTTGACGCCGTCAGCCTGTTTTTCCTATATATAGTTTTCTAGTTTTTTCATTAGGGGGAGAAGTTTTGGTGAAACCCTAAAGACGATTTTGGTGCCTCTTTTACAAGTTTTTCAAGGGTTCCAAACCCTTGAGACCTCTCATTGTAATTGAGATAAGTATACTTTCAATTCAATCAATATGTCTATGTGTTGGTTGTTTATATCTTGTTCTTGTCTTAATTCTACTATGCTAGGCTAGATCTCTTTTGTGTTTGCTTAGATCTAATGAAACCTAGATGTTGATTATGTGTTGATTACTTGTCTATTCTTGTTTTGGATGAATGATATTATATGTTAGGCTTAAGAAAACTGGCAGATCTCCAAATGGTAACATGCTTGAACGTCTTAAGAAACATGAACCGAGGCGTACTAGGTCTTTATTGGTTGTATTTAATGCATGAGCCACTGTTTACAATCTCTATAGTTGTGCTGCGTCATGGTGTAGGAGGAGATAAGAGCTCATAGAGTTGGGGAGTTATGTATGCCACCCCACGAATGGTATTAAGGAATACAATCCGTCATCCATACAAGTGTAACAAGTAATTAACATGTAAAAGATATCAAGGGAGTAATGAAGTCTAAGTAAACACAATTTCTCCAACCACTGCTCACAACCTTAGTTTAATTTAGTTTAATTTCATTTTTAGTATTTTATTTTAATTATATAATAGCTTTGGGTTAGTTGAATAGCAACTAATTCCGCCCACTCTTCCAAAACCCGAGATTTTACTTGCTTTCATTAAAATATAAAAAATAACAAAACTAATCATCTTTCACCTCTAGAACTATTAATTAGGTTTTCTAATCCTAGTGACACTATTCCTAAGCTGAACGATCAATCCCCCGGTACTTGTCACTATACTATACTACAACGATCAGGTACACTGCCTGGTGGGGGTTGTAAGCTTCTCGAGATCCCTCGAGAGGTAAAGCAAGGTGCAATTCCCACGCATCAAGTTTTTGGCGCCGCAGCCCGGGGAATAGTTATTGTCTAGGTTAGGATTTCTTTTTATTAGGTCTACTTGCTAGATTCCTTTCTAGTAAGATTTTATTTTTATTTTTAGGTCTTCTTTAGTCTATCTTATTTCTTCGTGCCTTTGTTCGTAACTCTTTACCATCCGACATCATGGAAGGTGGTAACATCTTTGAACCCATCATCCCACCACAACAAAACCCACCATTAGAACCCCTTAGGCCCCGAACCTTAGGAGAGTATTCCCGACCTAGCCACCAAGGCTACCGAAACACCATTGAGCTCACCGGAGACAATGTGACCCCCTTGCGATCCGACACCATCCGGTTGGTGCAAAGCGGATGTGCATTCCATGGACTTCGTTCCGAAGATCCAAACCAACACCTTAAGGATTTCCTCAAAATCGTAGATTCCATAGACCTAGGTGTTGAAACTAGAGAGACTACCCGTTTACGCCTATTCCAATTCTCTCTACAGGATCAAGCTAGTCAATGGCTTGAGCGTTTACCCACGGGATCCATCACCACATGGGATGATCTCACCACTCGTTTCCTTGCTCAATTTTTCCCACCGGGGAGAACTACTAAGCTTAGGAATGACATCTTGATGTTCCAACAACGTCAAAATGAATCTCTTTATGAAGCATGGACTCGTTTCAAGGACTTACTCCAAAAAGTCCCTCATCATGGCATAGATCTTTGGCTCCAAGTCCAAATTTTCTATGACCATATCGATATCTCCACGAGGCGAACCATTGACCAATCGGCCGGTGGTAAGCTACGTGATCTTAGTGCGGAACAATCATGGGAACTCATAGAAGATCTTGCTCTCTATGACAATGAAAGTTGGAATGATCCCCGTGATTTGAACAAAACGGTCAAGGCAATATCTTTGCCTTCGAACAATTCAAGCACTCCCGACCGTAGGATCATGGAACTTGAAGGTCGAGTCAAGTCTCTCATGAAATCTTACGAAGCTCATAAGCCTTCAAGCCAAGTAAGCAGAATCGCTTCTACATGCAAACTGTGCAATGGCCCTCATGAGACCTACAACTACATGGAACTTCCAAAATGTGCTTATAACGAATTCACATCATCACACGTAGGGCAGGGTCCTCGAACTTTTGCCGAAGCATATGAGGCATGGAAGGATAAACCTAATTTTAGAGGGTACCAAACACGAAGTGTATCATTCAATGACTCCTCACCACTCACTTGGTCCGAATATTTTCCGTCGCAAAGTACCCCTAGGCGAAGCTGTGAAGATGATTTAAAAAAATTCATTCTTTCTCAAGAACTGCAGCTCACTACACTCGAGACAAAATTCAAACAACAGCAGGCTGACGTGAACAACAAGATTTGTAATCTGTTGACTGCTATCAAAGAGCATATTGATAGTAAGCCCATTCACGTTGATGAGGTTAAGTCTGCTACCGTCATGAGTCCACCAGCCTCCCCTGTAAAAATAAAAAGTCCTAGCAAGCTATTCAAACATCTATCTCCTAACGAAAAAGGACCTATCAACCCCCCTGGACCAATCCACTTCGTAAACACCATCACCACAATATCAGCTGCAGCATCCAATCCAACCCAACAACAAACTGACAAACTCAGTCAGACAACGAAGGATGAGACCTCAAAGGTTGACCACGCTTCGGCAAGGAAACCTACCGACTCACCCGAGCAGTGCACTGCGCAGAAATCCGACAAACCGGATGAAAGGAACGAGACATTGGAGGAACAGGAGAAAGACCCAACCATTTTGAATAAATCTGTTATAGAAGAATCCGAAATAGAGGATGTTATTAGTATAGGTAGCAATCAAACCGAGGAGAGCGGCTCTAAACTTTTCAAAATCTCCTGTACCATTGAGGGAAAGGTCTTAATTGATAGCCATATAGATCCTAGCTTCCCAGTCAACGTAATCCCACTTTCCCTATATCACAAGGCTTTCCCAGAACACATTGCGTGCGAAAGGGTAGTAGAAAATTTGTCAATTAGGATTGGAGAGCTTGTTTACAATACTGACCTCACCGTGGTTGATGACATGGACCCTCTCGCCAATCAAACAGTAACCAACCTTGTCCTTGGGATGCCATTCATCAATGAATCGGGAGCAATCCTTGACGAGAAAGATGGTAGTGTGTTACTCACCAATGGTGTTAGAACGGTAATTTTTCGTAGGGATGGTGAGGAGGTTTATGAGTATCGTCCCTCCCTTGAGGGGAATCTATATGGGTCAAAGGATGGAGAGTTGAGAAAGATCAAACGACGTGATCCGAATAACCTAAAAATCCCTTGCATGATCGGTCATAAATACTTCGAAAACATATACATTAATGTATTCCTGCCAAAGAATTTCATGTCATTGTTTCATTATAACAATATCTGCAGATGGGGGATGATTTACAAGGGAGAGAAAGTGGTTGGCAAGGATCATGAAATCCAAGTGTTCGTAGGAAATATGGCATTCCCTATCGAGTTCACGATTGTGGACAACATAGAGGACTTTGTTGACCCTAGGCTATCGCAAGTCGTCTTTGGAGCACCCTTTTGTGAAATCACTAAGTTGATAGTGGATGACTTGAACGGAATCATGACTTTCACTGACGGGATTAGGAGGATTTTGTACCAAACGCCATACAAAAGAAGAGACCTTAGGGAGATAGATTGCGACGGGCTCGATGTGATGAGCTCCCAACTTATCTTGTGTGATGACGATGTTAGGAGAGGGTGTAGAAATATTTCTGATTTATCTTGTGGGTTCTTTAAGGATGTTAGTAAGCTTGGCTCTAAGTATCGAAGGGATGTTTTCGAATTCGAAGATCCGAAGTACTTACACTATGAAAGCGATGCTAGTTTAGAAGACGACCTAGAGAGTGGAACCAATGATGAAGTCACGTAGTAACCCATGACTTTGAGTCTAGCTACAAGACTCATAAATAAAGAAAAGCGCTTCTTGGGTGGCAACCCATGTTTTGTGTGATTTTATTTGTTTGATTGTTATTTGCTTCCGTATGCATGTTTTATTTTTATTGGTTGATCATGTTTCTCTACTAAAATGTGGAAATACTTTATTATGTTGTTTGGCCTAGTCTTAACTTCAACCTAAAGGTATTTTTGCAAAAGATAAGTGTAAGGGGAAACCCCAAATATGTTTTTAAGAAACAAACCGATCATGATTCTCCACAATATTTAATGAACATGTATATTCGTATTTGTTAGAGTCAAATGCTTGTATTGAGTCATAATGAAGTTTTGCAGGATTTTCCAGGAAGTAGGACAAGGTTTTTCCAAAAATTTTCCGGAAACTTAACATAAGAATTTCTGCAGGTCCATTCTGACGGCGTCAGGGAATTGCTCTTGACGGCGTCAGGAGTCAAAAATCTGGAAATTTTACCGGTTTTGTTTTTCTAACGGAGTCTTATAGTTTTTGTGAATTATTAAGTTTTATAATCTCCAGGAAATCTGCAAACTTCATTCCACAAGCATTATATCTTACTTTGTTTTCTAGGATTTAGTAACTTATATAGGATGCCGCCGATTTTACGCGAGGTTGCCTTGTCTACTGTTGTCAGGATTTACAGGTTATTTATGACAAGAAGATGATTTATATTCTGGAAGGGAAGCTTTGACTGTTCGTTTTCTTGGAGGAAGATTTAACCTGGCCAACCTATAATCCATACCGAGCGAATCAGGGGAGTATTTGATTTCATTCTCTTTACTTCTTAACTTTTACATTCTTTACTTGAACATTGGGGACAATGTTCATCTTAAGTGTAAGGGGAGGGTAAAAAGATGATACCTTACATATGCACTTTCGCTTGAGTTTGTTTTGTTTGATAGTAGATGAGTAATAAAACTATGAGAAATACTTGTTAGTGTAATTTTAGCGCCAAATTTAAATTTTTTTACAACATTTAGGAGTGAAACTTTAGCCATAGCAAGCGTCTCATGGATAGGAGGTTGTATGACTAGCACATAATCGTATATTCAGAAAAATTTTCCACCCAAAAATGTGAGGTTCGCCTTTAGTTTTGATAGGAAAAGCATTTACTATTAGTGCTTATGAGTGTACCGGTAGCATTTAGATTCTAGAACTTGCGTTAGTGATGCATCCCGAGACCGCTAGTGAGACTACATTCGTGTGGTAGGATTTACTACATGATAAGAGGCATTAGGATCACCCTTGTGTTAAACCCGTATCATAATTACTTGACCATTTAAGTCATATTACTTGGCTAGTTAAGTCAACTAATTTTTCCCACACCCTTAGCGTTGTACTCATTTTTAGTACACGATACCCCTAGTACACCCCTCCGAGCCTATCTTTTCGTTTCTAACTTTAAGCATCTTACTTAAAGGAAGAATTTGTTACACCCCACTTAAATGTACAACCAAATCGCCTTAGCCTTCCGTGTATGCGCTCATTTTTAGTGCATTATTGTTATTTGTTAAACCCTAAGTTAACTTTCTAATTGATTACATGGTTGCTAAGTCGAGTCATATCCTTGTACATATTGTTTTGGGACAATTGGGACTCATGGGTAAGTACTTATTTTATGGAGTAATGGGGAAGAACATAATATTATTACCCCCATATGTACGTTAATCTTAAAAGTGCTCCAAGTGTTTTGATTTTCTTAATTCGAGTCATTAGATTAGTTTAATGTAAAGTATGTAAAGATTCAAGTGTAAGGGGATTGCTCATACCCCTATGATGTATTATTTTGGATGGTAGGGTAAGAGTGTATGAAGAAAAAAAAAATCGAAAAAATTAAGAAAAAGAAAAAAAAAATAGAAAGAAGAAAAAAAAGAGAAAAAAACATACGGACTACCATCCCGTTTTCATTCTATGTTCATTTTATGTTTTTGTTATTTTTCATTTATTAGCATAAGTCGAGTCTAGTCTTGGCTTAGCAACGCCATCTTGTACATGTAATTAACCAACGTTACAACCCTTTAAAAGACCTCTTTGATAGTTTATCCAACAAAACCGTGTAATTCATATCCCTACACCTAACGTTACAACCCTTTAAAAGACCTCTTTGATAGTTTATCCTAGGTGCTTACGCCATGTGGTGGAGGTTTGATCCTTTCCCAAGCCTATGGTAATCTATTTTGCTATGACAGGTAGTGAGAGATATCTTCCATTTCCATAATGTTATATTACTTTATTACACCCGAGAGATGTGAGTATCTAAACACTATTTGTGAGGTGCTTGTGTATGACCTCCGTGCTTGTCTATTGGTCTTTAGTGGAACGATTATTTGTTGTAATTACTTTTATATTAGTGTTAAATGACCCCTAACTTGTCTTTTGAGTAGAATAAAAGCTCATTTGCTTGAGGACAAGCAAATCTCAAGTGTAAGGGTATATGATGAGGCGAAAAATGATCCGTTTTTAGGCGGTCATTTAAGCCCGAATCCGACTTTATTTGATCAAATATTGCCCTAAATCGTTCCTTTTGTGATTTTAGGTGTTTGGAGAGTGAATTCTGGAAAAGAAGCCATTTTGGATGTTTTTGGAGCATAAAAGTGAAGAAAACGGCAAAGTACCAAATTTCCATGCTGAACATACAAGGTGACGGCGTCAAGACCACCATCTTGACGGCGTCAGACATGAAGAATTAAACACCGTAGGTGGTGACGGCGTCAGAAGGCTTTATGACGGCGTCAAAGTGGCAAGAATTAAATACCGTGGGTGGTGACGGCGTCACATAGGCCGTCATAAGTGGATCAAGGCCGTCTGAGGAAGTATATGGCGGTGAGGTGACGGCGTCACAAGTTACTCTTGACGTCGTCAACCTGTTTTTCCTATATATAGTTTTCTAGTTTTTTCATTAGGGGGAGAAGTTTTGGTGAAACCCTAAAGACGATTTTGGTGCCTCTTTTACAGGTTTTTCAAGGGTTCCAAACCCTTGAGACCTCTCATTGTAATTGAGATAAGTATACTTTCAATTCAATCAATATGTCTATGTGTTGGTTGTTTATATCTTGTTCTTGTCTTAATTCTACTATGCTAGGCTAGATCTCTTTTGTGTTTGCTTAGATCTAATGAAACCTAGATGTTGATTATGTGTTGATTACTTGTCTATTCTTGTTTTGGATGAATGATATTATATGTTAGGCTTAAGAAAACTGGCAGATCTCCAAATGGTAACATGCTTGAACGTCTTAAGAAACATGAACCGAGGCGTACTAGGTCTTTATTGGTTGTATTTAATGCATGAGCCACTGTTTACAATCCCTATAGTTGTGCTGGGTCATGGTGTAGGAGGAGATAAGAGCTCATAGAGTTGGGGAGTTATGTATGCCACCCCACGAATGGTATTAAGGAATACAATCCGTCATCCATACAAGTGTAACAAGTAATTAACATGTAAAAGATATCTAGGGAGTAATGAAGTCTAAGTAAACACAATTTCTCCAACCACTGCTCACAACCTTAGTTTAATTTAGTTTAATTTCATTTTTAGTATTTTATTTTAATTATATAATAGCTTTGGGTTAGTTGAATAGCAACTAATTCCGCCCACTCTTCCAAAACCCGAGATTTTACTTGCTTTCATTAAAATATAAAAAAATACAAAAATAATCATCTTTCACCTCTAGAACTATTAATTAGGTTTTCTAATCCTTGCGACACTATTCCTAAGCTGAACGATCAATCCCCCGGTACTTGTCACTATACTATACTACAACGATCAGGTACACTGCCTGGTGGGGGTTGTAAGCTTCTCGAGATCCCTCGAGAGGTAAAGCAAGGTGCGATTCCCACGCATCATTACAACATGAGTTTATCATTACAAGAGATAACACATTGGAAATATTACAACACTTAGAAAATTTCATGACTTTGACAATGTTACGCGTAAGTAGGAAAACCTACGCATAACATGACTTATGCGTAAGAAATGAATTTAGGCGTAAGAGCATAAAGCTACGCATAACCTTATATGTTACGCGTAAGGTAAATCTTATGCGTAGGCTCAATCTTACGCGTAAGATAAAATCTTAGACGTAAGATATGAGCTTATGCAAAGGATTAACCTTATGCGTAAGATATAACTTATGCGTAGGTTTTGACTTATGCGTAAGTTCAAGACTTATGCGTAAGATCAAGACTTATGCGTAAGATTATCTTTTATGCGTAAAACGTGTCGAATCTTACGCGTAAGAATCAATCTTACGCGTAGGATGAACATCTTATGCGTAGATACGTATTTGACGCAAATCACCTTTTGAAAAAGCGAGTTGTTTTATTCCTGAAAGTTTAAAACACAACCACTGATCAATATTAAGTACAATCACATCCCTAACACACTTAAATCCACAACTTTATGCGTAAATGAGTCAAAAATCTGAGTTACGCGTAGAAACGCATGAACACATACTCACAAACAGGTTCAATAATGTTTCTGGGTTGTAATTAACTTAGGGCAATTGTTTCTTACATCCTAAGGAACATGTGGTTCAAATTATAACAACTTTTATCCACAAATTCAAAAGATTAAAACTGCTAGTGCAACGAGCCCTAAATCTTTGATTCATGATCAATTAGTTATTATTGAAGCCGTTAAACCTCATAATCAAGATCCTAGGCATATATACACACAATCCCTATCTACAATTTCAATCATAATTCTCAAAATCAAGAACCCCTAAAATTACGTATGAACCCTAAATTCCAAATCGATCAATTAGAGATTCTGGGCACGATTAAAGTTCAAGAACATGTTTATAATCATCCTAAGAACGTTTCCAATAAGCTAATTCAACCATATCATCACAACTTTCTGGGTCCGATCCTACGCAAAACCCTAAAGGTAATTCGAATGATAATGGGCAAACTAACCGTTGGATTAAAGTAAAACTAAAAACCATTGTGAATAATCATGATCAAAACATTGTGGTACTTACAGATTTGAAGATTGGTGATCGGATTAATCTAATGATTGTGAGTCGTTGATATGTTTGGTGTGAGTAGTAAATATGATTTGTCAGTGAATTGAATGAGTGGTCAAACTTGGTTTTGACTAGTGGTAAAACTTTTTCACATATTGACATATTTGGCCCTTAAACCTTATGTTGCATTCAATCCTAATACCCAAATTCACTCTCATATTAATACTAACTTATGATAACTATACCCAGTTTACGACAAGAACAACTTGTGGTACTCCCCCTTGACCTTAGACCGTAGTCTTAAAAAATCTTAAAAATTTATTATCATGGTCAAGGTGAGTAACCCGAAACATTTTTCAAGCATCACTTTTTGATAAAAACGTAATATTTTTGGTAAAATGCAAGTATAAAAGTAAATATTATGAGAAAATTAAAAAAAATACTTTTCCTCCCCCTCAACACTTGTTTTTAATAATAAAAGACATTTTACTAAAAAATTAGTGTTGAAAAGAGTGGTATATACTTGCATTTTTTTTCAAGAAGATATTTACAAAGATAATTTTGATGTTTGACGATCAATTGTGTTTTAAAAAAATTTTCAGATTATCTGGAGTCAAACATCGCATACCAATTTGGTGAACTAGACTAGCAAACCTTGATGGTGCTAAAGATTTGGTAAGTAAGTCCGCCAATTGGTACTCAGTCCCAACAAAATACAGTTCAACGGTACCCTTTTCAACATGCTCTTTGATGAAGTGATAACGGATATCAATGTGTTTGGATTTGCAGTGATGAACTGTGTTGCAGGAGATAGCAATGGCACTTTTGGAATCACAGTATATTGGAATCTTGTTGAATAGGTTGCCATAATCCTTAAGTTCTGATCTCATCCAAATGACTTGAGCACAACAAGCAGACATGGCTACATATTCAGATTATGTTGACGATAGTGATGTGCAGTCCTGCTTCTTTGATTGCCATGACACAAGTTTATCTCCGAGAAACTGTAATCCATCAGATGTACTTTTGCGTGTGTCTAAACATCCTGCATGATCAGCATCTGAAAAAGCAATTAGTTCAAAACCAGAATCCTTCGGATACCAGATTCCCAAGTTAATGGTTCCCTTTATGTATCGAAGGATTCTTTTGACCTCACTGAGGTGTTTTTCAGTTGGTTTGCACTGATAGCGAGAGCACATGTAGACAGCAAATACTATATCAGGTCTACTATTTGTGAGATACATGAGTGACCCAATCATACTGCGGTATTTGGTAGGGTCAACAGGTATCCCATGTAAGTCAGCATCTAGTTTTGTGGTATAGCCCATTGGTGTATTATATGTATCACAAGTCATCATTCCATGTTTCTTTAAAATTTCTAGAGCATATTTGGACTGATTTATAAAAATTCCACGGGGTGATTGATGAACTTGTAGTCCTAGAAAGAACGAAAAGTTCACCCATCATGGACATTTCAAAATTATCTTTCATTAATTTTGCAAAATCATTAGAGTAACTTCTTTTTGTTGAGGCAAAAATAATGTCATCGACATATATTTGAACAACAAGTAAGTCCTCCCCGTAGGTTTTTGTAAATAGTGTTGGATCCACCGAACCTTTAGAAAATTTATGGGCCAGCAAGAAAGTGGACAGTTTGTCATACCACGCCCGTGGGGCTTGCTTAAGTCCGTAGAGTGCCTTTTTGAGTCGGTAAACGTGGTTAGGACGCTCAGGATCAACGAAGCCGTCTGGTTGGCTTACATAAACTTCTTCACAGAGTTCTCCATTAAGGAATGCTGTTTTCACATCCATTTGGTAAACAATCATGTTCCTGTGTGAAGCGTAGGCCAAAAAGATCCGAACAGCTTCATGTCTAGCCGCTAGAGCAAAGGATTCTGCAAAGTCAAGTCCTTCTAGTTGGGAGTATCCTTTCGCAACCAGGCGTGATTTGTTACGTATGACAGTGCCTTCAGCATCTAGCTTATTTTTCCAAGTCCATTTTAACCCAATGACAAAGACTCTATCAGGTCTTTCAACTAATTCCCAGACTTCTAATCTTATGAATTGCTGAAATTCCTCTTGCATAGATTCAATACAGTTGTCATAAGTCATTGCTTCTTTAATGTTCTTAGGTTCTTCGTGACAAACTGTGAGTGCATAGATACAAGTTTCTCCATCAGTGTGAAGTCGTTGTCTTGTCATTACAGGTGCATCTGGATGGCCAATAATATGAACTAGTGGATGGTCTCGGGTCCATTTGTGTGTTGAAAGGTGTAGCTGATAAGTATCTCGCATGTTAACAGGATCCAAATTGCGTGTTGACGACTCAGCTATATCAGGAAAGGTAGGAGCCGGTGCAAACGGGTTAAAGAACACATCAGGATCATGCTCTGCGGGTTGTGGAACTGATTGTGGTGTAGGATCTTCAGCTGATTGTCGGGAGTTGACAACAGTTTGTTCTGCTGTAAATGGTGATGCAATTGGAGGACCGTCTTTCTCAACAGTTGTTGTTGTTTGTTGAGGTGAGTCAGGTACTGGAATATTGTCAGGTTGAGCAGCGAAATTGGGTGAGACCTCAGTAGAACGGTATTCAATTGTATCATCAAACAGTGGAGCAAACAAGGTTTCCAATTCTTTGCGGTTGAGTGGCAATGGTTCAGCCGAAGAGTCCGGAGAGTTAAGACGGTTGAATTCGGGTCCTAAGCTGTGTTGCTCAGAAGCCATTTGTGTGAGTTCATCAAAATTATCGTGAATATTTTCTTGAATTTCTCTTGTTCGACGATTCCAAATCCGAAAACCTTTAGAATTTTCACAGTATCCAACGAACACTCCTATGTCAGCCTTTGCTTTAAGTTTACCTAAATCATCACGATCATTTTTCGGATAACAAAGTGCTCCAAATACATGAAAGTAATCGATGTTCGGTTTTCTTTTGTGAACAATTTGATAAGGTGTTTTGCGATGGCGTTTAGTGATCATGCAACGGTTTTGAGTATAACATGCGGTTGAAACAGCTTCTGCCCATATGTAATCTGGTAATTGAGCATTAATCAACATAGTTCTAGCAGCTTCCACTAACGTCCTGTTGCGTCTTTCAACAACTCCATTCTGTTCTGGGCTTCTAGGAATAGATGTTTGATGTTCAATTCCCACTTTCTCGAAATATGACCGAAGTGTCTGATTCTTAAATTCAGTTCCATTGTCAGTTCTGAGTATTCGTACCGTATTGCGTAGCTGAACTTGAATTTTAGTGAGAAAGGTGATGATCATTGAAGGAGCCTGATCTTTACTTCGTAAGAAATAAACTCAAGTCCATCTGGAGTAATCATCCACAATTACAAGAATGTAGCGTCTACCGTTGATACTTTGAACACCCATTGGGCCACACAAATCCATATGAAGCAATTGTAAAACATGATTCGTACTGTGCTCAGGTTTATTAGGAAAATGAGCCCGAGTACTTTTTCCTTGTTCACAGGCTAAACATAAGTGATCTTTGGTAAAACGGAATCTTGGAAATCCATTAACAAGTTTGTGATGAGCAAGTTCAGTCATGGTTTTGAAATTCAAGTGCGAAAGACGTTTGTGCCATAACCAAGATTTAGTCGATTCTGCTTTGGAGAGAAGACATATTGGAGATGTAGCAATCATATCTGACATTGATATTGTATAAAGATTATAACCACATGAGCCAGACATTAGATCGTTTCCTTGTAAGTCTCGAACGAAACAAGTTTTCTCACGAAATGCAACTTCTAGATCCCCATCACAAAACTGACCAACAGAGAAAAGGTTGTGTCCAAGGCCTTCCACATAATAAACACGACTGATTTCAATGTTCCCACTGACATAGTCACCATATCCCATGATTAAAGCGTAATGATCATTCCCGAATCTGAAAGTACCAATGAACTTTGATACAAAGTTGTGTAACAGTTTGAGATTGCCTGTCATATGTCGGGTGCATCCGCTATCAACAATCCAGAGAACAATCTGTACAACCTGCGTCACAAGAAGAAGACACGGATGGAACAGAAGTAAGGGTGGAACCCAAAGAAAGTGCGGGTTCCTATTGGTTAGAAGCACATGTATTCAACAATTTAGGAATCCATTTAAAGTCTGGTTTATATTGTAACCAACGTTGCCAATTCCAACTAGTTCTTGCTTTCTTTTTGGTGAATTCACTAGTACTGGGCTTGTTCCTAGATTTGTTCTCTGCACTTATGGGTGTAACTTCAACTTCATTAGAAACCGTAGAAGGCGGCTTTCCTAAGATAGACTTAGAGGCAGTAGTGGGCCTAGAAGGAATGCGTGTCCTACGTTTCTTATGACGATTAAGAAGAGAATTAGCTATACATTTTGTATGATCACCAGATGATACGCTTTTACGACAAAACACACAAGATGCATTAATATTCAAAACATTCAAATGTTCATCATTCGTTACATTTAGATTTTGATTACAATTTGCCAGATTAGAATCTAAATCTGATGCAACATGAGTTTTATTCAAATTTCTAAGTTGATCTTCTACTTCTTGAGCTTCTAGTGGTCCTCTTTTACGTTGCCAGAGCCTATTCTTCTTTTTACTTTTTCGCTTGGGTCTGCTAACACTATTAGTGGAGACTAGTCCTGTAGAAGTGGAGTTATCAACATTAGTATTTTGAACAACATTTCCTTTAGCAGTTTTGTCTAATTGATACATTCCTGGTGATATCACCGTGGTGTCAACCATCTTTCCTTTTTGAAGTAGCTTAATTTTCTCTTTCAAATCGATGATGATGTGATTTTTATCCTGAGTTTCAGACTCAAGTTTCACATTGCAATAATTAATGTCATCGCGGTTTTGTTGCCATTCAACGTTTTCACTTTTTAAATCCGTAATTTCTTTCTCGTATTTGAGACACAGTCTTTTTAAAGACTCATTATTTTTGCAAAGCTGACAAGAGTTTGAAATATTTTGACTTTGAAGTTTCAATTCCGTTTGAATACTTTGAGCTTGACACCATTCAAGCCTTTGTTTGAGTTGACAAATTTCTTTTGAAAATTGTTTTGTCACATCATCATTTGTAATTCTCAGCTTGTCATTTTCTTGTTTAAGTGTCTCAATTTCCAAATTCAACAAGTTATTATCAACACAAAGATCATCCATAAGCATAGAAGTACCAGATTTATAGAGATCATTCATGATAACAGACAAAATATCAGCATTGAGAACTTGTTCCAAGAGTCGATCAGCATCATTCTTTAAAATTCTATTTCTTTGCTTTTGAACCAAAATCTCATTTTCAGTAGAATTGAAAACGTTTATCATATTTTTGACCTCGTTTTGAAGTTCCTGATCCCAACGTGTAGCACAGAGACCGAGGTGTTTGACAATTGGCAACATTTGTTTTTGAAAAATTTCTCTCTTTTCTCGCTCGTAAGCGGATTGAAAAGTTTCAATTTTTATTTCAGAATTACGTTCAATTGTTTCCTCCAAAATTTCGATGTCTTCTATAAAAGTTTTGAAATAATTTAAGACACGACAACTTTTTGGTAAAGGTGTAAGTTCACCGGATGATTGTAAAGGACCATTTACCTGTGCTACAGTTTGGACAGGGGTTGCATTAGAGGATGAAACATATGACTCTGTGACATACTGTTGGGAATTACAATTAAGTTGATAAGACAAAACATGTGAAACATGAGGGACTTATGGAGACAAAGGAAGAAACTTGCAAAGAAAGAAAACGATTACTGCATATCTTTTTATTATTCTAGAATATCCTTTGTAACCCTAGTATCTCTATTATATAAAGAGATACAGGGAATTGATATAATTGTACGTACAAGATGTAAACCTAGTAAAGGTGTGTGTGTGTATCTAGGGCGTATAGTTATTGTAAACGCCTAGACTTGTTGATTTGTGGTTAAGCCTCAACGATCTTAGATAGCTGTTAGGATGTAACCGTGCTACACTTGATCACGTAGCATTGGGGCTTTGATGTATGTTAGAATAGAGATGATGACGAGAAACCTTGTTAGCAATAATAAAGATGTTTTGTTTATTCCGCTGCGTACATGTTCTTTATCTTTATTATTGTGTAATCCCTAGATGAGGTCTAACTACCTCGAGCTATAAACGATCTTATCAATTGGTATCAGAGCCATGGGGCTCGTGATCGTGGGATTAAACAAGGTTTGGTTTGTCGAAGATGGAAGAAAATTCGAATCTGGTTCGTATCTTAAAAACTCACTGCAGGGTTGTTTTCAAAGGGCGATATCTCCTTCGTTAACCGTTGGATCGGGCTGAAATTTTTATTGGAGGTTCTCAACATATCAAGGAAGAGTTCCACCGGAGGGATCTTCGATCTGAGCTTCCAATAAAAAGATAAAAATTCTTGAAAACTGCTGCGCTGAGAGGTATATTGTTTCGAATTTTTAGGGTTTCTAGTGACTCTAAAAAGTGTCACTAAAGGCTAAAAAAAAAGACGACTACTAAAGTAACCCTAATTGATGAGAATTGGTGCTATCGTTGTTCTAGGGTTTTAGCCTTTATGTTTCCTCGATAGGTCTTATGCTGCTACTTTTCCTCGTATTCATTAATGATGGTCGTTTATGATGATGATTGATACTGTTGATGTACTGGTGTGCGTAAGGGTTCCTGCCCGTCATGATTCTGCTTATTCGTGAGTTATCTTGTTATGTTGAAAGCTGATGATGAGCAAGAGAGGTCATTGTTTGAGTTCTAGTGATTGAAACTGCTGCTACGCATGGTTGAACTACAAATGGACTCATGTTGGAAAATAAGGATATTAGGGTTTTGGATAAATTATATATTGGATGAAGTTATTGGTTATTCAAACTTGTACGTGTTGATCAGTGGGCTGTATGATATGACATGTGCAAACCCTAACTCGCTTAGTGGAGCTGCTATTATTTTCAGTTTGGGTTTATGATTGGTTGATTGAAGATACTGGTGGTAAAGATGCGTATAAGCTTACTGGTCATTCAAAGCTCACAACTGCTGCTTATATAGTTACCACTGCTCGCTATCAAGTTACCACTGCAACGCTAAAAAGTTTCCACTGCAGTCTCACGTTTCCACTGCAAGGCTAAATTTTACCACTGCACGCTTAATAGTTACCACTGCATGCTTATACGTTACCACTGAAGCCAAAATAGTTTCCACTGCTGCTGTTGTTGCTTATTGGTTACTGGATTATGATTGGTAAGCGTTATATTCTCACAAAACGTATCATGGGTCGGTGGTTTATTCGAATTCTTAAGTTTTCTCTTTGCAAGTGGTAAGTCAAATTTTGCCTCGTACTAATTTATGAATGGGTAAGTGGCAATATTACTTATTTGTACTCCGTAATTGCTAGTGGATTGGTGCAATTAATTGGAGATTTCCACCTAGTGCATGAGATTGGGTGATACTACATCTAGGATTACGTGGTGATTATGAGATACACAAACGTGAGGGGAAGACGTTTAGTATTTAATTTTGGAGCAAGTTGGTTCCAACACACACACGGGGGAGAAGATACACACACAGGATGGAAATTTGGATGTTTGATTTATTGGTGCTTAAACAGTTTCAAGGCTCGTTTTTATTGATTTAATTGATTATGGAGAAAGGTTTTTATCACCTATTTGACGATGAAGTGGAAGTTCACAGGTTTGTGTTTTATCATACCTTTTCAGCATGAGGTAACTTGTTTGTTCGTTCAGGTGACTACGAATTGACAAAACACTTGAAGGAGTTACGTTATTGTGCTCAGTGATTTTTTGTCAAGAGGTTGCGATCTCCCTATAGGTTAGGTATACGTTCGAAGTCAATTTTAGTACAAGATATAAGACACAAGTTTGGGTGGTTCTACTTCAGCATCAAGTTGGTTATACTTAGTTTTCTTCATTAGTAATCATTACATAAGAGCCTACAGAATTGAAGATTCAACAAATGGTTAACGTATGGGTTTCAGGGGAAGCTTAAGTGTTTAAATGATTAACCATTTATATGCTACATCGAGGTGAAGGTTTTTGCTACTGCTAGTTGTGATTACTACTGATGGTTTTGATTTCTATTGTTTCAAGTACATCTATAGATGCGGAAAACTTAATGGTGGGCGACTTTGAAACATTGGAAAGATGAATTGGATGTGTAATATTGATTCGTGGTTGTGAAGATCAAGGTTGCATACATTTGTCCCCGATTTGATGATGACAAAAAGGGGAAGAAGAATAGTATGAAGATTGCAACTTGAAGATTCTTGATGATATGCATGGTTTAAGGGGAAGTCACATGTTTCATGACATACTAACTTCAGGGGAAGTTCATGCTTATTAGTTTTGTCATTATCAACTAGGGGAAGATTGTTGGGAATTACAATTAAGTTGATAAGACAAAACATGTGAAACATGAGGGACTTATGGAGACAAAGGAAGAAACTTGCAAAGAAAGAAAAATATTACTGCATATCTTTTTATTATTCTAGAATATCCTTTGTAACCCTAGTATCTCTATTATATAAAGAGATACAGGGAATTGATATAATTGTACGTACAAGATGTAAACCTAGTAAAGGTGTGTGTGTGTGTGTCTAGGGCGTATAGTTATTGTAAACGCCTAGACTTGTTGATTTGTGGTTAAGCCTCAACGATCTTAGATAGCTGTTAGGATGTAACCGTGCTACACTTGATCACGTAGCATTGGGGCTTTGATGTATGTTAGAATAGAGATGATGACGAGAAACCTTGTTAGCAATAATAAAGATGTTTTGTTTATTCCGCTGCGTACATGTTCTTTATCTTTATTATTGTGTAATCCCTAGATGAGGTCTAACCACCTCGAGCTATAAACGATCTTATCATATACCATGATTTCTCAGGTAATTCCTTTTGAGGAACAAAAGATTTAGAAATGTGTGGAGCTTGTGAATAATCATATAGTGTCCAATATTGAACATAACTCATTTTTGATCGACTCTCGTCTTCAAGTTCTTTTTCTTCCTCAGTATCAAAAACAACAGCTCGCACAATCGTATTATCAAGCATGTGGTCCATACTGTAAATCTTAGGATTTTCTTTGAATGCTGTGTGAAGAAACATTGATTTGAAATCGCAAAGTTCAAATCCTTTATCGGGTCTCGGTTTTAAAGAAAATTTCTGAATTGTTGTGACAGAGTTCCCGTGTTTGTAAACAATGTTACGAAATTCTTTGAGTTGTTTTTCAAGATCAACAATCTCACCAAGTAAGTTATCTATGTACTTCCTTTTTTGTATTTTATGTTCACAAAAATCCTTTTTGCAATTGGACAATTCTGTTTCAGTTTTTGAAAGTACTGTTTGAAGACGTTCAACTTGCATTTTCAGTTCACACTTTTCACTTTCAAGTTTAGAAATCAACTTTCCATTTGACTCAATTAAATCTTGCATTTTGTGTTGAAGATCTTGCTCTTTGTTATAAGAATCTTGAAAAGCTTTTTCAAAACTTTTTGCAAGTTTAATCTTGTCTTCCTGATTTGAAAGTTGAATTTTATAACACTCAATATCTCTTGCGAGTGACGCATTTTTTTCTTTTAAAACTTTGTTTTTTTCGTTGCATTTTATGATTTGCAATTGTTGTGCATCCAGTTGTTTAGATAACAATATGAAGTCAGGGTCTGGATCAAATGATGGTTCATGTTATTCTATATGATCATGTTTATCATTCTCAATAGGATCATCAAATGAAACAGTTGTGTCATCATCAAATATGACAACTGTGCTTATTTGTTCATCTGTTTGAGAAGATGAAGATGAGTTAGATGGAACAACTTGCGCCATATCTGATTCAGAAGCAGAGGGTGAGGCTATTTCATGTATTAGGCATGCTTTTTTGTCATGTACCTGAGACAAGCCGTCAGTGTCATACACTGGACCTGAATCATTAAACTGAAGTTCCTGCATGTTGGCCATAAGCATCACAGCTGCATTGGCTTCCAGATCTTCCATGTCATCATCATTGTTTACATTTGCCATGAAGTTGTTATCCTGTTCAGGGAAATGTCCATCTTTTTCATCTTGAAGAGCCATGAGTAATGCCTGCTTGTGAAACTTACTACCCCGAGTTCTCGGTTTGGGACATGTTGTCGCTATATGACCTTGTTCATTACAATTATAGCACCATACTGCACTCCCTGAGTTGAAGTTCCTAGTTGCAACTGGTTCAGACATTTGCTGAGAAGATCCTGAGTTGTTCCTGAACCCCCCATTGTTATTAAACCTCTGACCATTCCCAAAATTTCCTGAAGAACTTCCTAAACCAGATCGACCATAGTTACGATTCTGAATTTCCACTCTTCCATCATTGACAACAGCTTGATTCCTTGTGTTAGAAGACGAACGTTGACGGTTGTTTGTTTTGTTGGAGAATTTGCTGAAAGTACGAGCAATAAGAGCAAGTCCCTGATTCAACGTATTAAAGTCATCATCGTCATCATCATTGGAGTTGGAGTAATACATTGCATCATTGTTGTTTAATGGAACAAGTTAAGTAGAAGTATTCTGTGGAGATGAATCATAAGGGACCATTTGGTTCGAGGTAGAAGATTGTGGATAACTGAAGTAGTTTTGCTCTTGAACATATGCATGATTTGACATAGGTGGTGGAGCATAGGGAGATTGAGCTACGAGTGCCAAAGAATTTGGTGTAGGTGATTGATGCGTGAGAATCGCAACAGGCTTTACCTCTCAAGGGATCTCGAGAAGCTTACAACCCCCACCAGGTAGTGTACCTGATCGTTGTAGTATAGTATAGTGACAAGTACCGGGGGATTGATCGTTCAGCTTAGGAATAGTGTCGCTAGGATTAGAAAGCCTAAATATTAGTTCTAAAGGTGAGGGATGATTATTTTTGTGTTTTTATATTTTATGGAAAGCAATTTAAAATCTCGGGTTTGAAGGATTTGGGCGGAATTAGTTGCTATTCAACTAACCCAATACTAAGATGCAATCAAAATAAAATACTAGAAATAAAAATAAACTAATTTTTACAAAGGTTGTGAGCAGTAATTGGAGAAGATGTGTTTACTTAGATTTCACTACTCCCTAGATATCTTTTACACGTTAATTACTTGTTATAATTGCATGGATGACGGATCGTATTCCTTAATACCATTCATGGGGTGGCACACATAACTCCCCAATTCTATGAGCTCTTATCTCCTCCTACACCATGCCCATCACAACTATAGGGATTGTAAACAGTGGCTCATGCATTAAATACAACCAATAAAGACCTAGTGCGCGTTGGTTCATGTTTCTTAAGACGTTCAAGCATGTTACCAATTGGAGATCTGCCAGTTTTCTTAAGCCTAACATATAAATCATTCATCCAAGACAAGAATAAACAAGTAATCAACACATAATCAATATCTAGGTTTCATTAGATCTAAGCAAACACAAGATAGATCTAGCCTAGCATGATGGAAATTAAGACAAGAACATGATATTAGCAACCAACACATAGACATATTGATTGAATTAGAAGAACACTTATGTTGATTAATCATGCAAGGTATCAAGGGGTTGGAACCCTTGAAAAACCTATAAAGTTACACCAAAATCGTACTTAGGGTTTCTCCCCAAAACTTCTCTCTTTAAATGTGAAAAATTAGAAAACTATATATAGGAAAAGGGGTCTGACGGCGTCAAGACCAATTAGGTGACGCCGTCACCTCGCCGCCAAAACAATCCTCGGTCTGCCTAGATCAACATTTGACGCCGTCAAGTACAAATCATTTCCAGGCCGTCATGACTTTTACACTTGACGCCCTACCTTCATGACGCCATCAAATCTCTTCTGGATCGTCATGGAATTTTACTCTTGACGCCGTCAGGGAACTACTCTTGACGCCGTCACCTACTGTTCCCAGCAGGTAAAATTAAGACTTTGGCGTTTTCTTCACTTTTATGCTCCAAAAACGTCCGAATTGCTTCCTTTTCCAGATTTCACTCCCAAAGTACCTAAAATCGCAAAAGGAACGATTTAGGGCAATATTTGATCAAATAAATTCGGATTCGGGCTTAAATGACCCCTAAAAACGGATCATTTTTTGCCTCATCATATACCCTTACACTTGAGATTTGCTTGTCCTCAAGCAAATGCGCTTTTATTCTACTCAAAAGACAAGTTAGGGGTCATTTAACACTAATATAAAAGTAATTACAACAAATAATCGTTCCACTAAAGACCAATAGACAAGCACGGAGGTCATACACAAGCACCTCACAAATAGTGTTTAGATACTCACATCTCTCGGGTGTAATAAAGTATAAATTACAATATGGAAACGGAAGATATCTCTCACTACCTGTCATAGCAAAATAGATTACCATAGGCTTGGGAAAGGATCAAACCTCCACCACATGGCGTAAGCACCTAGGATAAACTATCAAAGAGGACTTCTAAAGGATTGTAACGTTAGGTGTAAGGATATGAAATACACGGTTTTGTCGGATAAAGGAAGTTTTACTGGTAGCGAGTTAACAATCTTGGTTAATTACATGTGCAATATGGCGTTGCTAAGCCAAGACTAGACTCGACTTAAGCTAATAAATGAAAAATAACAAAAACATAAAATGAACATAGAATAAAAAAGGATGGTAGTCCGTATGTTTTTTCTCTTTTTCTTTTTCTATTTTTTTTTTTTTTTTTTTTTTTTTTTGCATACACTCTTACCCTACCATCCAAAATTATACATCATAGGGGATTGAGCATTCCCCTTACACTTGAATTTTTACATACTTTACAATTAACTAATCTAATGACTCGAATTAAGAAAATCAAAACACTTGGAGCACTTTTAAGATTAACGTACATATGAGGGTAATATATGTTGTTCTTCCCCATTACTCCATAAAATAAGTACTTACCCATGAGTCCCAATCGTCCCAAAAAAATATGTACAAGGATATGACTCGACTTAGCAACCATGTAATCAATTAGAAAGTTAACTTAGGGTTTAACAAATAACAATAATGCACTAAAAATGAGCGCATACACGGAAGACTAAGGCGATTTGGGTGTACATTTAAGTGGGGTGTAACAAATTCTTCCTTTAAGTAAAATGCTTAAAGTTAGAAACGAAAAGATAGGCTCGGAGGGGTGTACTAGGGGTATCGTGTACTAAAAATGAGTACAACGCTAAGGGTGTGGGAAAAATTAGTTGACTTAACTAGCCAAGTAATATGACTTAAATGGTCAAGTAATTATGATACGGGTGTAACACAAGGGTGATCCTAATGTCTCTTATCATGTAGTAAATCCTACTACACGAATGTAGTCTCACTAGCGGTCTCGGGATGCATCACTAATGCAAGTTCTAGAATCTAAATGCTACCGGTACACTCATAAGCACTAATAGTAAATGCTTTTCCTATCAAATCTAAAGGCGAACCTCACATATTTGGGTGGAAAATTTTTCTGAATATACGGTTATGTGCTAGTCATACAATCTCCTATCCTTGAGACGCTTGCTATGGCTAAAGTTTCACTCCTAAATGTTGTAAAAAATTTTAAATTTGGTGCAAAAATTGCACTAACAAGTATTTCTCATAGTTTTGTTACACATCTACCATTAAACAAAACAAACTCAAGCGAAAGTGCATTGTAAGGTATCATCTTTTTACCCTCCCCTTACACTTAAGATGAACATTGTCCCCAATGTTCAAGTAAAGAATGTAAAAGTGAAAAAGTAAAGAGAATGAAATCAAATACTCCCCTAATTCGCTCGGTATGGATAATAGGATGGTCAGGTTAAATCTTCCTCCAAGAAAATGAACAATCAAAGCTTCCCTTCCAGAATATAAATCATCTTCTTGTCATACATAACCTGTAAAACCTGACAAAATAGACAAGACAACCTCGCATAAAATCGGCGGCATCCTATATAAGTTACTAAATCCTAGAAAACAAGATAAGATATAATGCTTGTGGAATGAAGTTTACAGATTTCCTGGAGATTATAAAACTTAATAATTCACAAAAACCATAAGACTCAGTTAGAAAAAACAAAACCGGTAAAATTTCAAGATTTTTACTCCTGAAGCCGTCAAGAGTAAACTCCTGACGCCGTCAGAATTGACCTGCAGAAATTCTTATGTTAAGTTTCCGGAAAATTTCTGGAAAAACTTGGTCCTACTTCCTGGAAAATCCTGCAAAACTTCATTATAACTCAATACAAGCATTTGACTCTAACAAATACGAATATACATGTTCATTTAATATTGTGGAGAATCATGATCGGTTTGTTTCTTAAAAACATATTTGGGGTTTCCCCTTACACTTATCTTTTGCAAAAATACTTTTAGGTGGAGTTAAGACTAGGCCAAAACAACAAAGTAAAGTATTTCCACTATTTAGTTTAGAAACATGATCTACCAACAATAGAAATAAAGCATGCATACGAAAGCAAATAACAAACAAACAAAATAAAATCACACAAAACATGGGTTGCCTCCCAAGAAGCGCTTTTCTTTATTTACGAGTCTTGTAGCTAGACTCAAGGTCATGGGTTACTACGTGATACAGGTGAGTTCATCATTGAGGACATCTTTGGGATCAAACTTGGGTTTCAACTTCCTATCGGTTTCCTTAGTATGGTATGACCTTTCAAACTTTCCTCCATCCGGATCATACAAAGTCATCCTCATATGCCATGATCCGTCACCTTCTTTAGGTGGCTTGTCCCACCTCCATTTACACTTGTCTCCCTCTCTTTTCCATTTATTCCTTTCTATGTTGATGGGCATTACGCTTAAGAACTCAATCATCTTCCTAAAGACTAAGGGGTCGACAAAGGGGTCTAACGGTGGGTTTTGCTGTGGTGGGATGACGGGTTCAAAGATGTTCCCGTTGTCCATGATGTCGGATGGTTACGAACAAAGGCACAAAGAAATACGATAGATTAAAGAGAACCTAAAAATAAAAAATAAAATCTTACTAGAAAGGAATCTAGTAAGTAGACCTAATACAAAGAAATTCTAACCTAGACAATAACTATTCACCGGGCTGCGGCGCCAAAAACTTGATGCGTGGGAATCGCAACAGGCTTTACCTCTCAAGGGATCTCGAGAAGCTTACAACCCCCACCAGGCAGTGTACCTGATCGTTGTAGTATAGTATAGTGACAAGTACTGGGGGATTGATCGTTCAGCTTAGGAATAGTGTCGCTAGGATTAGAAAGCCTAAATACTAGTTCTAAAGGTGAGGGATGATTATTTTTGTGTTTTTATATTTTATGGAAAGCAATTTAAAATCTCGGGTTTGAAGGATTTGGGCGGAATTAGTTGCTATTCAACTAACCCAATACTAAGATGCAATCAAAATAAAATACTAGAAATGAAAATAAACTAATTTATACTAAGGTTGTGAGCAGTAATTGGAGAAGATGTGTTTACTTAGATTTCACTACTCCCTAGATATCTTTTACATGTTAATTACTTGTTATAATTGCATGGATGACGGATCGTATTCCTTAATACCATTCATGGGGTGGCACACATAACTCCCCAATTCTATGAGCTCTTATCTCCTCCTACACCATGCCCAGCACAACTATAGGGATTGTAAACAGTGGCTCATGCATTAAATACAACCAATAAAGACCTAGTGCGCGTTGGTTCATGTTTCTTAAGATGTTCAAGCATGTTACCAATTAGAGATCTGCCAGTTTTCTTAAGCCTAACATATAAATCATTCATCCAAGACAAGAATAAACAAGTAATCAACACATAATCAATATCTAGGTTTCATTAGATCTAAGCAAACACAAGATAGATCTAGCCTAGCATGATGGAATTAAGACAAGAACATGATATAGACAACCAACACATAGACATATTGATTGAATTAGAAGAACACTTATCTTGATTAATCATGCAAGGTATCAAGGGGTTAGAACCCTTGAAAAACCTGTAAAGTTATACCAAAATCGTACTTAGGGTTTCTCCCCAAAACTTCTCTCTTTAAATGTGAAAAATTAGAAAACTATATATAGGAAAAGGGGTCTGACGGCGTCAAGACCAATTAGGTGACGCCGTCACCTCGCCGCCAAAACAATCCTCGGACTGCCTAGATCTACATTTGACGCCGTCAAGTACAAATCATTTCCAGGCCGTCATGACTTTTACTCTTGACGCCCTACCTTCATGACGCCGTCAAATCTCTTGTAGATCGTCATGGAATTTTACTCTTGACGCCGTCAGGGAACTACTCTTGACGCCGTCACCTACTGTTCCCAGCATGGAAAATTAAGACTTTGGCATTTTCTTCACTTTTATGCTCCAAAAACGTCCGAATTGCTTCCTTTTCCAGATTTCACTCCCAAAGTACCTAAAATCGCAAAAGGAACGATTTAGGGCAATATTTGATCAAATAAATTCGGATTCGGGCTTAAATGACCCCTAAAAACGGATCATTTTTTGCCTCATCATATACCCTTACACTTGAGATTTGCTTGTCCTCAAGCAAATGCGCTTTTATTCTACTCAAAAGACAAGTTAGGGGTCATTTAACACTAATATAAAAGTAATTACAACAAATAATCGTTCCACTAAAGACCAATAGACAAGCACGGAGGTCATACACAAGCACCTCACAAATAGTGTTTAGATACTCACATCTCTCGGGTGTAATAAAGTATAAATTACAATATGGAAACGGAAGATATCTCTCACTACCTGTCATAGCAAAATAGATTACCATAGGCTTGGGAAAGGATCAAACCTCCACCACATGGCGTAAGCACCTAGGATAAACTATCAAAGAGGTCTTCTAAAGGATTGTAACGTTAGGTGTAAGGATATGAAATACACGGTTTTGTTGGATAAAGGAAGTTTTACTGGTAGCGAGTTAACAATCTTGGTTAATTACATGTGCAATATGGCGTTGCTAAGCCAAGACTAGACTCGACTTAAGCTAATAAATGAAAAATAACAAAAACATAAAATGAACATAGAATAAAAAAGGATGGTAGTCCGTATGTTTTTTCTCTTTTTCTTTTTCTATTTTTTTTTTTTTTTTTTTTTTTTTTTTTTTTGCATACACTCTTACCCTACCATCCAAAATTATACATCATAGGGGATTGAGCATTCCCCTTACACTTGAATTTTTACATACTTTACAATTAACTAATCTAATGACTCGAATTAAGAAAATCAAAACACTTGGAGCACTTTTAAGATTAACGTACATATGAGGGTAATATATGTTGTTCTTCCCCATTACTCCATAAAATAAGTACTTACCCATGAGTCCCAATCGTCCCAAAAAAATTTGTACAAGGATATGACTCGACTTAGCAACCATGTAATCAATTAGAAAGTTAACTTAGGGTTTAACAAATAACAATAATGCACTAAAAATGAGCGCATACACGGAAGACTAAGGCGATTTGGGTGTACATTTAAGTGGGGTGTAACAAATTCTTCCTTTAAGTAAAATGCTTAAAGTTAGAAACGAAAAGATAGGCTCGGAGGGGTGTACTAGGGGTATCGTGTACTAAAAATGAGTACAACGCTAAGGGTGTGGGAAAAATTAGTTGACTTAACTAGCCAAGTAATATGACTTAAATGGTCAAGTAATTATGATACGGGTGTAACACAAGGGTGATCCTAATGTCTCTTATCATGTAGTAAATCCTACTACACGAATGTAGTCTCACTAGCGGTCTCGGGATGCATCACTAATGCAAGTTCTAGAATCTAAATGCTACCGGTACACTCATAAGCACTAATAGTAAATGCTTTTCCTATCAAATCTAAAGGCGAACCTCACATATTTGGGTGGAAAATTTTTCTGAATATACGGTTATGTGCTAGTCATACAATCTCCTATCCTTGAGACGCTTGCTATGGCTAAAGTTTCACTCCTAAATGTTGTAAAAAATTTTAAATTTGGTGCAAAAATTGCACTAACAAGTATTTCTCATAGTTTTATTACACATCTACCATTAAACAAAACAAACTCAAGCGAAAGTGCATTGTAAGGTATCATCTTTTTACCCTCCCCTTACACTTAAGATGAACATTGTCCCCAATGTTCAAGTAAAGAATGTAAAAGTGAAAAAGTAAAGAGAATGAAATCAAATACTCCCCTAATTCGCTCGGTATGGATAATAGGATGGTCAGGTTAAATCTTCCTCCAAGAAAATGAACAATCAAAGCTTCCCTTCCAGAATATAAATCATCTTCTTGTCATACATAACCTGTAAAACCTGACAAAATAGACAAGACAACCTCGCATAAAATCGGCGGCATCCTATATAAGTTACTAAATCCTAGAAAACAAGATAAGATATAATGCTTGTGGAATGAAGTTTACAGATTTCCTGGAGATTATAAAACTTAATAATTCACAAAAACCATAAGACTCAGTTAGAAAAAACAAAACCGGTAAAATTTCAAGATTTTTACTCCTGAAGCCGTCAAGAGTAAACTCCTGACGCCGTCAGAATTGACCTGCAGAAATTCTTATGTTAAGTTTCCGGAAAATTTCTGGAAAAACTTGGTCCTACTTCCTGGAAAATCCTGCAAAACTTCATTATAACTCAATACAAGCATTTGACTCTAACAAATACGAATATACATGTTCATTTAATATTGTGGAGAATCATGATCGGTTTGTTTCTTAAAAACATATTTGGGGTTTCCCCTTACACTTATCTTTTGCAAAAATACTTTTAGGTGGAGTTAAGACTAGGCCAAAACAACAAAGTAAAGTATTTCCACTATTTAGTTTAGAAACATGATCTACCAACAATAGAAATAAAGCATGCATACGAAAGCAAATAACAAACAAACAAAATAAAATCACACAAAACATGGGTTGCCTCCCAAGAAGCGCTTTTCTTTATTTACGAGTCTTGTAGCTAGACTCAAGGTCATGGGTTACTACGTGATACAGGTGAGTTCATCATTGAGGACATCTTTGGGATCAAACTTGGGTTTCAACTTCCTATCGGTTTCCTTAGTATGGTATGACCTTTCAAACTTTCCTCCATCCGGATCATACAAAGTCATCCTCATATGCCATGATCCGTCACCTTCTTTAGGTGGCTTGTCCCACCTCCATTTACACTTGTCTCCCTCTCTTTTCCATTTATTCCTTTCTATGTTGATGGGCATTACGCTTAAGAACTCAATCATCTTCCTAAAGACTAAGGGGTCGACAAAGGGGTCTAACGGTGGGTTTTGCTGTGGTGGGATGACGGGTTCAAAGATGTTCCCGTTGTCCATGATGTCGGATGGTTACGAACAAAGGCACAAAGAAATACGATAGATTAAAGAGAACCTAAAAATAAAAAATAAAATCTTACTAGAAAGGAATCTAGTAAGTAGACCTAATACAAAGAAATTCTAACCTAGACAATAACTATTCACCGGGCTGCGGCGCCAAAAACTTGATGCGTGGGAATCGCAACAGGCTTTACCTCTCAAGGGATCTCGAGAAGCTTACAACCCCCACCAGGCAGTGTACCTGATCGTTGTAGTATAGTATAGTGACAAGTACTGGGGGATTGATCGTTCAGCTTAGGAATAGTGTCGCTAGGATTAGAAAGCCTAAATACTAGTTCTAAAGGTGAGGGATGATTATTTTTGTGTTTTTATATTTTATGGAAAGCAATTTAAAATCTCGGGTTTGAAGGATTTGGGCGGAATTAGTTGCTATTCAACTAACCCAATACTAAGATGCAATCAAAATAAAATACTAGAAATGAAAATAAACTAATTTATACTAAGGTTGTGAGCAGTAATTGGAGAAGATGTGTTTACTTAGATTTCACTACTCCCTAGATATCTTTTACATGTTAATTACTTGTTATAATTGCATGGATGACGGATCGTATTCCTTAATACCATTCATGGGGTGGCACACATAACTCCCCAATTCTATGAGCTCTTATCTCCTCCTACACCATGCCCAGCACAACTATAGGGATTGTAAACAGTGGCTCATGCATTAAATACAACCAATAAAGACCTAGTGCGCGTTGGTTCATGTTTCTTAAGATGTTCAAGCATGTTACCAATTAGAGATCTGCCAGTTTTCTTAAGCCTAACATATAAATCATTCATCCAAGACAAGAATAAACAAGTAATCAACACATAATCAATATCTAGGTTTCATTAGATCTAAGCAAACACAAGATAGATCTAGCCTAGCATGATGGAATTAAGACAAGAACATGATATAGACAACCAACACATAGACATATTGATTGAATTAGAAGAACACTTATCTTGATTAATCATGCAAGGTATCAAGGGGTTAGAACCCTTGAAAAACCTGTAAAGTTATACCAAAATCGTACTTAGGGTTTCTCCCCAAAACTTCTCTCTTTAAATGTGAAAAATTAGAAAACTATATATAGGAAAAGGGGTCTGACGGCGTCAAGACCAATTAGGTGACGCCGTCACCTCGCCGCCAAAACAATCCTCGGACTGCCTAGATCTACATTTGACGCCGTCAAGTACAAATCATTTCCAGGCCGTCATGACTTTTACTCTTGACGCCCTACCTTCATGACGCCGTCAAATCTCTTGTAGATCGTCATGGAATTTTACTCTTGACGCCGTCAGGGAACTACTCTTGACGCCGTCACCTACTGTTCCCAGCATGGAAAATTAAGACTTTGGCATTTTCTTCACTTTCATGCTCCAAAAACGTCCGAATTGCTTCCTTTTCCAGATTTCACTCCCAAAGTACCTAAAATTACAAAAGGAACGATTTAGGGCAATATTTGATCAAATAAATTCGGATTCGGGCTTAAATGACCCCCTAAAAACGGATCATTTTTCGCCTCATCAGTGATGGTGAGTATCCTCCTCGAAGAGCTCTATCTTTTTCCACTTCAGGTTCATGGTGTTTTAGAAAATCATACAACAAACCATATGGTGCATCATGAAGATTTTTGGTTTGTCGAACAAATGTCACATATTTATGCCAATCAGGACCAAGACTACCAACGAATTTGGAGTTCACTGCTATCCTAGGTACTGTGATTTTGTGACGTTCCAGATCATTGACTACATTTGTGAAACGATGATAGTAGGATTCAAGTGATTCTCCTGGTTCAATTGTGATGTCAGTGTATTCCATGTAGAGTTTGGATTCCATATCATCTTTGTTCAATTGAGTGCCTTCCATAAGGAGATGAACATGTTCCCACATAGCTTTGGCTATTTTCTGAGCATCGACACTTCGATAGATTGGATTAGGTATACCTTGAAGTATGTAAGCCATTGCATACTCATCAGCTTCACGATGTAATCTTTGTTCTTTAGTGAGTTGAGATTCTGGAAGAGGTCTATCACCAGGAGGACATAGAGGATCAGCAGTTGGATCACCAATTTCAAATCTTGTTGGCCACTCAAATGGTCCTTCAAGTATCACTTGTTTCAAGAATTTCCCATGAGGTTTCTTTAGTTCAAGAAATCGTAAGAATCGACTTGACCATTGAACATAGTTCCCAGGTGTTAGCATTGGAGGTGTTTCAAGTGATCCCGCCTCATTTCTGGATTGTTGAGTTGTAATAACTTCACACATTCTATCAAACCAGTGAGGTTGTTTGGAGGAAAACTGAGTGTTTTGTTGTGACATTTGATATGGTTGTTGTTGAGGAATGATTTGATGTTGTTGCATCATGAGATATTGTGGTTGTGGATTAAACGGTTGTTGTTGAAAGTGTGATTGTGAAGGTTGTTGATATGATTGTTGCTGATGGTATTGTTGTTGCTGATACTGCTGATGTTGTTGCTGAGGATTAGAGAAGTAGTAATGTGGTGGTTGAGACATCTTTAAACACTTGTGTAGTAATGGATCTTTGTAGAAGATTGAAATGAACGTTCCTTTGGTTAAGTTAACAAAAAACCCTGGGGTAAGTTGAATTCTTACGCTTAACAATAATCTTACGCGTAAACTTTAGGTTATGCGTAAAGAGTTGTTTTATGCGTAAACAATGAGTTTATGCGTAAGTTTTCTCTTTACGCATAAGCTTTGGCTTATGCGTAAGTTTAGACTTATGCGTAAGGTTAAACAACCAAACTGATCTCTCAAGCTTGTCCAAGCTTGAAAGATATCCGAAGTCGAAGTATTCCACTAACTTATCCAAGCTAGGGAAGTACTGAGTCACCGTTTCACGAAGAGAAGACCTTGGTTGAAGTTATGCGTAGAACACTGAAACTTACGCGTAAGATAAGATCTTATGCGTAAGAACTGATCTTCTGCGTAGAAAGTCATACTTAAGCGTAGGATTCACAACTTCTTCGTAGAATCTTAAGCGTAGAAAGTGGACTTACGTGTAGGAATTGCAACTTAAGCGTAGAAAGAGGGTTTTGACCAAAGTTTTGCATACAAAAGGGGTTTTCACCTTAGTTTTATGCGTAAAACGACCAAAAAGTACTGTAGACAGCTGGAGATTGTACTATTCCCGACCAACTTACGCGTAAGATGTACTGTTCATCAGAAAGATCAAAATTTTGAAGAAAAAAAGGCCTAGAGATAAGGTTCTAATGATTAAATAACTTCACCAATACTTAGAAAACACTAATAATGAAAGATTTAGATAGTCAAAACTAGTTTTCCAAAATTAAAGACGCTATAAAACCTTAAAGAACTATAAGAAAATGTGATAAAAGCCTTAAAAATCTAAACTTTATGCAAAAACTAAGCTTCAAATCACTATATCAACCTTGAAACTTGTCCAAGCTTCAAGATTTGAGTGAAAGAAACAAAGAAAAATGCAAAAAGAAGCAAAAGAACACCCTTAACCACCCGTTACCACCAAGAACAACACTTCAATCTCTATTAGGCGAATGATACCACTTGTTAGGTCACCATTTGTAAACACAAGTATGAGAAATGAGATGAGAATGAGAGATGGTTGATTATAAGATTATGAAGATTGTAAGAACAAGAGTTTCACTAAGATATTCAAATAACCAACAATAATAAAGTGTACATAAGCTTAGTATTTATAAGGGAGGAGTAGGGCAAAACTCCCTTCCTCCCTCCTTTCTTTTGGATGTGGGCTTTCAAACCCATTGGACTTACATACTTAAGCCTTGTAACATAAACATAGTAAAATAAATAACTAAGCAACCTATTACAAAAGGTAATGACCGAGACTTGACTAAAATACAAAAGTATGATCCCAACACTACGTGACTCCTAGGCCTTCCAAGATAGAGGCTAGTCACGTTTCGTGTACTAAAAATAAATATGTACGTGTAATATATATGTAAAGTATATACGTTCGAAACAAATTAAACATGTTGCATGACAATAATCTAACGTGTGAATTGGAATAGAAACGAGTAGAGGAGACTTACAAACACCTTAGAGGTGATCAAGAGTCGAGAGTGATAGAATAGAACACAAGAATATCACGTTTCCAAGTATAACCCAATCGTTATACTTATTATTCAAACCCGATATCCCTTCCTTGCGTCCAAATAATTATACAATCGACTTGTGGTTTGTAAGGGTGATGTTTAGGAAGAAAATGAATGTGTGAAAGTGTATGAGAATGGAAGGAAACCAAGTGCATGCATGAAAGTATATATGTATCATTTTGAATGAATCGGGTGGTTTGAAATCACTCAAGAAACATAGAAACTATTCAATGTCAGTATACTTAGCTTCCTAGGATAAATTTTATTACTAAAGAAGTGAATGTGAGGGCATGAAAGATGGGATGTGTCTTGGTGAATCATACTCTATGTCGACAACTATATAAATGTACATACGATTTACAAAATCGTTTACCACTTATATATACTTGATCATCTTAGACATTTGAGTATAAAATCATATCGGAATTATTATTAGGATCATTTAGAAACAAACGGGGATTAAAACGGTTAAGAATGAATAAGATGTGAATCGGTTGGATCGATTTATGGCTAAACACTTTGCCTCGTAAAAACGTATCAAAACTCAACGTATGAACATGAGATTCGACACACTAATAGTTGGCTAGTAGGTTAATGAGAATGTGCAAAAATATATATATGTCGTGTGTACGAATTAAAAATAAATGAATCATTTTGGAGTATGTTTGGTCGACTTATACATAGTATTTATAATTAAGTTGGGTTAATTATTTGGGCCGGTTGGGCTAAATAAAACAAGGCCCGATTGGTTTTGGTAATTAGTATTATTAATTAGGATAAGTGAAATTAATATTTTGTTAATCGTGTCGAGAACTTATTTTGTCGTTTAACGAATTTGGCAATATCGTAATCGTGACCATTTTAATATACTAAGAAAATTTTAAATTTCTCCTTAAAAATGGTGATTACAATAATGTCAAAGATTATTTATTTAATTAACCGAAGTTAATTATACGATTTTTTTTGCGAGGTTTTACACATTTGCTATCGATAATTTATTTTTATTTTTTTTTAGTAATATGATTGTTTCTCACACTCTTTATCAATTTTTACTTTTTTTTTTATTTTTTTCCTAAATACTTCTAATATATCTTTCCCTCTTAATAATCTATTTGAAGTAAAAGATTAGAAAGGTCTCCAGAAGAACATGTTTTATATGAGAAGAGTTATTTTAAATACCAAATTTTTTTTACATATTAAGGGACTCATCCTTACCATCCATCTAAAAAGAAATCAATAGTTGAGATTAAAAATATTATAATATTTTGATGAGGCGAAAAATGATCCATTTTTAGGGGGTCATTTAAGCCCGAATCCGAACTTATTTGATCAAATATTGCCCTAAATCGTTCCTTTTGTGATTTTAGGTGTTTGGAGAGTGAATTCTGGAAAAGAAGCCATTTTGGACGTTTTTGGAGCATAAAAGTGAAGAAAACGGCAAAGTATCAATTTTCCATGCTGAAGACACTAGGTGACGGCGTCAAGAGTTACATCTTGACGGCGTCAGACATGAAGAATAAAATACCGTAGGTGGTGACGGCGTCAAAGTGGCAAGAATAAAATACCGTGGTTGGTGACGGCGTCACATAGGCCGTCATAAGTAGATCAAGACCGTCCGAGGAAGTATTTGGCGGCGAGGTGACGGCGTCACATGGTAGTCTTGACGCCGTCAGCCTAGTTTTCCTATATATAGTTTTCTAGTTTTTTCATTAAAAGAGAGAAGTTTTGGTGAAACCCTAAAGACGAATTTGGTGTATCTTTTACAGGTTTTTCAAGGGTTCTAAACCCTTGATACCTTGCATTGTAATTGAGATAAGTGTTCTTCCAATTCAATCAATATGTCTATGTGTTGGTTGTTTATATCTTGTTCTTGTCTCAATTCCATTATGCTAGGCTAGATCTCTTTTGTGTTTGCTTAGATCTAACGAAACCTAGATGTTGATTATGTGTTGATTACTTGTCTATTCTTGTCTTGGATGAATGATTTTATATGTTAGGCTTAAGAAAACTGGCAGATCTCCAAATGGTAACATGCTTGAACGTCTTAAGAAACATGAACCGAGGCGTACTAGGTCTTTATTGGTTGTATTTAATGCATGAGCCACTGTTTACAATCCCTATAGTTGTGCTGGGTCATGGTGTAGGAGGAGATAAGAGCTCATAGAGTTGGGGAGTTATGTATGCCACCCCACGAATGGTATTAAGGAATACAATCCGTCATCCATACAAGTATAACAAGTAATTAACGTGTAAAAGATATCTAGGGAGTAGTGAAGTCTAAGTAAACACAATTTCTCCAATTACTGCTCACAACCTTAGTATAATTTAGTTTAATTTCATTTTTAGTATTTTATTTTGATTATATATTAGTTTTGGGTTAGTTGAATAGCAACTAATTCCGCCCACTCTTCCAAAACCCGAGATTTTACTTGCTTTCATAAAAATACAAAAATAATCATCCCTCACCTTTAGAACTATTAATTAGGTTTTCTAATCCTAGCGACACTATTCCTAAGCTGAACGATCAATCCCCCGGTACTTGTCACTATACTATACTACAACGATCAGGTACACTGCCTGGTGGGGGTTGTAAGCTTCTCGAGATCCCTCGAGAGGTAAAGCCTGTTGCGATTCCCACGCATCAAGTTTTTGGCGCCGTAGCCCGGGGAATAGTTATTGTCTTGGTTAGGATTTCTTTTTATTAGGTCTACTTGCTAGATTCCTTTCTAGTAAGATTTTATTTTTATTTTTAGGTCTTCTTTAGTCTATCTTATTTCGTCGTGCCTTTGTTTGTAACTCTTTACCATCCGACATCATGGAAGGTGGTAACATCTTTGAACCTATCATCCCACCACAACAAAACCCACCATTAGAACCCCTTAGGCCCCGAACCTTAGGAGAGTATTCCCGACCTAGCCACCAAGGCTACCGAAACACCATTGAGCTCACCGGAGACAATGTGACCCCCTTGCGATCCGACACCATCCGGTTGGTGCAAAGGGATGTGCATTCCATGGACTTCGTTCCGAAGATCCAAACCAACACCTTTAGGACTTCCTCAAAATCGTAGATTCCATAGACCTAGGTGTTGAAACTAGAGAGACTACCCGTTTACGCCTATTCCAATTCTCTCTACGGGATCAAGCTAGTCAATGGCTTGAGCGTTTACCCGCGGGATCCATCACCACATGGGATGATCTCACCACCCGTTTCCTTGCTCAATTTTTCCCACCGGGGAGAACTACTAAGCTTAGGAATGACATCTTGATGTTCCAACAACGTCAAAATGAATCTCTTTATGAAGCATGGACTCGTTTCAAGGACTTACTCCAAAAAGTCCCTCATCATGGCATAGATCTTTGGCTCCAAGTCCAAATCTTCTATGACCATATCGACATCTCCACGAGGCGAACCATTGACCAATCGGCCGGTGGTAAGCTACGTGATCTTAGTGCGGAACAATCATGGGAACTCATAGAAGATCTTGCTCTCTATGACAACGAAAGTTGGAATGATCCCCGTGGTTTGAACAAAACGGTCAAGGCAATATCTTTGCCTTCGAACAATTCAAGCACTCCCGACCGTAGGATCATGGAACTTGAGGACCAAGTCAAGTTTCTCATGAAATCTTACGAAGCTCCGAAGCATTCAAGCCAAGTGAACAAAATCACTTCTTCATGCGAATTATGTAGTGGTCCCCATGACACTCGTGATTGTGTGGAACTCCCCGAAACAGCTTTTGCGGACTATGCATCCACACGTATCGACGAAGCGGGAGATAAGTGGTACACTTTCAAGCCCGAGCCAAACACATACGGTGATTCATACAACCCCTCATGGAAAAATCACCCAAACCTTAGGTGGAAACAAAATCAACCCAATTCTTCCAATCCGCCTAATCGTTACCAACCAAACGGTCCACCATCCAACCGTACTTTCAACAACAATCCTTCTAACAACTATGGTAGTACCAACAATCTTGAAGGATTGATGTCAAAGTTCATGGCATCTCAAGAAGCTCGCATATCCAAGTTTGAAGCCGATTTCAAACAAAAGCAAAGCGAGATAACCACTAGAATTGATGCATTGTTGAAAGTCCTCAATGACCGAGAAATGGGAGCACTCCTGAGTGACACGGTCAAGAATCCGAAACTAACCGTTAATTCCATATCATCAGTTTCGTCACCCACTTCGTGTCCACAATATTACTCGGTCAAATCAACGAGCACGTGTTTCAAACAAAACCAAGTTCCCCAAAAGGACCAATCAAATAAAACACCCACTATAGAACCGGTCAAAAGCATTGTTGAAACACCTCTTACGCAAGACCTTGACGATGAATTCAAAGAACTTCACCTAGAACGCCCCGTCATTGATGTCTTAGCACGTGCTCCCTATTATAGTGCCCTCCTAGAAAAATATGAGAAGTGTAAGCTAGGCAAAAATGGGACCGCCCTCGTTCAAAATAAGTTGCCTAAAAAGCTTGATGACCCGGGAATATTTGTTTTGCCTTGTAAGATAGGAAGATCCGAAGCTTTCGACACATTAGCCGATTTAGGGTCAAGCCTCAACTTGATTCCCTTATCCTTATTCACCGCTCTTAAGCTAGGAAAGTTAGAGGAAACGGAGGTATTGATAGGTCTAGCGGATGGGAGTATTGCACACCCGGTTGGAATGATTAAGGATGTAGTTGTTCACGTAGGAAAGTTAACTATATTAACGGATTTTCACGTCCTAGACATGGTTAGTGATACTACTGATGAGGCGAAAAATGATCCGTTTTTAGGGGGTCATTTAAGCCCGAATCCGACTTTATTTGATCAAATATTGCCCTAAATCGTTCCTTTTGTGATTTTAGGTGTTTGGAGGGTGAATTCTGGAAAAGAGGCTATTTTGGACGTTTTTGGAGCATAAAGTGAAGACAACGACAAAGTACCAAAAATCCAAGCTGGAAATACAAGGTGACGGCGTCAAGGTATTACTCTTGACGGCGTCAGACAAGATGAATATTTTACCGTAGCTGGTGACGGCGTCAGATGAAGAGATGACGGCGTCAAAGTGGCCAAGAATATTTTACCGTAGGTGGTGACGGCGTCACCAAGGCCGTCACAAGTGGATCTAGGGCGTCCGAGGAAGTTATTGGCGGCTAGTTGACGGCGTCAGAATTAACTCTTGACGCCGTCAGGACGATTTTCCTATATATAGTTTTCTAGTTTTTTCATTAAAAAAATGAGAAGTTTTGGTGAAACCCAAAAGACGATTTTGGTGCCTCTTTTACAGGTTTTTCAAGGGTTCCAAACCCTTGATACCTTGCATTGTAATTGAGATAAGTATACTCTTAATTCAATCAATATGTCTATGTGTTGGTTGTTTATCTTTTGTTCTTATCTTAATTCTACTATGCTAGGCTAGATTTCTTTTGTGTTTGCTTAGATCTAATGAAACCTAGATGTTGATTATGTGTTAATTACTTGTCTATTCTTGTTCTTGGATGAATGATATTATATGTTAGGCTTAAGAAAACTGGCAGATCTCCAAATGGTAACATGCTTGAACGTCTTAAGAAACATGAACCGAGGCGTACTAGGTCTTTATTGGTTGTATTTAATGCATGAGCCACTGTTTACAATCCCTTTAGTTGTGCTGGGTCATGGTGTAGGAGGAGATAAGAGCTCATAGAGTTGGGGAGTTATGTATGCCACCCCACGAATGGTATTAAGGAATACAATCCGTCATCCATACAAGTGTAACAAGTAATTGACATGTAAAAGATATCTAGGGAGTAATGAAGTCTAAGTAAACACAATTTCTCTAATTACTGCTCACAACCTTAGTTTAATATTAGTTTAATTTCATTTTCATTAGTTTAATTAGTTATAAAGTAGCTTTTGGGTTAGTTGAATAACAACTAATTCCGCCCACTCTTCCAAAACCCGAGATTTTACTTGCTTTCATAAAATATAAAAACACAAAAATAATCATCTTTCATCTTTAGAACTATTAATTAGGCTTTCTAATCCTAGCGACACTATTCCTAAGCTGAACGATCAATCCCCCGGTACTTGTCACTATACTATACTACAACGATCAGGTACACTGCCTGGTGGGGGTTGTAAGCCTCGCGAGATCCCTCGAGAGGTAAAGCAAGGTGCGATTCCCACGCATCAACTACATGCCCATTATTGGTAGGAAGAGGATTTTTAGCAACCGCTAGTGCCATGATAGATTGCAAGGAATCAAAGATAACGGTAGGTGAAGGCGATACTTGGTCAGTGTATGATGTTAAGAAGCATAGTTATGATTGTGATGATGAACCAACACCGTATTGGGTAGAGATGAATAGGAGACCATCTAGATATGGGCCTTGGATAGAAAGGAACTTTATAGGACCTCAATGCCCATTCTATCTAGAGAAGGAGTTTGTTGAGAAGACACATTCGGTAGAACAACTCATAGCTAGAGATGAGGAGCTAGACCCCTTTGAGGACCCCTTAGTCTTTAGGAAGATGATTGAGTTATTAAGCGTAATGCCCATCAACATAGAAAGGAATAAATGGAAAAGAGAGGCAGATAAGTGTAAATGGAGGTGGGACAAGCCACCTAAAGAAGGTGACGGGTCATGGCATATTAGAATGACCTTGTATGATCCGGATGGAGAAAAGTTTGAAAGGTCGTACCATACTAAGGAAACCGATAGAAAGTTGAAACCTAAGTTTGATCCCAAAGATGTCCTCAACGAGGAACTCACCCGAATCACGTAGTAGCCCATGACTTTGAGTCTAGCTACAAGACTCGTAAATAAAGAAAAGCGCTTCTTGGGAGGCAACCCATGTTTTGTGTGATTTTATTTGTTTGATTGTTATTTGCTTCCGTATGCATGTTTTATTTTTATTGTTGGTTGATCATGTTTCGCAATTAAAATGTGGAAATACTTTATTATGTTGTTTGGCCTAGTCTTAACTTCAACCTAAAGGTATTTTTTTGCAAAAGATAAGTGTAAGGGGAAACCCCAAATATGTTTTTAAGAAACAAACCGATCATGATTCTCCACAATATTAAATGAACATGTATATTCGTATTTGTTAGAGTCAAGTGCTTGTATTGAGTCATAATGAAGTTTTGCAGGATTTTCCAGGAAGTAGGACAAAGTTTTTCCAGAAATTTTCCGGAAACTTAACATAAGAATTTCTGCAGGTCCATTCTGACGGCGTCAGAGTATTACTCTTGACGGCGTCAGGAGTTAAAAATCTGGAAATTTTACCGGTTTTGTTTTTCTAACGGAGTCTTATGGTTTTTGTGAAATTATTAAGTTTTATAATCTCCAGGAAATCTGCAAACTTCATTCCACAAGCATTATATCTTACTTTGTTTTCTAGGATTTAGTAACTTATATAGGATGCCGCCGATTTTACGCGAGGTTGCCTTGTCTATTGTTGTCAGGATTTACAGGTTATTTATGACAAGAAGATGATTTATATTCTGGAAGGGAAGCTTTGATTATTCATTTTCTTGGAGGAAGATTTAATCTGGCCAACCTATAATCCATACCGATCGAATCAGGGGAGTATTTGATTTCATTCTCTTTACTTTTTCACTTTTACATTATTTACTTGAACAATGGGGACAATGTTCATCCTAAGTGTAAGGGGAGGGTAAAAAGATGATACCTTACATATGCACTTTCGCTTGAGTTTGTTTTGTTTGATAGTAGATGTGTAATAAAACTATGAGAAATACTTGTTAGTGTAATTTTAGCGCCAAATTTAAATTTTTTTACAACATTTAGGAGTGAAACTTTAGCCATAGCAAGCGTCTCATGGATAGGAGGTTGTATGACTAGCACATAACCGTATATTCAGAAAATTTTTTCACCCAAAAATGTGAGGTTCGCCTTTAGATTTGATAGGAAAAGCATTCATTATTGGTACTTATGAGTGTACCGGTAGCATTTAGATTCTAGAACTTGCGTTAGTGATGCATCCCGAGACCGCTAGTGAGACTACATTCGTGTAGTAGGATTTACTACATGATAAGAGGCATTAGGATTACCCTTGTGTTAAACCCGTATCATCATTACTTGACCATTTAAGTCATATTACTTGGCTAGTTAAGTCAACTAATTTTTCCCACACCCTTTGCGTTGTACTCATTTTTAGTACACGAAACCCCTAGTACACCCCTCCGAGCCTATCTTTTCGTTTCTAACTTTAAGCATCTTACTTAAAGGAAGAATTTGTTACACCCCACTTAAATGTACAACCAAATCGCCTTAGCCTTCCGTGTATGCGCTCATCTTTAGTGCATTATTGTTATTTGTTAAACCCTAAGTTAACTTTCTAATTGATTACATGGTTGCTAAGTCGAGTCATATCCTTGTACATATTGTTTTGGGACAATTGGGACTCATGGGTAAGTACTTATTTTATGGAGTAATGGGGAAGAACATAATATTATTACCCCCATATGTACGTTAATCTTAAAAGTGCTCCAAGTGTTTTGATTTTCTTAATTCGAGTCATTAGATTAGTTAAATGTAAAGTATGTAAAGATTCAAGTGTAAGGGGAACGTTCATCCCCTATGATGTATTATTTTGGATGGTAGGGTAACAGTGTATGCAATTCAAAAAAAAAAAAAAAAAAAAAAAAAAAAAAAAAAAAAAAATCGAAAAAATCAAGAAAAAGAAAAAAAATAGAAAAGAAAAAGAGAAAAAACATACGGACTACCATCCCGTTTTCATTCTATGTTCATTTTATGTTTTTGTTATTTTTCATTTATTAGCTTAAGTCGAGTCTAGTCTTGGCTTAGCAACGCCATATTGTACATGTAATTAACCAAGATTGTTAACTCGCCACCAGTAAAACTTCCTTTATCCAACAAAACCGTGTAATTCATATCCCTATACCTAACGTTACAACCCTTTAAAAGACCTCTTTGATAGTTTATCCTAGGTGCTTACGCCATGTGGTGAAGGTTTGATCCTTTCCCAAGCCTATGGTAATCTATTTTGCTATGACAGGTAGTGAGAGATATCTTCCATTTCCATAAATGTTATATTACTTTTTTACACCCGAGAGATGTGAGTATCTAAACACTATTTGTGAGGTGCTTGTGTATGACCTCCGGGCTTGTCTATTGGTCTTTAGTGGAATGATTATTTGTTGTAATTACTTTTATATTAGTGTTAAATGACCCCTAACTAGTCTTTTGAGTAGAATAAAAGCTCATTTGCTTGAGGACAAGCAAATCTCAAGTGTAAGGGTATATGATGAGGCGAAAAATGATCCGTTTTTAGGGGGTCATTTAAGCCCGAATCCGAACTTATTTGATCAAATATTGCCCTAAATCGTTCCTTTTGTGATTTTAGGTGTTTGGAGAGTGAATTCTGGAAAAGAAGCCATTTTGGACGTTTTTGGAGCATAAAAGTGAAGAAAACGGCAAAGTATCAATTTTCCATGCTGAAGACACTAGGTGACGGCGTCAAGAGTTACATCTTGACGACGTCAGACATGAAGAATAAAATACCGTAGGTGGTGACGGCGTCAAAAGTCATCCTGACGGCGTCAAAGTGGCAAGAATAAAATACCGTGGTTGGTGACGGCGTCACATAGGCCGTCATAAGTAGATCAAGGCCGTCTGAGGAAGTATTTGGCGGCGAGGTGACGGCGTCACATGGTAGTCTTGACGCCGTCAGCCTAGTTTTCCTATATATAGTTTTCTAGTTTTTTCATTAAAAGAGAGAAGTTTTGGTGAAACCCTAAAGACGAATTTGGTGTATCTTTTACAGGTTTTTCAAGGGTTCTAAACCCTTGATACCTTGCATTGTAATTGAGATAAGTGTTCTTCCAATTCAATCAATATGTCTATGTGTTGGTTGTTTATATCTTGTTCTTGTCTCAATTCCATTATGCTAGGCTAGATCTCTTTTGTGTTTGATTAGATCTAATGAAACCTAGATGTTGATTATGTGTTGATTACTTGTCTATTCTTGTCTTGGATGAATGATTTTATATGTTAGGCTTAATAAAACTGGCAGATCTCCAAATGGTAACATGCTTGAACGTCTTAAGAAACATGAACCGAGGCGTACTAGGTCTTTATTGGTTGTATTTAATGCATGAGCCACTGTTTACAATCCCTATAGTTGTGCTGGGTCATGGTGTAGGAGGAGATAAGAGCTCATAGAGTTGGGGAGTTATGTATGCCACCCCACGAATGGTATTAAGGAATACAATCCGTCATCCATACAAGTATAACAAGTAATTAACGTGTAAAAGATATCTAGGGAGTAGTGAAGTCTAAGTAAACACAATTTCTCCAATTACTGCTCACAACCTTAGTATAATTTAGTTTAATTTCATTTTTAGTATTTTATTTTGATTATATATTAGTTTTGGGTTAGTTGAATAGCAACTAATTCCGCCCACTCTTCCAAAACCCGAGATTTTACTTGCTTTCATAAAAATACAAAAATAATCATCCCTCACCTTTAGAACTATTAATTAGGTTTTCTAATCCTAGCGACACTATTCCTAAGCTGAACGATCAATCCCCCGGTACTTGTCACTATATTATACTACAACGATCAGGTACACTGCCTGGTGGGGGTTGTAAGCTTCTCGAGATCCCTCGAGAGGTAAAGCCTGTTGCGATTCCTACGCATCATATTTTACCCATTTTTTATAATTTAAATATCTCTTAAACCATTAATCGTTAAGCGAAAATAATTACACCATCGCGACGAGCATTTAATTATATTTCTATATACGGGCACTTTGATATACTTTCAATAAAAAAAATTATTTTTTTCACGTTTTTTTTCGTGACCGAAAAAATCACATGTGATATTAGTGTAATATCACATGTGATTTTTTCGGCTACGAAAAAAAACGTGAAAAAGACCAAAAAAATTTTTCTGTCAAAAATATATCAAAGTGGCTATCTATAAAAAGATAATTAAATGCTCGTCATAACGGTATATTTTTTTTAGATTAACGATTAACAGTTTGAAAGATATTATTATTTGAAGAAAAAAAACAATGAAAGTAGGTTTTTTAAATTGTTGGGATTAATATAATCCATTAGATCAAATAAAGATGTAGGGAAGATGGGGGTAGAGACCCTTAGTTTATAAATAAAGTTTAGTCATCAAATGATCTTAGTTTGTTTTGTATAGTAAATACTTCGTAAATAAAAGTATACACAAAAAAGAGTTAACAACTAATATGCATTTTGAGATATATTCCTGCCTTCCAAATTTTTTTAACTTGGAAGAAATGGTATACATATGGGAACATTATATTAATCTAGATAACTCCTATACACTAGAGCATATTAGTAACCAACAACACATTTCTTCAACCTATGTGGGATACAAGGTTAGACTAGAAAGTTAGAAGCTATTTTCATAAAATGTTGGTAAACTGTTATATAAAAGACTTTATGTACATAGAAAGAAAGAGACATGTCACTTGGAACACAGATTGAAGTTTAAAAGCAACTAGGTTATGTTTTTGGAGCACAAATTATGAAGGAACATCTTGGATTAACGTGAAATTATATGTTGTCATTTAGCTCTAAAATGAAAGTTTGCAAACGCTTAAGCATTGTATTAAAAGATTTTGTGATTTTTAAAAGATAAAAGGGGTTAGCGTTTACTTATCGTTTATGTAGATAAATATATAGCTGAATGCATTACCTTTCTGGGTCAAGGATGTAAAAGTATTTATGTATTTCGATACTTGTTTTGTTTGTTTTCGCCATTGGTTAAAATCTTACTTATGTTGAAAAGAGTAATTATGTTAACATCTTTTTAAAAAGCAGCTAGGCAATCCTTTATATAGTTGAGTCTTGCAGATAATATGTATGAGAATTTAACAACGACATAAGATATAATTGCGCCTGAATATAAAGAACATGCATCATTTCAGCCCAAATTTGTTCGGCCTTTGTCTATGTTTTTCTTTCTTTTATTATTTATTTATTTATTTATTTATTTTTTATTATAATTTTTTGGCCAAAGCGACAACATTGTTCTTTTAAAATCCTATCCAAATTGCATAAATTTGTTGTTAGAGCGGGTAACTCACTTGGTTCCAAATGAGAAATAAGATTTGAAAAATCCATGTTCTTTTAGATATTCTCACGATAAATGTACTTTAAACTTGCATGTGGTTGTGAAAAAGATTTGGGAATATAGAGCATTGTTTTGTATGGAGTATGGACCTATTGGTTTAGAAATACTTAGAATATTTAAAGTCATAAAAGGTTTTGATATGTGTATGAATTATTTAATAAGATTTATGTTGGTTGTTGACTGTTGAGTTAGATTGAATGTGTATTTAGTTTGCACGTTGTGTTTTAACGAAAAAAAATTAAGATACACTTTTACATTTGAGTTGTTTCTTTATTAGCTTTCACTCTAACCTGTGTGATATATTAAAGATTAAAATGGTCTCAACCAAAACGTGTTTTAGAGTACCAAATAAAAAGGAAAAAAGTTAAAGAGTTCATATGAGTTTTCGAACCTTTCAAAGTCTCTCAGATTTTATCAACCTGAGAGAACATGAAACGATCAAATACATAATACTATTCTCAACACGTTTAACACACATACGCTTATGGTATATAACTAACCAACAACTTCTATCTTTGGCCAATGTGGGATAGAGTGTCAGGATAAAAGGTTAGAAATATCTTCATTAAAAAAATGGTAAAAAGGATTTAATTCAAGAGTTCTTAACATTTGATGAAAGAAACCTTTGTTACATGGAACATCTAACTGAAGTATTGAAGCAACTAATTTTATGTTTAGAAGTTTTGGGTCATAACTTATTCTTGCACTCATGATTCAGGGTCCTCACAGAACATACCTACTATAAACAATAGAACTTACAACCAAAGAAAACAAATAAGAAATCACAATCCATGTTTTCATTTTATATACTTTTAACCAATACAAAATGATATTCACTGGTAGTAGCACACTGGACGTTTTGCTTACACTTGGTTTATAAATGCAATCGATGTAGGAAAAATTAACTCGAGTTATAGAATTAATAACTAGCATTTGTAATGAATGTCTCCACAATAAACCGAAGCCCTTTATTTATAGGGAAGCTAAACTTGGGGAAAAAGTTAACCAAATTCGTCTAGAACCGTCTTCAAACTTAAAATAAGGAAACCTATCGCGACACATATATGGTCTAATGGGTATACCCCATATACGGCGTAAACAAATGAAACCAAAAACATAAATTTAACGAGATCGAGCATATATGACGTAAAGGATAGAGTCTTATACGGCGTATATGGTTCACGACACAAACTAAAATTAAATAATAGCTGATTACGGCATAGGTAAGGCTCGAGCCCTATGCTGTAGTGAAAACAACCTCTACGTTTTCTTCCGTTGAGATTTCTTGCCACGCTCTATATGCTCCATGTACTCCTCGTCTAACTCTTCAATCATGTCATCATCAATATGGCACTAGATGAAAATAAGACGTTCCGAAGGATATCCTCGTTATGAATTTTCAACCGTAAGTTGGTTTTGATACATATAAGAATTATCTAATGAGACATACATTGGTTGTTGACTGTTGGGTTAGATCTTACATGTATATATTTCCCACTTAATCGTTTTTATTAGTAAACGTCTTACAGGTATTCCTTTTTGCATTTTAATCAAAAGAATTAAGATATACGGAATTTAATTCATTTTTGCATTTGCATTATTTCCTTATTCACTTCTAAAACATGTTTTCCTCTCTAACATGTGTGAAATTCAAGATTAAAATAATCTCCACCAAAACATGTAATTCAAAATAAAAATAATCTCCACCAAAACATGTTTTAAGGTATAAAAAAGTTTTAAAAATTGTTAAGAGTTCATATGAGTTGTCAAGGTATAAAAAAGTTTTATGGTCACTTGCATGTGGTAGTGAAAAAGATTTGGGAATATAGAGCATTGTTTTGTATGGAGTATGAACCTATTGGTTTAGAAATACTTGAATATTCAAAGTCATAAAAGGTTTTGATATGTGTATGAATTATTTAATAAGATTTATGTTGGTTGTTGACTGTTGAGTTAGATTGAATGTGTATTTAGTTTGCACGTTGTGTTTTAACCAAAAAAAATTAAGATAAACTTTTACATTTGAGTTGTTTCTTTATTAGCTTTCACTCTAACCTGTGTGATATATTAAAGATTAAAATGGTCTCAACCAAAACGTGTTTTAGAGTACCAAATAAAAAGGCAAAAAGTTAAATAGTTCATATGAGTTTTCGAATCTTTCAAAGTCTCTCTGATTTTATCAACCTGAGAGAACATGAAACAATCAAATACATAATACTATTCTCAACACGTTTAACACACATACGCTTATGGTGTATAACTAACCAACAATTTCTATCTTTGGCCAATGTGGGATAGAGTGTCAGGATAAAAGGTTAGAAAATATCTTCATTAAAAAAATGGTAAAAAGGATTTAATTCAAGAGTTCTTAACATTTGATGAAAGAAACCTTTGTTACATGGAACATCTAACTGAACTATTGAAGCAACTAATTTTATGTTTAGAAGTTTTGGGTCATATCTTATTCTTTCACTCATGATTCAGGGTGCTCACACAACATACCTACTATAAACAACAGAACTCACAACCAAAGAAAACAAATAAGAAATCACAATCCATGTTTTCATTTTATATACTTTTAACCAATACAAAATGATATTCACTGGTAGTAGCACACTGGTCGTTTTGCTTACACTTGGTTTATAAATGCAATGGATGTAGGAAAAATTAACTCGAGTTATAGAATTAATAAATAGCATTTGTAATGAATGTCTCCACAATAAACCGAAGCCCTTTATTTATAGGGAAGCTAAACTTGGGGAAAAAGTTAACCAAATTCATCTAGAACCGTCTTCAAACTTAAAATAAGGAAACCTATCGCGACACATATATGGTCTAATGGGTATACCCCATATAAGGCGTAAACAAATGAAACCATAAACATAAATTTAACGAGATCGAGCATATATGACGTAAAGGATAGAGTCTTATACGGCGTATATGGTTCACGACACAAACTAAAATTAAATAATAGCTGATTATGGCATAGGTAAGGCTCGAGCCCTATGCTGTAGAGAAAACAACCTCTATGTTTTCTTCCGTTGAGATTTCTTGCCACGCTCTATATGCTCCATGTACTCCTCGTCTAACTCTTCAATCATGTCATCATCAATATGGCACTAGATGAAAATAAGACGTTCCGAAGGATATCCTCGTTATGAATTTTCAACCGTAAGTTGGTTTTGATACATATAAGAATTATCTAATGAGACATACATTGGTTGTTGACTGTTGGGTTAGATCTTACATGTATATATTTCCCACTTAATCGTTTTTATTAGTAAACGTCTTACAGGTATTCTATTTTGCATTTTAATCTTAAGATATACGGAATTTAATTCATTTTTGCATTTGCATTATTTCCTTATTCACTTCTAAAACATGTTTTCCTCTCTAACATGTGTGAAATTCAAGATTAAAATAATCTCCACCAAAACATGTAATTCAAAATTAAAATAATTTCCACCAAAACATGTTTTAAGGTATAAAAAAGTTTTAAAAATTGTTAAGAGTTCATATGAGTTGTCAAGGGTTTGGATGTCCGGTGAGTTACGTTTCTCAACTTATGTGGGATAACATGAAACACCCTGAAAACATCATATTATTCTAGACACATAACACTCGCATACATTATGGTATATTAGTCACAAACAATATCTTTCTCCAACCTATGTGGGATAACATGAAAGAATAGAATGTTAGGTGTGGAAAACTAGAAGGGGGGGTTGAATAGTTTTATGTCTTTTTAATTTTATTTTGAAAACTTAGTTTAGTTTTAAAACCTTGTTTGCTTTTAAAACTTTGATTCAATCTTATGTGAACTCAAATCTTGAACAATATGAACAACTATATCTAAGTATAAACAATAATAATAATGTATGCTAAGTATGTGAAATCAACACATGCATAATATAAACAATTGTAGCTATATACGAGAGATAAGTATGTAATCGTTTATTTTATAATCCTTAGTTATATTTTGTATGAAAACTATACTTGATCGAAATGATCAATTATATGTATGTAACCTTTTTAGTTTGATTGTAAAAACTTTGTTTTGTAAATAAAACTTTCGTTTGATCTTTAAGTAAAATTAATACTAGCACTATATGAGCAACTATATATATATACGTCTACGTCTACAAAAGTAATAACGATATAAGCAAGATAATAAGTAAGATATGGAAAGATCTAACCGCGAGATAAAGGATTTATAGTGGTTCGGCTACAAGGACACCTTCCTTGCCCTACTCCACTCCTCGAGTCACCTACTCGAGAGTTTTCTTCACTATATCAACAAGCTCCCTTATGGCGGAGAAAACCTTACACACCAATTTACACACCACAATATCTTCACACCTAGATCACAACTACTACACACCAATTCACTACTTAATCACACCACTTCTTTCACACCTATCTTCTACACACCATTAATCTACACACCAATCTTCTACACACCAATACTCCTACACACCAATCTTCTACACACCAATACTCCTACACACCAATTCTTCTACACACCAATCTTCTTCCTAACTTATCTTTTTCACAACTATTCTCTAACAAATATTCACAACTAATCACACTATGAAATAATAATCAATGATGATGCTCAAACAACTTAGATGTGGAGATCACAACTAGTTGTAATACTTCTTGTCTTGAGGGATAGAAGTATTCTTCTCTTGCACTTGAATGGATTATGTATGGATCACTTTGAAACAAAGATTTAAGAATGTATGATCAAAGGATTTATAGATTGGAAATGGAGATCTAGAACAGAAAGTTCTGGAGTGCAAAAGGTAGAGAAAAAATCCAGGTTTAAGGTGGTATTTATAGGCAAAAGTTTCTGACAGAGGAGCGTGGCCGGTCCCCTTAAATCATGGCCGGTCCCCTTAATTTTAAGGGGACCGCCCTTTATAATTAAGGGGGCCGCCCAGCTGAAACGGCCAGAAACTTTGTCTTTTAGTGGGGAAAGTTTATTTGGTGAAAAACTAACTGATTTTGGTTAAATATTTGAAATCATATATTTAGTATGATTAAAACATTTTTCCTTATTACCAAAAGTGTTTTTCAAAAATATATAATAAGATTATATAATTAAATAAACTTTGTATTAGTTAATTAAATACCCCTTTGATCATACATTGCACTAAACACTTTGTTTATTCATACCTTAAGTGATTTGGATGTAAAGAGAAATATTAATCACCAAATACTTGTTTATGTCATAAGTTTTAGTTCTTTGAGGTTATATTTTGTAATGATCAAAACATAGAGATATTAATAAAAACTTAATAATGTTTTTTAGGCATTATTTATGTCAACAATCTCCCCCTTTTTGATTATTACAAAACCTTAAACTCAAAAGATTTAAAACTTGTTATTAGACAAGTATTATAGAGTTTACCATTTCTCTTCTCCCCCTTTTTGTAAAATCAAAAAGGTTATGCCGACTAGCTTCATAAATGAAGTTAGACGGGATGAAAGCTCCCCCTTGATGTGTGCTCCCCCTCGTTCGATGGCACCAAGGAATCGAGATATGGAATGCTCGCAAGAAAAATAGCAGAAGCACAAGCATATATAGAAGAATATGCAATATACAAATAACAAGCATAGCAAACAAATATTAAGGATACATAACAATTAATTCAAAGAGATTATGTTAAAGATTCTAATTTGCCAAAGAGAGCCATCGGACTTGCTTGTAACAAAAGGTTGGTTGATTCGTATTTGAAAGTGAAAATCATAAGCATATAGTATGCTTAGATGGTTGATGATGGAGTGTTTGGAATGAAGATGGTTGAGTTAGGATAAGGTTGTTGGATTAATAGAGGTATATGTTTGGGTCATGAATGTTGGAGAGTTTGGTTGTGGAGAGTTTGTAGCGGAAGAGGTTGATTGAGGTTTTGGATGTTGTTCAAGTGATGGTATTGGATGTGATCTAGTGAGAAGATATTCAATCCAAGTGTTCATTGAATGCAATGGTTTTTAGGAGAAAGATGCAACAAGGTCAATTGTTGACATGCTTCTCAAGTTGATTAATGTTGTATGGTGATGAGGGTGATCTAGATGAAGGTGGATCCAAATTGCGTTGAGCAAGATGTAAGGCTAAAAGAGCACTAAGCTCATGGGCTTCTTTTAGCGCCTCAACGAACTTCAAGTGTTCGGAGGAAGGTGATGGTGGTGGAGCATGATAGTTGTCTTGGGTGATGGTTTGAACATGCAACATGGGAATGGCATGTGAAGTTGTAGGATGTGGTGGTGATACTCTTGGTGGTGGAGACATGTTTGAGCTTAGGTAATCATGAAAACATGATATGGGTGGAAAAGATCCTTCATGAGTGGATGGTGTTTTTGTTGAACGAGCAACATGTAAAGTGTTGGTAATGAGGTTGGGATTATTGTTTTGGGATTGTGCATGCTCATCATAAGAAGGAGCATTAGTCGAAGCACGAATGGATGATTTGTTGTTAAATGGATCATTTGTGTGAGAGTGAGGTTTAGGTGTTGGTTGATTATGAACAACATCGCTTGAGTTGTGAAAAGATTATGAGGTTTGAGTGTAATGTAGAAGGATATGGGTGAGTAAAGGTTTTTGATATGTAATGTTGCTGAGAAGGAAAGTGAGGTGTTAGGTAAGTAATGTTTGAAAACATAGGAGGAATTTGGTGTTGGATGTTTGACAACGTCATTTGATTTGACGAAATTTTAAAGGAAGTTAGGCTTTCTTCTCCAAACAAGTTTCTTGGTGGTTTTGGTTTAATGGGAGATGAAATGATGAGATGAGTGGAGATTGAGAGGAATGAGAGTGTTTATAATGTAGGATTGGTGGGATCAAGGATGGATAAACATTGATGGAAGGTTTAGGATAAAATAGGTTTGTGAATTTTGGGAAGTGTAGGATGAAATGGGCTAAAAAATAGAAAAGGGAAACAACACCTTCAACCATCAGATGGCCGGTCCCCTTAATTGGAGGCCGGTCCCCTTAATAATTAAGGGGGCCGCCTTATGATTTAAGGGGGCCGCCCATCTGGTGATTCCCAGATTGCCAGAAAAGGGTTTTTGGTAGTGAATTGCAGAAAGGTTGTGTTTTTGGTTTCAAACAAGTCCAACTCTTTGAGGCAATTAAGCATATACTAATTATGTAGGCAATTATGTAGCCAAAGCATGTTAACCAAAGAGATTAAGTAAACAAGCAATTTTATCTAGCATGCAAACATACTCATCATGCAAGTAAAATATAAGTGCTAGGAAACAATAAGCAACATCAAGTATTTCATAACTACATAACAATGAGGATTAATCCTAATGTGTATCAATGTGCAATAAGTGGGTAGTTATGATAGCATGTATTTCTAGACTTGTTACAAACAAAGTCTTAATGAACAAACCATGGTCCTCTTGATTTGATTTAATTCACTTATAAGTGTCATTTATATAAATATACATGACAAATATGAGATCACCATGCATGATTTTAAAAGAGACGTTTTTAGCATTATTCAACAATGTTTGAAAGTAAGTTTTCACTTGGATGTGAGAGTTATTTGAGTAAAATAGATTGGGTTTTTACTTCAAAATGTGTGAATGAACGGTAAAGAATATTTTCCCAATCTTTAGTTTTGATCAAAACAAAATTGTGGATATTGATAGTAAAAATATGTTATTTAAAAGTGGGATAGTTATTTGAAAGACTATTTTCCAAAATGTGAGGTTTTTGCATATTTTTAGAGATATTAGATTTTTGACAACAAATATCATAAATCAAATATTTAAAAAAAATGTTTATTAAAGATCTCATGCTCAAGAGGATTGGTTAAGCCTATTATTATCTCATGCTATCGTTTCTACATATCCTATGATCCTAAAGGAAATGAAGACGATAATTTATATGTTAGATGTGAGAGTGTAGAATGGGGTATAACCTAACATCTATAGTTCCTTTGTTTTCGCACGCTTATCTGACTTAATGCCATAGTCTACGAGAGCTTGTTTCATCCATAGTTTTCTTACGCGAGGGATCTAATCCTACTTCTATATTAACGATTGATCCACTTAACTCATTTCACTTCATCACCATGAGTTTCCTAATAGTGGATATAGAAGATTTCCATTTTCTATTTTGTTCGGCAATGAACAATTTTATCTTATTCCTAGGAAAGTCAACCAATGATGTTTCTAGGTTATAAGAATATAAGCAATTATGTACTAAGCATTAATCTAACTAATCATTTATCTAAGCATGCAAATTATAGTGATGAACTTAAAAGAAACGCGTACCTTTTAGTCTTCAATGGAATATCTTCAAGCACTTCAAGAGACCATGTTGACTTATAGAAGTCATTTGTGGATGATATTCCAACTTCTTCCAAGATTGACAATTTAGCCACTTGGTCCCCATTGTCTCATTGGTCCAAAGTTGTTTGGTCCAAACATATTTAACATTTGGCAAGGATGCATGTATGGTGGTAATATTTCCCAATGATTGTAACTTGGTTGATAATTCTACATTTGATTTCTAGTGTTATTGTAATATTGTCTATTTAGATTTCTTCTAGGTTGAGATGTTTTAGATCTTGGATGATGATTTTTAGGTTTTCTTGGTGGTGGAGTTTTAGATCTAAATTTAGGTTTATAGGATCCTACTTCGGTCTTTAAGGATGGTTTATAAAAAGTTTTTACTTTTTCATCATTCGCAATGGGTATTTTTCTATTTTTTGTAAGTATATACTTAGGATTTGATTCTAATGATTTTTGTTTACTAGATTCACATTCAAACTTTATACTTTTATTTTCACTAGTTGAGACATTAGTTGAAGTTAATCCTAGACCGGTTTTATCTCCCGAAGTTTCTTGAGCACTTAGTATTTTCTTAAGTGGGTTATTATTATTTTTAAACCTGTCAAGTTTGAAAATTTCATCTTTAAGTTTTTCGTTTTCATTTTTAACCTCTAAGCAAGTTTTACATTTTACAAAAACTTCTTTTCCTTTTTCCAAATGTTGTAGTTTAATTTTTAATTCGAGTACTTCATTTTCTAATTGATTATTAATATGTTTTAGTGACTTATTTTTAGCTATAACCTTTTGACCTAATTTGCATAACCTATTATATTCACTATCTAGGTCTTTTTCATCTAATGATAAACTTTCGTCATTAAAGTATTCGGTTTCGGAACGTACCTCGCTTGATGTCTTAGCCATAAGACACTTTTCTTCATTTGTGGTTTCTTTCTTGTCCTCATCGCTATCACTCCAAGCACCTCCAATAAACGCCTTTTGATTTTGATCTCTTGACATCATTGGACACTTTCCGATGAGATGATTTGGATTGCCACATTTAAAACACTTCCTTTCATTATATGGTTGCCTAATGTATCTTCCTCGTCTTTTGAAGAATTTCTTGAAGTCTCGTAATGCCATAGCATACTCTTCATCGTCACTTTTGGAGGTTGAGCATTCTTCGTCACTAGAGTCCTTTTTAGCTTTCAACGCAATTGATTTGCTTTGCTCTCTTTTTCCATTGAGAATCTCGGAGTCTTTCTTTATTATTGCTTCGTAGACTTTCAGGTTGCCGATCAACTCATCAAGTTGAAGAGTTGACAAGTTCTTCGATTCTTCAATCGCCGTAACTTTAGCTCGCCATTTTGGATGAACAGCCCTAAGAAATTTCCTAACAAAATTCTTACTAGAAAAATTCTCATCAAGTGCTTTTAAACTTGTGATAATAGTGTTAAATCTAGCAAAAGCATTATCTATTGATTCCTCCTCCGGAATCATAAATTGTTCATATTGTTGAACAAGAAGATCTATTTTGTTATCTTTAACTTGACTATTACCTTGGTGAGTGATTAGTAAAGAATCCCAAATTTATTTTGCGGTTTTACACATAAAAATTTTTTCGTATTCTTTACGTGGTAACGCATTGTAAATAACCATTTTTGCTTCATTGTTTTTAGAAAGTCTTCTTTTTAAATCATCATTTTGTTTTTCAAAAGGTACTATTTCATCTTTATTTGTTTCGGGATTATTTTGAGTAGGTAAAAAATCACCATTAATAATAACATGCCAAAGATCTAGATCCTTTGATTTCACATAAGTTTCGAATCGATTTTTCCAATATAAAAATCCATCACTTTCAAATAGTGGTGGTCTTTGCATAGATTGCCCTTCTAAATATTTTTCAGATTCCATAGATCGTTACAAGTTTTAAAATACAATATATTTTAAAAATCTTGCTAGACGTGGCTCTGATACCAATTGTGGAAAACTAGAAGGGGGAGTTAAATAGTTTTACGTCTTTTTAATTTTATTTTGAAAACTTAGTTTAGTTTTAAAACCTTGTTTGCTTTTAAAACTTTGATTCAATCTTATGTGAACTCAAATCTTGAACAATATGAACAAGTATATCTAAGTATAAACAATAATAATAATGTATGCTAAGTATGTGAAATCAACACATGCATAATATAAACAATTGTAGCTATATACGAGAGATAAGTATGTAATCGTTTATTTTATAATCCTTAGTTATATTTTGTATGAAAACTATACTTGATCGAAATGATCAATTATATGTATGTAACCTTTTTAGTTTGATTGTAAAAACTTTGTTTTGTGATTAAAACTTTCGTTTGATCTTTAAGTAAAATTAATACTAGCACTATATGAGCAACTATATATATATACGTCTACGTCTACAAAAGTAATAACGATATAAGCAAGATAATAAGTAAGATATGGAAAGATCTAACCGCGAGACAAAGGATTTATAGTGGTTCGGCTACAAGGACACCTTCCTTGCCCTACTCCACTCCTCGAGTCACCTACTCGAGAGTTTTCTTCACTATATCAACAAGCTCCCTTATGGCGGAGAAAACATTACACACCAATTTACACACCACAATATCTTCACACCTAGATCACAACTACTACACACCAATTCACTACTTAATCACACCACTTCTTTCACACCTATCTTCTACACACCATTAATCTACACACCAATCTTCTACACACCAATACTCCTACACACCAATCTTCTACACACCAATAATCCTACACACCAATTCTTCTACACACCAATCTTCTTCCTAACTTATCTTTTTCACAACTATTCTCTAACAAATATTCACAACTAATCACACTATGAAATAATAATCAATGATGATGCTCAAACAACTTAGATGTGGAGATCACAACTAGTTGTAATACTTCTTGTCTTGAGGGATAGAAGTATTCTTCTCTTGCACTTGAATGGATTATGTATGGATCACTTTGAAACAAAGATTTAAGAATGTATGATCAAAGGATTTATAGATTGGAAATGGAGATCTAGAACAGAAAGTTCTGGAGTGCAAAAGGTAGAGAAAAAATCCAGGTTTAAGGTGGTATTTATAGGCAAAAGTTTCTGACAGAGGAGCGTGGCCGGTCCCCTTAAATCATGGCCGGTCCCCTTAATTTTAAGGGGACCGCCCTTTATAATTAAGGGGGCCGCCCAGCTGAAACGGCCAGAAACTTTGTCTTTTAGTGGGGAAAGTTTATTTGGTGAAAACTAACTGATTTTGGTTAAATATTTGAAATCATATATTTAGTATGATTAAAACATTTTTCCTTATTACCAAAAGTGTTTTTCAAAAATATATAATAAGATTATATAATTAAATAAACTTTGTATTAGTTAATTAAATACCCCTTTGATCATACATTGCACTAAACACTTTGTTTATTCATACCTTAAGTGATTTGGATGTAAAGAGAAATATTAATCACCAAATACTTGTTTATGTCATAAGTTTTAGTTCTTTGAGGTTATATTTTGTAATGATCAAAACATAGAGATATTGATAAAAACTTAATAATGTTTTTTAGGCATTATTTATGTCAACATTAGGAAAGATCACCATTAACAAAAAATGGTAAATTATTACGGTACAAAAACGACTTTTATGTGCATGGAAAGAAATAGATAATGCAAGAGTTCGTGAAAGAAAGATATGTTACGTGAGACACCAAATTGAAGTTTACAAGAAACTACTTTATATGTTTACGAAACATAAAGGTTACAACATGAAAGTTATATGTTATTGATTTGAAAACTGAAAATGTAAGATCGCAGAGCTTAAGCATTGTCCGTTGTGCTTATAGTCATAGACAGTAAAATGTTTACTTTATAATATGTTTCGATATGTGCATGAATTAATGAATGAGACACGTTTTGTTTGTTGAGTGAGACTATATATTGTGTTTAGCATGGACCTATGGCTTATGGGTTAAGAAATCCTTGAATATTTTAAGTCGATAAGTATCTAAACATGATAATTGAAATAGTAGTTGTTAAACGTGACTATCGTTGTTGTATTTACGTAAGATCACATTAGGCCGAAAATATACATGACTAGATGAAAATAAGATATTTTTCTTGTAATGAACTTTCAACTGTGATCACAATATGTTCCAACGAGACGTATGTTGCTTGTTGAGTTAGATTGTACTGGATTTATTAGCTTATTTTTTAAGTGTATGTTTAGAATAAATTTTATTTGTCAATCATAATATTATGCTTTTTACACCGGTTTGACCGTATTTGCGTAATTCTCTTTTCCCAGATTTGATTTAAATATTTGTCAATCAAATTACTCAATTTCGCAGAAATATTTATTGATTCTTAAATCCAAGACAATAAAGAAAATGGAGAATTCGTATTAACTTTCAAATCCGTCATCACCTCACCAACTATTTTAGCTAGTTAGATGATGAAAATTTGAAAAACATAATACTATTCACAACCCGAGTTTCTCACGTACACTATGGTATACTATTAACAAGCAATTTATTTCTTTGACCGATGTGGAATAAAATGTTAGGATTGAAGGTTAGAAATGGTCTTGGTCTTTATAAAAGATTTTTATGTACATGGATAGAAAGAATCGATAATACAAGAGTTATTAAAAGTTGTTGAAAGAAACGTATCTTGGAACTTGAGACTGAATTTTAGAAGCAAACTAGTTTATGTGCTTGGAGCATGAATCATATACACTTTGGACGATAAGGTGAAATTATATGTTGTTATTGATCTAAAAATGAAAGATTGCAATTGTTTAAGCATTGAACTAAAACAACATGTGAAAAATCTTACACAACGCTGAAGGTTAAAGTATTTTTGCCAAGGTTGTCAGGATCGCAATCCTGATCCTACGATCCTACATATAAAAAACGAGCAGGATCGTAGTAGGATCTTAATTATATCAGGATCGGTATAGGATCGTAGGATCGTATGCAGGATCGTAGGATCGTAAACGATCCGATCCTACTACAAGCCCATGTTTTTATCTTGAGGGGAGCAAGATCGTTGTAGGATCATAGGATCGCATACATGATCGTAGGATCGTGAACGATCCGATCCTAGTAGAAGCTCATGTTTCTTGTTGTTTTTTCTTTTATCATTCATTTAAATTCATTTATCATATAAAATATTCTATAAAAGTATAAAACTACAACTCTTATATAATAATATATACATTTTCATAGGATCTTATGATTCCGATCCGATCTTACGACCCCGATCTTGTGAAGCCGAAAACGATCCTAGGTAGGATCCCGATCCTGACAACCTTGATTTTTGCATTATGATACCAGTCATGGCCATATGGGTTGCTTAGCAAACTCATTATGTCGATTAGTCGATTACTACAAAATTTTGAATGCTCAATGTGTTTTTATTACTATGATATGAAGTGTTATTCAAGTAGAGATTGATACGCACGGGGTGAATGAATTACGTGTTGAGCGGGAAAAGTATTTCTATATTATGATTCTTGTTTCGGCCCAGGTAAGAATCTTATTATGTTAAAAATAGTGCTTATGTTAACATCTCTATCTTATAAAGCAGCTAGACAATCCTTTATATACTTGCAGATAATAATATATAAGATCTTTTTATAGGGAGTTGACTGGAAAAATTTATACCCCATATAAAAAGAGTACAAGCATAAAAGATAATTGGGCTTGAATATAAAAATGTGCATCATTTAAATCCAAATTATTAGGCCTATGTCTAGTAGCCATTTTCATCTCCTTTTTTGCAAAAGCTTCAAGCCCAACAGTTGGACCTTATAATGGCTTAAATTGCTCTCCTACTCTATATCATTCTTTGTTCGTAGGAATAACAACGAAAATATCATCATAACAATGACAATATCATCATAAGACAAATGTTTATCTTATTTTTGATTGCTTCTATAATTTAAAACCGTTCATTACTTATTTTATCTACTCAATAAGTATTAGAATGATTGAGTTTAATAAAAACTAAGTTTATTAAACAGAACTCTATGAAAGTCTCGTGAGACCACCATACCCTGATTCCGCCATTGCATGAAAATACATATGGCACTAGATGAAAAGAAAGATATTTCAAAGGAACTCATTATGATTTTTCTGCAGTGGTTAAAATATGTTAAGTTCCTAGATGGTTTTGATATGTGTATGAATGATCTAATGAGATACATGTTGGTTGTTAACTGTTGAATTAGCACTAGAAATATTTACGGTTATCCTTTTTGCATTCTAATCAACCCGCATGAAATTGAAGATAAAAGTGTTATATGTCTAGAACAATATGATGAAAGCCCTGAAAACAATTTCTTTCTCCAACCTATGTGGGATAAAATGAAAGAATAGAAGGTTAGAAAAGGTCTCCATAACCAAAAAATGGTAAATTATTACAACACGAAAAAGATTTTTATGTGCATTGAAAGAAAGAGATAATGCAAGATCGAGTTGGTGAAAGTGAAAGAGAGATATATTTACTTGGAACTACAAATTTAAGTTTATAGGCAACTACTTTATGTGTTTAGAGTACAAAACATGAAAGATTGCAAGTGTTTAAGCTTTGTCCTTTGTGCTTATAGTCATCAAGAGTCGATATCTGTATTAATTATTCAATAAGACACATGTAATTATTGTTCTTATCAAACATCTTACCATGTTATCTTTGTATTGTAGCAGAAAGAAACTTATGATATATTGCTTTTGCATTGCTATATAACATTCACAATTCACCCAAAAATAGATAACGCATTAAGCAAATATAAAGTGATATTTTCTGTTTTCTAAGAAGTTTTAAGAATAAACTCGTATGAAATTATAGATTACAATAGTTTCCAAAAAAAAAAAAAAAAAAAAAAAAAAAAAAAAAAAAAAAAAAAAAAAAAAAAAACAGGTTTTACAGTAAGAAAGAAGAAAAAAAACTTACTATGTGAAATTAAAGATTACAATGGTTTTACCGAAACATGTTTAACAGTAAATAACAAAAATAAAACTGAAAAAAGAAGTTTAAAAAAATAAATAAATCAAGATTTATACGAGTTTTCAAATGGATACCCATCATCGCATGTTATTTAACATGCAAGAAAGTGACATACATATTTTACCGGGGTAAGAAGCCCTTTTACCCAAAAAAAATAAGAAAGTGACGTACATGCAAACATAATATTATTCCAGACCAGTGTTCTAAAAGGAGCACCAAGGTGTCGCCAAGGCGCGAGGCGTGGCCTCGGCGCCATGAAATAGACCAAGGCGTGAAGTCTAGGCGTCGTGTGAAAAGGCGTGGAATAAGGCGCGCCTTATCGTATGGCGTGGCGCCATTTTTAGAAGGGATGATGTGGGCTTAAATTTTGGGCCTACTAATTTCTAAACATAGTTCAAATTTTCACTTAATTTCTTATGCATATCACTTTTTGTAAGCTCACCTTTTGTAAACTCACCTTTTGTAAACTCGATATGCATATAAAATATGATATTATAACATAAATGATAAATATATAAATATTTTTTCGCCGCCTTAGTCACGCCGCAAAAAACGTCATGGCTTCGCCATGGCGCGTAAGGCTTGAGGCGTGGCCTTGCCGCCACGCCACGCCTCACGCCATTTATAACATTGTTCTAGACTTATAAAACCCCTACATACTATCATATATTAGCGATCCATAATTTCTTGTTTTGGCCTACGTGGGATAGGTGTTAGGATAGATGTTTACAATAAGTCTCCATAAAAAAAGGGCAAATTATAAAAAAAGATATTATACTTGCCAACGTTTTAACTTCTGGGTAGCAAACAAAAAATTTTCATTTTCCGGGCAATAAAGTTGATTTTTTTTTTATTTATGTGGGTATTCCATCCGGTTTTGTCCACCTTGTACAAGTTAACTGCCTAGTCATGAAGCCACATAAGCCCCTTTTGTTTCTCTTTCCCCTCTATTTCTTCCATACCAAACAAACCCAATCCTTATAAACCTTATCTTCACCTTCATCCATCTTAATTTACTCTCTTTATTTACAACACATGATCCACCACTATCTTCACCTTTACCACAAACGGCCGCCACCCACCACTATCTTCACCTTCATCCATCACCTCCCCGCCCCTTTTGTTCCTGCCACCGACGCCACAAGTCACCACCACTTACCAGAGTGAGCCGCCACTATCACAACAAAACCACAATCACTCTCACCTCTTAATCATTAGTGTGACTATGTTTGTGAAGTCTACCCGCGTATAAAAATTGGGTATCATCATTTGGGTGCGTCTTTGTATTTGGGTTTGGTGTACCGTGAGTTTAAGCTCACGTATAAGCTTATTCATAAGCTTATTTTCTTGACTTGTGAGCTAATTAATTTTGTTGAGTTGGAATTCGAACCGTAGTCCATGGGGTACGTATGTTGATTCAAATTGTTCATGTTGATTATATCGACAACCAAATTGGAAAAGTTATGGTTGAACTATCACGGAGTCAAGACTACGAGATCGGTGATGGAACTACGGGTGTGGTTGTTATGGCTGGTGCACTTCTTGAACAAGCTGAGAAGCTCTTGGAACATGGAATTCATCTCATTCGTGTTGCAGAGGGTTTTGAAATTTCTTCAAGGATTGCTGTTGATCATCTAGAATCAATAGTAGATAAGTTTAATTTCACTGCCACCAATTTTGACTTGGTGATGTGGCAACAATTTGGGGTTAATTGGTTTTTGACTTGGTGATGTAGTAATATATTAACAAAGTGCAACCGGGGTACCGGTTTAGAGGGTCAAATGTTACCCACATAAATAAAAAATATCAACTTTATTGCTTTGAAAATGAAAATTTTTTGTTCGCTGCCCAGAAGATAAAATGGTTGCATGTATAATACCTTTTTTTATAATTTGCCCTTCTAATGTGGAGTTAAAAATTCAAATGGTCTCCACCAAAACATGTTTTTGAGTAACAAAATAACATAAAAAAGTTAAGAGTTTATATGAGTTTTCGGACAATACCTAACCCGTGGGATTTTTTCAACCTCACAGGTTGTATATTAGCAGAAGACATAATACTAGTCTTAATACATATAACACACATACACTTATGGTATATTAGTAACCAACATCTTCTATCTTCAGCCTATGTGGGATAGAGTGCCACGATAAAAGGTTGAAAAATGCATGAGCTTAAAGAAATACGTTTTGTAATCAACTTACGTTTGTTATTTCTAGCGACGCAAAACATTGTGGTAACATTACAAGTAACCGTTTTAGTTTACACCGAGCTCTAACGTTTCCATAGAGGCAAAATAGAAAGTGATTTTTCATTTATGAAAAGTCTCAGAAACAGAAATCATGTATGAGATTGCTCAATTGGCTAGTTTAATTCACTTCCATTTGCTTAAATTACTTTCTGAGTTTCTGATACCATTTTTACAATGCAGAATAGAAAGTGATGTTTTCATTCATGGAAAGTTTCACAAACAGAAATCATTGACATTCCATAAATGGTTAAATTACTTCAATTCCATATGCTATGTGTAATGATCGAAAACATTATTCCTACATATCAAGTAAAAAATTTACATACATTAGTCCATATACATTATAACCATTCTTATATATGTGCACAGAAAGTGGTCTTTTCCAATTTCAAAGATGTTTTAAGAAATAAGTTGTTTATTTCATTTCATTTGCTATGTGCCTATGTATAACGATCAAAACAAAATTGAGTAATAAGATTCTTATTCACACTCTTTCTCAGATTTAGTCATTCTTAACTGACTTCAAAATAGATTTATTTCTTAAGCTATGCGTAACGAAAGATTAAAACGTTTTCCACCAAAACATGTTTATATAATAAAAGGAAATTGTAGAAAAAAAGTTTGAAGTTCATACAAGTTTTCATGTATGACATATCTTAGAATTTTTACAAGTTATCTTTACAAATTTGTTGAACTTGCAAAGACTCCAAGCAATATCATTCATGAGAACACTGCACTATTCCAAACACATATAACCCAAATAGACTAGTGTATATAACTAACCTACAAGTTCTTTCTTCAATCAATGTGGGACAAAATGTTAAGATTAAAAAGTTAGAAAAGTCTTCATGTCATATAAAAGATTTTTATGTACATGGAAAGTAAGAGATATATTACAATGTACCTGCCTAAAAGCTGTCTCTGAATATCCTATAATCGATTCTAACAACACGCAGCAGCTAGAGATGATGGTCAGGTTATTTGTAGTCGGTTAAAAGCTTTCTTACGGCTAACTCACATCCAACATATACGATCATGTTTAAAGTGACTAATAGGCTTTAGTGTCATTATCAAAATATCTTAAACACATGAAATAAACAATTTCAAACTTCATATTGGTGATCATTTCTCATTCCGATTCAAGGACAAAGGCACTTGATATTTATAAACAAATGTAGTAATGAAGCATAACTAGTTTTGTCGATCTTTACAAGTAGAAGAATATTGATACTGCAAAATCAAATACCACTCATTTGAAACTTAAACGTGGAACTCAACCTCTTTCCTCCAACCAACGTACACTTGATAATCGAAACAGATTCAAAAAATATCTGTAAGTACATTAATCTTTTACCTAACAAATACGAACGACAAATTTGCAAACAAAATCAACATCAATAGTGCAAAGTACATGTTCGAGACAAGTACTTAAGTAATAGTAATTCACAACTATCATTAGTGTTTTAAATGGACTTACCCATACATATCAGTTTTTTATAGTAACCATTTGATCCATAATTCACAACTAGCTAAAATGTTGCACATATAGCCGGGTCTTGTTTGGATCTAACGGTCTAACCGGATATAGCCGGGTCTAACCGGATACTGTCGGGTCTAGGCCGAGTTTCACTCGTATTGTGGTGGTTTGATATCATAAATCATATGTTTTTATTGGTCTAATATGAACTGTTATTCAAGTTTAAATTTGAGATTCGACTAAATGAATAATTACGTGCTCATGTGTTGGGTAAAGTATTATAGTATTATGATACTTGTTTTGGCTCTAGGTCAAAATCTCAAAATTCTTATATTAAGCTTTGATAACGTTAGCCATATATTTCTATTGGCTTCTAATATATGTGTTTTTTCTAACCATTGTGAAGTTAAAAATTAAAATAATCTCCACCAAAACATGTTTTAGAGTACCAAAATAAAAGGAAAAAGTTACGAGTTCATATAAGTTTTCGGAAATTTCACAGCCCATCTGATTTTTTCAACATGATGGTTAGTGGAATATCAGAAAACATAATACTAATCACAACACATTTAACACACGTACACTTATGTTATATAAGTAACCAATAACTTGTATCTTCAGCCTATATAGAGTTTCAAGATAAAAGGTTGAAAATGTATGAACTTCTAAAATCCTTAGCCATACAAAGGTTCACATAATAATTATACTTTTAACTCGCGTGTATGGCATATGGGTATAGAAATCCTAAACATGATAATTGTCTTAGGACAAAAATATATAAGAAACTAGATGATACTGTAATAACATATTCTCCTCGTTATGAACTTTTGTAAATAGAAGGTTTTGATATGTGCATAAATTATCCAACGAGACATATATTGCTTATTGAGTTAAATTGTACTGGATTTATTAGCTTAGATTTAAGCTTGAATTTAGCGTAAATTTCATATGTCAATCATAATATTATGCTCTTTTACATTCAAGTTTATAAGTTTGAAAAAATGGTTTGATCGTATTTGCGTAATTTTCTTTTGAATTTTGATTTAATTATTTGGCTTACAAAGTATTCTTTCCTTTTAAGCCATGTGAACTTAATGACTAAACCAATTTTGCTAAAACATGTTTTATAGTGAGTACAATGAAACAAAAGACAATTTAAAAAAAAAAAAAAAAAAAAATTGAGAATTCATATTAACTTTCCAATCCTTCATCACCTCGCCAACTATTTCAGCTGGCAAGAAGATAACTGAATGAAAATATAATACTATTCCAAACACGAGTTTCTCATGCACTCTATGGTATATTAGTCGCAATTAATTTCTTTCTTCAACTAATGTGGGATAAAATGCTAGGATTGATTATATAAAAGATTTTAAGGAAAGAAAGAGACGATGCAAGAGGTATTAACACCTGCGTCGTTTTTGCTAAAAGAAAAAAAACATGGCGAGCAAATGCTTTGCTCGCCCAAATGTTTTGCTCGCTTTGTCGATTTAGATAAATCCTTTTGAAAGTGTTTGTTTTGGTAATGGTTTATGTAAAGCGTTCATTTAAAAAAAATGACACTTTAGGAAATTCATTATGCCGATCACTACACATATTTAAATGCCCAATGTGTATACTATGAATATACATATTTTGGTTCGCAAGTAGCTAAACAAAGTTTTCGACAAACATGCTCATCAGGTGAGCACTTATGTCAAAATCTAAAAATGCCAAAAGTTCTTTATAGATTTAACTTTTACCATAGAACCCATCAAGCAATTTTAGCCACTCATTTTTTTATCAAAATAAAAAAATAAACTTTCACCCTTTTTTTAAAACTTAAATATTTCGCAAACCGTAAATCGTCAAGCTACAAAAAAAATACCATTGCGACGAGAATTAAATTATATTTCTATAGATATGCATTGTTATATACTTTCGTCGAACTTTTTTTTCGTCCAGAAAAATCATATATGATTCGTAAGAATAATGTATGATTCGAAGAATCGAATCATATATGATTTTTTACGAATCATATATGATTTTTACGAATCATATATGATTCTTTCTGGGCGAAAAAAAAAGTTCGTCGAAAGTATATAACAATGCATATCTATAGAAAGATCATTTAATTCTCGTCGCGATGGTATTTTTTTTTTGTAGCTTGAAGATTTACCGTTTGCAAGATATGTTGTTTTGAAAAAAAATGTGAAAAATATAAATGAGTGACTATGATTGGTTGATAGGTTCTATAGCATGTATGGGTTCTTCAAGGATCTCAACTCGTCTAAAAATAAGCAGCCAAGCAATGAGCAATCATGTATTATATACGAATTTAATAACGTAATTCATATAATTTTATTGCTCTGATATGAAGTGTTATTCAAGTAGAAATCGATTCACACGGCTAAGTGTTGAGCTGTCCATGAAAAATATTTATATATGTCAAAACTTTTGTCATATAACCCATCAAGCAATCTTACTTACTCATTTTTTTTTATCAAAATAAAAAAATAAACTTTCATCTTTTTTTTTTTTAAACTTAAATATTTCGCAAACCGTAAATCGTCAAGCTACAAAAAAATATCATCGCGACGAGAATTAAATTATCTTTCTATAGACATGCATTGTTATATACTTTCGACGAACTTTTTTTTCGATGAGTTTTTTTTTTCGCCCAGAAAAATCATATATGATTCGTAAGAATCATATATGATTCGATTTTAACAAATCATATATGATTCTTACGAATCATATATGATTCTTACGAATCATATATGATTCGTAAGAATCGAATCATATATGATTTTTTACGAATCATATATGATTTTTACGAATCATATATGATTTTTCTCGTCGCGATGATATTTTTTTGTAGTTTGAAGATTTACCGTTTGCAAGATATGTTGTTTTGAAAAAAAATTGGAAAATATAAATGGGTGGCTATGATTGGTTGATAGGTTCTATGGCATATATGTGTTCTTCATTGTTTGTGCTTGGTTAGTAAGTGGCAAAGGTATCGATTACCCCGTAGTGGGTAATCAACCATTATAGAGTAAATTGAAGGGTAATGTATTGATTACCCACCTCATTAATTCCTTTACATTCTTTTCTCTTTCTTTTTTCCCCACTTTAAACTAAGCGGACCCTTAGTCCACTGGAACAATTGCCCAAGAATGCTTTGTGAACCCTCGTATATACTTGAATATCATACAACCCATGGTTGAACCAACTATAATGAGCTGGCCCTTGATTTGACCCTCTATTACCATCAAAAGAACCGTGACCTTTATAACCGTGGCTTAAACCCCTATGTAAACTGTCTACATTATTTCTTGACCCTTTATATAAAAGTGGGTTATACTATTTCTTTCTTTTGTATGATGAAGAGTAGCAAGATCTATGATAAATTAGAAGAAAGATTATATATGGTGAATTTCTCATACAATCAATGGTGTGACTTGTTTTACTCTTTGCCATTGTCATAAATGGTTCAACACAATTAACTAAAGATCAAAAAAAGAAATTTGCCATTTTTGTACGAGCTTTAAATAATGTGTAAGAAAATTAAAAAAACTGCCCAACAAAATATTTTTTTATCATTCAACCATCACCTACTGGTACAAAACTACAAACCCTTTTAGTGTTTGGTTTATTAACGGGGTAAATTTTGGGAGACACGAAAGTTGAAATAAAGATGCATGATTCCTTCACGCGTTTTACACCTTTTCCTCCTATAGCATATATGATGGAGATGTTCCGATGACCACCACAGTCACAACCTCCCCGCCGTTGCAGAACGATTTGGGTAGCGGTAATTTCAGCAATATTCTCTATTTCAGCAATTTAAGTGTTTTAGCAGGTTTGGGTTGTGTACATTTTTTCTAGAAAATTTTTTGAAATAAATCTGGAAACCTACTGTTGTGCAGCATAATATAATACCGATGACATGGCGTCGGTAAACTTGGACTAAGAATTTGACTTTCGTTGACCCTTTTACTTTGGTTGACCATTTTTAATGTCGGCGACATGGCGTTGGGATATAACTAGCTTTTGACTTTCGTTGACCGCATTGTTAATTAAGTTTGTTTGTTAAGTTTAGTGTACCGACGCCATGTCGTCGGTACAATAATTGTCGAACCACAATTTTGTTTGACTGAAAATGGCTGTGGGTCCCACATGAACGTTGGCAAATGTCGTCGGTACAGTAAGTCCCGACGGGGCATTCTCGACTATCACTGCTGGCTGACTAACTTTCCTCGGCATCTACTATGTGCCGACATCACGGCGTCGGCACACTTATTTTTTGGTCGTCGGGAAATGTCCTGTTTGTACTGGTTAAGTGGTTTGACTCTGAATAGTCTTAGCCACTCTTGCATGCATGCATTTTCTCCGTGTTTAAAGGCAAGTCATAAGGAAGTACCTCAGTATGTGAAGTACCTTTGCATGCATCGATCAGTTTGTTCAAGAAGAAAGACCAAGAAAAGTGTTTTATCTAATCTTGTTTCTTAATATTGCTTTCATTGTCGTATGTTTGATCTATTTAGTTTCTTTTCATAGTAGTAGTGTAGTAAAGATATTATATTGACTATCAGTAGCCTTAATCATATTATAAACTGATGCAAGAGTTCGATCCGTCATCACAACCTTTTTGTAAATAAAACAAGTAAAATCATTGTGTAAATCAAACTATTCTAAAATTCGAATATTGTGTACAAGCACTCAAAGTATAGTTTCTTCAATTTAGTTCAGAAATCCGTTTCAATCGACATATATATATGGATTGTTTTGCGCCATTATAAATGTGTCTCCATTAAGTTTCCATTTTGTAAGTAGATGTTAGACCATGAAATTGTCTAGCTGTTTCATCTTCAACTCTACTTTCCAACTACATGTTCTTAGGACATATAGTGGCTTAAATTGCGTGAACGACAAACACAGTATCATCGTAAGACAAATATTTCTTTTATTTCCGATTGCTTTCCCAGTATAAACCATTCACTTCTTCTTTTCTAGTCATCAAGTGAGCTCCTTTCAAGATTAATTAGCTCGAAAGATATGCCATTTTATTTTTATTTTTTTATTTATTTTTTTTTTGTGAAAAGGAGAAAAAAAAAAAAAAAGATGTTTTATAATTAAATTAAAAAGATGGTAGAAAAAAAAAGTTTGAAGTTTATACAAGTTTTCACGTAAAACAAATTCTGAAATCTCTACAAGCCTTTTTTACATATTTGTTGAACTTAGAAAGATTCCAAAGAACAAGGGGTTAGCTTTTACTTATATGAAATCATCTGTGAAGAAATTATTATACATCGCCGAATAAAAAAATGTTATTCAAATAGAGATCGATATACACGACATAATGAATTACGTGTTGAGCTGTCTAGGGAAAATATTTCTTTATTATGATACTTGTTTTGTTTGTTTGGCCTAACGTTAAGTATGTTAAAAAGAGTACTTATGTTAACATCTCTTCTTAAGCAGCTAGACAACCCTTTATAAAACTTGCAGATAATATATAAAGACGAGGCATGCAAAACCCGTGTTATACACAGGTTTCGAATCTAATTGTTAATAGCGTATTATTTCTGTGTATTTACGAGTGTATGCTTAATTATTGTTTAGTATGTTGTATGAAACATTTTGACTTTCTTGTATAAAAATTTAAAAATGTTTGATGTTGTTTTGGGTTTGTGGTATTGTATTTTATAAATGGGCTTTTCGTTATTAAGTTGTGATGGCTTTGTTTTTTTGGCCTATTACTTATTTGCAAGATAATAAAAATTGCTTTGTTTCTTTTGGTCTATTACTTATCCCTTTAATACTTGTCTATTAGATAGTTTTTGCATGGTAATATAAACACACGGGGTCTATCTAATTGGTCATAGTTTAATGTGCGTTAAATATTTTCTTTATTAAGTTTGTAAGTTAAAGTTTGTGTAATAATGTATATATAATAATGCCACATAAACTGTATAAAAATCGTTACAAACCTTTTTAATTTCATCTCATTTTATTGTACAACTAATTTCACTAAAAATTAACATTGAAGTCTAACTAATATTAATAAATTTTATCAATAAACTCAATTTTAAATAGTTAAGCAAATGAATATTAATTAACACACTATTAATAATTCTGAAAACCTTTGGACTCCACTATTATTTTTTAAACTTAATTTTTTTTAATTTACAAATAGGTTCAAGCAAAAATTATATACTTTTTCTTTTATATTCATTATTCAAGTTGCATGCTTACATAAACTAATCACTTTAAAAAGTATTATTTAACCATTTAAATGTTGCTTTATATACATACCCGTGCACATTTTCTTGAATCAATTCGCACATGTAAGCTACATCAATAGAAAACACACATAAATTACTTGTATATAAAAATGTATTAACATAATACATACATACATACATACATACATATATAGGTTAGATCATCAATTATTCTTGCAACCTTTTCAACTTCATCTCAATCCATAACCGACTTTTAATTCTATACTAATTACTAAATATCATGTGATCAATTCCGGCAAGCCTTTCACTTCCATCTCGATGTTGTATATACTTCACATTAAATGCACCGGTTTTATTTTTCGATAAAAGTTTGAACTTTTGCTTATGTTTAAAACTCAAATTTTTTATTTGAAATTATGTATTTTAAATATTGGCTCTCACTAAAGATTTTGCATATAGAAAAAGAAAACGCTTTGTGATGCGCGAACCTTCATCTTTTCAATAATAATTCAATTGTACACGATAAATTCATTCTAATATTTCTCAAAGAGCATTCGAAAGCAACTACTTACATAAACTAATCACGCTAAAAAATATCATTTAACCATTTAAATATTCGTGCACATTTTCTTAAATCAATTCACACATGTGAGCTACATCAATAGAAAAAGCACATAAATTACTTGTATATGAAAATGCATTAACGTAATACATATATCTATATATATGCTTATCTATAACAATCACCTAAATATGTAAGAAACAAAGAAAATAGTTGGTATCCCAATCTTTGGTTCCATTTATCTGAGCATGCATGATCTTATGTGATTTTCATGGTACCTTTGTATGATAACTAAATTAAGAAAAAAAAAAAAAAAAAAAAAAAGACCAAGTTAATTACAAACATCTAAAAGATGTGTGAATCATCTCCAAAATGTTGCAAAAGAGAATTTACATACCGCTACCAACAATCAAAGATCTAAAAGATGTGTGAATTATCTTCAAATGTATATATTAAATGTGATTTTGGCCGGTTTATATAGTCATGAATAAGGTTAAATCATTAATTATTCTTGGAACCTTTCGCAACCCTTGCACTTCATCTAACAGACTATTAATTCTATACTAAATGCCATGTGATCAATTCGGGCAACCCTTGCACTTCATCTTCTTTCATGATTGTATAGTTATTATGAGGCTATATTGAATTACAAGCATTAACTATCTTGTACTCTATGCAATCTTGATGCCTACACAATAAATTATAGGACTGAATCTTATAGTATTATAGATAGATAATATATAAGAGATTTTTTCATAAAAGATTGACCGGAAATAAACGGCAATTGAGCTTGAAAATAGAAAACACGCATTTATTCAGCCCAAATTGTTGGGCCTATATATGGTAGCCATCTTCATATACTTTTACTTTTTTTCCCAAATCTGTTAGAAGTTGTGGTCCAAAACTTGTAGTGGTGCGTAGCTCAGTTGGTTTTTAATGAAAAATAAGACTCGTAAAATCCTTGGTCCTTTATGAGTTCATATAATGAATGTTATTTAAATTCGCCCGTGGTTGTAGAAGATATTGGGGAATATAGACGGTCTGTCTAGTATGGACCTATGTAACATACAAGATTAAAATGGTTCCACCATAACATGTTTTAGAGTAAAGAAACCAAAATGAAAAATTGGACAAAAAGTCAAGACTTAATATGAATTTTCAGCGGTGCACATCCTTACAAATTTTTTTTAACTTGCAAGAGAGTTTACGACTGAATACATTATATACCATTCTAGACGCATGTGCCTCACTTGGACTACATTATATTAGTAACAAGCCATATCTTTCTTCAACCAATGTGGGATTACGATTAGATCAAGAACTTATTATGCCAATCAAAAATCATGTTTTGAATGCTCAAATCACTACAACAAATTTGTCATTTTTACACACTTTTTTCTTCACACTTTATAAAGTGTGAACTTTTTCTTAAATGTATTCACACTTAAGAGTGTGAATAATTGTTTCAAAATCTTCACACTTAAAAAGTGTGAAGAATTTCAATCACACACTTAAAAGTGTGAAGAATTATTTTAAAATCAAAAGCATCACACTTAAAAGTGTGAAGAATTATTTCAAAATCAAAATCATCACACTAAAAAGTGTGAAGAATTGTTTTAAAACCCTCACACTTAAAAGTGTGAAAATATTTATAAACCTTCACACATAAAAGTGTGACAATATTTGCTACACCCAATTGGTTCACACACATGCTAGTGTGAAGTTTTTAATTCTTGTTGTACATATCAATATCACGTTGATAGTGTGATTAAAGCGACCCTCCCCTCTGGCGATTTTCTAACCCCCCATCCCAAATCGATTCGTCTCAAATCTGTCAATCCTAACCGATTCACTGCTTCAATTCAATTAGTTGTTTCTGATCGGATTTGTAACTTTGATTCATTAGGATCTTGTGGTTTTGTGATTAACGATTAGGGTTTCATAAATCGCCTTCTGCTGACGTTAGGGATCTGATCGCATCTCCTTTTCTTTATTCCTAAGTTGGTTTTCTGCATATTTAATCGTCATTGTTTCAATTGTTTTATCAGTCGATCGATTAATATTGATATTGGTTAGTGATTGTGCGTTCTTATCTAAACCCTAAGCGATTAGGGTTTTATTTTTCTCCTTGATTGCATGCTTGCTGTTTGTACTGGATTAGTGGTCGTGGGTAATAAGGGAGATGATTAATAAGGGATTCTTGAATTCTAAGGTTGCTGCTAAGCCTAATGGGAAAGATAACATTAATGTTGAGGGTGTTGATTTGTCATCTGGGATGATTGAGAAGAACTTGGGTGGCTACAGACATGACCAGGTGGAGCCGGGTTCAATTGGTAATATTCAAAAGGCCACTACTAGTTTTGGTGAGTTGAGTTCACCCTCAATGATGAGCTCTAGTAGTGTTAGTTTGAACGTGGATGAGTCACCTGATTGTTCTATGGATGATATTCTGAAAGTGGAGCCGATTCCACTTACGAAAGATACATCACATGGTGACGACTTGGAGCCGGTTACTAGTGCTGAAACTGTGAAGCACTTGTTATCTAACACGCATAATAATTTTGATAAAGCCATGAATAATATTCAATGTGACATTGTTGCTAATATGGCTTCCTCTTCGGATTTGCACAGTTCGAGTGGTATTGGGCAAACTTCTAATTCGACAGCTGCTGGTCTTGATGCTTCTAAGGTTGCTATTACTAGTGGTACTGGAGTGAAGTCGGTTTCTTATGCGGGTGCTACTTCTAATGAACCTCTGAAACACGTGTCTAACTTTCGGAGGTTGGAATGTAGCAAAAAGAAGGATGATGTTGACCTTTCAGTTCCATTGAAAGTAGTGGAAGAGGTAAACACGAGGTTTGAGAATACTCTCTATGGTTATTTCCTTGGCCAACGCCTTGCTTTTCCTGTTGTTGATTACTATGTCCGCAATGCATGGGCTAAGTTTGGTGTGCAAAAGGTAATGATGAATGCAAAGGGGTTCTTCTTCTTTAAGTTCAATTCGAAGAAAGGTGTTGATGATATGCTTGAGAACGGTCCTTGGTTGATCAGAAATGTTCCTATTATTCTTAAACCATGGACTTTGAACACTAATCTACTTAAAGAGGATTTGACTAACATCCCTGTTTGGGTTAAATTCCATGATGTCCCCCTTGCAATGTTTTCTGATGATGGCCTCAGTCTTCTAGCCACACTGATTGGTACGCCCAAAAGGTTAGATGCTTTTACAAGCAATATGTGCAAGGAATCGTGGGGTCGTAGTAGTTTTGCTAGGTGCATGATAGAAGTGAAGTCGGATGAGATGCTGCGGGACAGCCTCACTGTTGAGATACCGTTACTTGATGGTTCGGGTTCGACTATTGAGAAGATTAGGGTTGAATACGAGTGGCAACCACCTCGTTGTGACAAGTGTAAGATATTTGGTCATATTCTGACTGACTGTCCTAAGGTTGTTATACCTCCTGTTCAGCCCACTAAGCCTGTTAATGATAGTTTCAATACTGTCAATAACAGGAAGAAAGGAAAACAAACAATTCCGGGTAAAGGAGGGTTTTCTAAACCTGTTGTGGGTAAGAAGTTTCAGTATCAACCCAAACAGACTCCTCCTGAACCCAAGAATGTTGGTGGCAATAAGAAGAAGACTCCTGATGTGGCTAGTTCTAGTGGTACAACTATCTCTACATCTAACCAGTTTGATGCTCTTAATATGGATGATACGGATACGTTTGGTATTCCTACTGATGACACCAACATGGATGTGGATGCTGGTTGTACAATGGAAGTTAATGCGGATGCGTCGGTTAAGACTGGTACTACATCACAAGAACCCCTTGTAAGTGATTTAATGGGAACTAAGGAAGGTGGTTCTACTCCTATAGTTGAGAAAATTAGTAAGCTTGAAAAGCTTCTTATCGATGGGAAAGCTACCCTTTTGGATGATAAAGGTGTTCCTATTCCGTCTGCATCTGCCACTAAGAGGGCTAACCCATTCTCTAAGGTGGGTGATATTGTGGTTACTGATAGTGATAAGGAGGAGGTTCTAAATATGTTCGACGAATCAGCAAATCTTTTTGGTGGAGGTCATGAGCGTGAAGATGAGTTGGATGACTATGATGATTACTCGAAGCAAATTTATGATCTTCCAGGGGAATTGGATGCTCTTAATGCCATTTATGGCTTTAATCTCCAAGGTCATAGGAAGTAGGTTATATTTTTGTCCGAGTCTTTAAATGGTTTGTTTTCTTGTCTAGAAAATAGGTAGTATCTTGTTATGTAAGCTTTTCGCCTATGTAACGGGCTGAGATATGAGATTCACTCATATCCGTTGTACTTAAATGTTTTTTGGAGTAATATATTTACCGGGTCGTTGACCTTTTACCCAAAAAAAAAAAAGGTTTTTAATTCTTCACACTTTAAAGTGTGGCGCCATGCTCTAATAAGTGTGAGTATGTTACTATTTTGTTGTAGTGAATATAGAACTTTAGGCTTGCAAAGTAGCTAGGCTATGTTTATGACATACATGCATATGTCAAAATCTAAAAATAGGTTTTTACATTTCTATTGCTTCTTTATCAATTAGTTTTCACATTCCGTTCTAACGTGTGTGAAATTAAAACTTATTAGTTTTCACAGTCCATTCTAACCTGTGTGAAATTAAAATTTAAAATAAATAAATAAAGAATTCGTATGAGTTTCTGGATATTTCAAGCCGTGCCTGATTTTTTCAACCTGACAATGCTGAAATATCTAAAGACGTAATACCATTCTCAACACATTCAACACACATACACTTATGGTATATAAGTAACCAACAACTTCTATCTTGAGCCGATGTGGGATACAGTATTAGGATAAAAGCTTACAAAAGATCTTCATAAAAAATGGTAAGAAAGCGATAATGCAAAAGTTCTTAACAGAGTTACTGAAAGAAAGATTTGTTAAATGCAACATCAAATGTTGTTTAGAAGCCACTAGCTTATGTGTTTATAACACGAAACATTAAGGCAACAGCTTGGTAGAAGAACCTATGATGATTTTTACTAAGAAAAAAGTATTAGCATTTACTTATCCGAATTCGTTTACATAGAAATGTGTATGTTGTTGTATAACTTACGTGTTGAGGTCATGAATACAATTCCTTGTCATATTGTGATACTTGTTTTGGTTTGTTTAAAAACTTGTTCTGCCGAGTGCAGATCATTAAGCATTTTTTGAATACTCAATGTGTAAATAGTAAATGTACATATACATATTTGCATGTAACTAGGCAAGATTCATATCTCTTGTGTATGCTTGACATAGTTCTTTGCCTTGTAATAGTCCTTCAAATATTTGGTTTTAATATACATGAAAAAATAAAATTAGATCAATTGAGTTACTCGAAACTATATTAAGAGCAATTGAGTGGTCATTACGACCATAGTCCATCACTACTGTCAGTTTAGCACCAAATCCGTTTATCCTCGCATCACTCATCTACTTTACTTCACCGTGATCACTGTAGTCATTTCTAAAAACAGCGTTAAGTTTGCTCGTGGTTCAAACCACGACCTGATGAAGGCCACCATGAACTAACCACTTACCGTATCAATCTCAAAGCATACACATGGCTTGCTAGTTCCGTCATCAGTACCTTTTTAGTAAATTAAAACAAGTAATATCATTGCGTAAATGAAACTATAAAAATAATGTGAGTGATGTTAAAATGTATGTGTGTAAGTATATATTATCTGTTAACATTTATGCATTTCCATTTATTGGCTTCTAAGAAACGAAAAAAAAAAACATGTGTTTCATTAAATTAGTCATAGATTTACTTTGCACGTCATTTTCATTATTGTTATTAAAAATCTTTCTGCAATCCTTTTTCAATTTAATCAAATAAGATAATACACATTTTAATTCATTTTTACATATATATCATTTTTTTATTCGCTTTTAAAAGAGTATTCCTTTTTAACACTAAAGATTAAAGTGGTCTCTACTAACATATGTTTCACAGTAGAGAAATAAGTAAAAAAAAAAAGTGAAGTGTTTATACAAGTTTCCCGCCGATAACTCTCAGTTTTTTTAGCTGAAAGAAATTGGAATAGCTAAAAACCCAATACTATTCTTAACACATTTAACCCACGTACACTATGGGTATATTAGTAACCACCAAATTCTATCTTAAGTCTATGTGGGACCAAATGTTATGAAAAGTCTCACATATCCCATCATGTATGAGATTGCTTAAATAGTTAGTGTACTTCACTTCCATTTGTTAACTTTTCATTTCATTTGCTATTTATAATGATCGGAATAAATTTCAACAATTTAATTGTTTCTCCACACTTTCTTAAAAAATAAAAATACTTTTTCCTCTTATGCTAACGGATACTAAAGATTAAAATGTTTTTCACCACAACATTTTTTACAGTAAACATGTTCTACCTTTAAACCTATGCGGGATATAATGACATTATAGAAAGTTAGAAAAGGTGTCCATAGAAAAATGGTACTCGTAATAGTAGAAAATTACTGGCTACATGCATAACAAATGAATGAAACATCAATGTAAACCATGCTTAAATGTTTGGAAAGTTGACTTGCTGATTCAGTTTAATTGCGATTTGAGGACCGGCCATCCCATACTCGGCCTCACATCGTTACAATACTGGCATTCAGAAATCATGTTTTTCGTAGAATAAGTAATACATTCTCAAGATGTATAGTAAAAGATGGTCAAACGGGTAAAAGATGTAAAATATTATTGTTATAGAGTAACATATATGTAGTTTTTGGTATGATACTACTTGCCCAATTACTTTCTACTTCAAACTTCCACATTTCGGAGTTTTGGTCGTCGCTCTCATGTATAGCTTTATACAAGAATCGTTTTAGTGGCTCAAAAATTGCATGAATGACAATGAAAATATCATCGTAACACAAATTTGTTCTTATTTTCTATTGCTTCCATAATTTAAATCCGTTCATTTCTTCTTTTTTTCTACTCATCCGGTAAAATATATTTTAAAAATTGTTAAGAGTTCACATGAGTTGTCATGTGTTCACCACACGAAGAGTTTTTTTTTTTTTTTTTTTTTTTTTTTTTTTTTTTTTTTTTTTTTAACTCGCCGGATGATGACCAACCTGAAAACATCATACTATTATTCTTGACACATAACATTCGCATACATTATGGTACATTAGTTACAAACACTTTCTCCAACCTATGTGGGATAAAAAGAAATAATAGAATGTTAGAAAAGGTCTCCATTAAACAAAAGATGGTAAATTATTTACAGCTTAAAAAATATTTTTAAGTAAATGGAAAGAATTAAATAATGCAAAAGTTGGTGAAAGAAAAATATGTTACTTGGAACTACAAATTGAAGTTTAAAAGAAACTAGTTACTCGCAACATGAGAATTATATGTTGTAACTGAATTGAAAACTGAAAATGTAAGATTTCAGATGTTAAGTTTAAGCATTGCCCTTTGTGCTTTATAAATTGTTTCAATATGTGTATGAATAGCGAGACTATTGTGCTTATATACTCGTTATAAACTTACAACTATGATTAAAATATGTTCATTTCATATAGTTATAATATGCAGGGGCGGAGCCAGGAATTTTTATTAGGGGGTGCTTGGATATTTTGAGATAGTAACAACGTTTAATGTTTTCTTTTTCGAACCTATGATCGAATTGATGAACCTATTTGCACTAAAGTGGCGAACTTGCACAATTAGACACACATTTTTATCTTTATAATGTTAATAAAATTTTAACCATTATGAGATCAACTTATTTTTCATAAAAGATGCTAAACTAACTTGTTAGTCCACATGCTAAAGTAACTTACCTAATAGATTGTCCGCACGACGCAGAGACTTTAAAGAAAGCAAGAACAATGATGGCAGGTCGTAGTTCACAGTTTTAATGATTATGCGGAAATAATTTTCAAGTTAAATATATATAGTATCATCGAAGCATTTACATAACCTTTTATTTCAAATGTGAAAATTACACATGTTAGTTATCGTTACTTAGTTACAAAAACCGTATAAGAATTAGACAATGTCAAAGTTATATTAAACTTTAAAATTGGAAGAAAAAATAGAACTAGCCAATAAAATATCACAATGACATGTTAAAGCTTTATATGCTCAAACTACCTAATTATATTAGTAGAATTTTACTTGAGTAACTTGTATACTTCTTTTTTCTTTTTCATGTGAAACATGTCTTGATAGTAAAATGGTGTGATGGGCTCCTGGGATATATTGGGCCTCCAAAAGTCAAGTTTACAAGTAAATATGTTTCCTAATTCCTACTACAGACGTACAGTACATCTTTTGTTACGCCGTCTTTTTTCCTTGTCTTCCTTCTCTGTTTCTTCCTCAACTTCAGTCATCTTCATCTCCATTTATTTTTTTCCTTCATTGAGTCTTTCTATATCCCATACCATCTCTTTAAATACCGTTGCTAACAGAGTTGAACCTTATAGCAGGTGCCAGAGTAAAAACTCGATGAAACACCGGCTCAAATTCAAGCTATAAGTTGGACAAGTTAGGCCGGTTAGGGGTGGCTGAGCACCTTCTAGCCACCCTACTGGCTCCGCCTCTGATAATATGTGTATGAACTATCTAACGAGACATATGTTGCTTCTTGAGTTATGTTGTACGTGGATTTAATAGCCCACTTTAAAATTATTTGCGTAATTTGTTTTTCCTTTCTAATTTTGGCTTAATTATTTGTCAATTGAGTTACTTTATTTTATCTCAGTAGCAAAACTGAGTGATCTCCGATAATTAGGTATAAAGAATGATAACCAAGAAAAGTAAAAAAGATCAAGAATTCATGTTAGTTACGTAATCTGCGATATGACTTTTTTCATGCTATGTATGATTAGTTTGCAAACCTTTTAAGCATGAGGAAAATTATATACTAGAAAACATAATACAAATCTAGTCACATGAAACTCACGTACACTATGGTATATTAGTATCCAACAATTTTTATCTTCAACCGATGTGTGATAAAATGTTTGGATATTTATTTATTTATTTATTTATTCTGTGTGTTTGAATAGAACTTTATGTTGGAAAAGAACGCGTCGTCGGTGGTTTGATGTAATAACGAAGGACGTGTTGTTGGTGGTAAGCAGACGTTGATGGGGTACCTATTACACATAGTCTAAGTATGTAAGTCACATTGTGAAAACCATTAGCAAGGGCATCTTATAAATTAGTGGAAAGTTCATCTTATAAGTTAGATTTGGCATGTTGCATTTTAATAAGATACATTTTTACTTATCTACAAGAAAGACTAAAACATGTTGCATTTTAAAAGTGAAAAAGTGAAACTACCTTTTTTTTTTTTTATGTTGACATTTTTATGCTGAGTAAATTTTGACTTATATCTAAAATCAAATATTAATTATTTAAAACATTCATAAATAATGTGCAAAACTATTGATATGACTACAACACTTTATTTATACTCTAATTTAAGATATCTAAGTTATGTCAACTAATGGTAACAAACAATTTTATCTATAAGTAATCTTACTTGATTGACACATGGGCTAGCTAGTATCCGTCTCATTAAGCTTGTTCATTTTGTCATGCTTCTACTACATTAAGTTGTTATCGAATGATCATATAAATATAGTGATATTTTGCCGATATAAAATTCTGTTGCTATGCACGTGTACTTGTCTAGTTAATAGAAAAAAGCCAAGAGGTCATATATGATTCCCGATACTTCAGAATTTGCTAGACTTTTGCAACCTAGCATGGGTACTCGTCTAGTTAATAGAAAAAGCCAAGAGGTCATATATGATTCTTGACACTTCAAAATTTGTAGAGTTTTGCAACCTAACAAATGGTGAAATGTCTGAAAACATAATAGAGTACTATTCTTAGCACATTCAACACACATACACTTATTGTATATAAGTAACTAACAACTTCTATCTTCGGCCTATGTGGGATAGAGTGTCAGGATAAAATTTTACAAAATGTCTTCATAAAAAGATGGTAATTTAAGAGTTGTTAACATATGGTGAAAGAAAGATTTGTTACATGAAACATTAAATTTTAGAAGCAACTAATTTTATGTACATGAAAAGAAAGAATGGAAGAAAGATTCGTCACATGGAACATTAAATAGAAGTTTAGAGCTAAGACAAATTTTCTACTTTAACTAGTAAAACACTCTTATGTGTATCCCATAGGAATAATTGAAGACGTATTGGTTGAGGTAGTAAACTTTGCGTACCCTTTAGATTTCGTGATTCTGGATATAAAGGAAGATGAGTACATCCCTCTCATTTTTGGGACACCATTCTTAGCCATTGCTAAACTACCACCAAATAGCCTAGTGGTAAGTTCCTTGGCTTTCAAACAAGAAGTCAAGGGTTCAAACCTCACTAGGTGTATACATTTGGGGGTGAAAATGGAAGGGATTAACCCGGTGATGCCGCATACAACTGAGTCAAAAGGCTTGCTCTCCCTGAACAGGGAAAACTATTGGGGTTTAATGGTTTTAGAAAACGTTATTCATATAAAATAACTCTACCCAAGAAAGACTAAAATGTTTTTATGCCCTGGAGGTCACAAATGTCGATTTCTTTTGAAGGTCTACTCTACGGCGTAAAGGATAAAATCCCTTTACGACGTAAAAGGCTCGAATGCATTGTTGCACTTAAAACTTCATTCTTGGTTATTTTCCGTGTCTTTCCGTTTGATTACTCCATTTTGTACTACAACGCAAAAAAGAAACAAATAAGTATCAATTATCAATCAAATGCTATAAATAGAGCAACAAACATGAAATAATGTTACTCAAAGTATGATACTATTTAATGTTATCATAAATCAAAAAATACCTCTACATAAATCAACGACCAATCACCTCACCATTAATTGCTATTTGCTTATAGTCTCGTTACATATATATTTCTATAGCTGATGAGTGACAATTTGAGATACACAAATTTCACTCAGACCACAAATCCATTATCAGTTTCCCAGGACACTTTTTCACTCACACATCCATTATATATGATCATTCACAGTTTCACACATCACTTCCATAACCATACATAACTCAACTAAACGGATACGTACATATTACAACTCAACACATAATCATATTCGTAAATTCATAGTTCATTAGTTTGATACCTGTACGAAAATTGAGAAGTTAGAGGGACAGACTTGAGATGGCAGAGGGAGGCGTTTCAGTGTTGTAAAAAAGGGTTTAACGGCCTAGCTAGATAATCCAGTTTCATTATATATTGCTGAAACTAAATAAAGAACACACAATGATGGAGACACAACCCCCTCCACCTCCACCACCACAACCTCCCGGCTGACCGCCGTTGCAGTAAGATTTGGGTAGCGGTAATTTCAACAATTAATTCTTTCAAAACGTACTATACTTGTCAAAAAAATCACTTTTGCGCAACAAACAAAAAAAAATTCTTATCTGAGTAATAATGTTGACATTTTTGTCTTTATTTGAGTAATAAAGACAAAGAATTTTTTTGTAAAGACCATTTTACACTTAAGCTTTTGTAATTTGCATCCAACGTCCCTATATTTTCTCTATTTTTTTTTCGAAAATATTTTTTTTCAAAAATATTTTTTTATTTTTAGAAAATATTTTTTTTTTCGAAAATATTTTTTTTCAAAAATGTTTTTTTTTCGAAAATATTTTTTTTTCAAAAATATTTTCGTTTCAAAAATATTTTTTTTTCGAAAATATTTTTTTATTTTTAGAAAATATTTTTTTTTCGAAAATATTTTTTTTCAAAAATTTTTTTTCAAAAATATTTTTTTTTCGAAAATATTTTTTTTTTCAAATTTTTCGAAAATATTTTTTTTCCAAATTTTTTTTCGAGAATACATATTTTTCCAAAAAAAAAAATATATTTTCGAAAATATTTCTTTTTCGAAAATAATATTTTCCCCAATTTTTTTTTCGAAAATAAATATTTTTCCAAAAAAACTCATTTTTTCGAAAATATTTACTTTCCAAAAATTTATTTATTTTCCAAAAATATTTTTTTTTCAAAAATATATTGGTTTCCAAATTTTTTTCGAAAATTTCACGAATTTTTTTTCAAAATTATTTAAATAAAATTAAAAAAAAAAGAAAGAATTTAAAAAAAAATCAGAAAAATAAGAATTTCAGAAAAAAAAAATTGGAAAAAGAATAAGGATGGTGGACGCAAATTTTGCAAACCAACAGAGACCATTTATGTAATTTAGACTAAGGACGGTGGATGCAATTTTCGCAAACCAACAGGGACCATTTATGTAATTTAGACTAAGGACGGTGGATGCAATTTTCGCAAACAAACAGGGACCATTTATGTAATTTAGAAGGGTAAAACTGCCATAATACTTAAAGAAAGACAAAAGTGTCAACATTAGTGCTTAGATAAGATTTTTTTTTTTCACTACTCAAAACTAATATTTTAGGCAAGTATGGTACGTTTTGCCATAATTAACCATATTATTTATTGTTGGACTCTCAATAGTCTTAGCAACTGTTGCATGCATGCATGTTCTCCTTGTTTTTAGTTTCTCTCTACTTTTTTTAGAGTCTTGCCCACCCAAAGAGCCTTAATTATCTAATCTTGTTTCTTAACATACGTACAATTTCGTATATTAGTAACTAGCAATTTTCATCTTCTAGCTATATGTGGAATAAACTTTTATGATATACTGTTAGAAAATTTCTCATAAAATGGTAAACTTTATTTAAAAGACTTATTCACGAGGAAAGAGAGAAAATGTCAGAGTCATTAAAAGTTGGTGAAAGAAAAATCTGTTACGTAGTACATGGAACTCCAAATTGAAATTCAGAATCAAACTAGTTTATGTGTTTAGAGCATGAAACATGAAGGTAACAACATGGAACTATATATTGTTATTGTTTTAAAATGAAAGATAGCAAATGTTTAAGCATTTGTATTTAAAGCACCTGTGAAATTTTCTAAGTGTTTGCTTATCTGAAATCGTTTATGTAGAGACATTTAATATCGCTGAATGCATTACGTTATTGGGTCATGAACGTTAAGTATTTCTGTATTACCATTTTTAGAAGGCTCAGTGTGTACATAATGATTGTACATATATAGGTTTGCAAGTAGCTAGGCAAAGTTTAGACAAAAATGCTTATAAGATGAGCATTTATGTCAAAAGCTAAAGAGCTAGGGAAACCTTTTTGGATACACATAGCTTTGATAACTTATGTTATATGTTGAGAATATATACAAAATTTTAAGTGTATACCTGTGTTTAAGATCTCAATATAAGCCGCTAGACAATTCTTTATCAACTTGCAGAAATTCTATACAATACCAGTTTTATTCATATGGAGTTGGTTGAAATTTTTTATAAGCATACAACAAGTGAACATATAAGAGACAGGATCTGAAGACCGAAGTTGAACATTAATAAAGTTCAATTGTTCATCAATTTAGCCCAAACTATTGGGCCTGTACCCAATAGCTATTTTCTCATGTTTGTTTTTCACCAAAGGCTACATCCCAATAATTTTTTTTTTTTTTTTTCTTTTTTTTTTTTTTTTTTTTAATTTTATCTATTATTATTATTATTATTATTATTATTACTATTACTATTACTATTACTAGGGGTGGCAATTTCTGACCCGACACGAAACCCGACCTGAAACCGACACGAAAATTAACAGGTTCGGGTTGAGCTAAATAGATTGTGGGTCAGGTTTGGGTCGACATATCTAACCCGTTTATTAAACAGGTCAGGTTCAGGTTGGGAATAAAATAAACGGGTCGACCCGCCAACCCGTTTAAATTTTTTTTCTTAATTAAAAATTATTTATATTTAATTATACGGGTTAAATGGGTTAAACGGATCGACCCACTAACCCGTTTAACTCATTTAACTCATGTAATGTTCTAGCTTTTATATATAAAACAGATAAAATGGGTCAACTCGAAACCCGTTTAACATATTCAACCCATGTAACCTATTTAACCTGTCAACCTAAGTATATAAACGGGTTAAATGGGTCAGGTTCGGGTTACGTGTAAACAGGTTAGGGTTGACATAGCTAACCCGATGATTTAAATGGGTCAGGTTCAGGTTGGGGTTTTTTGACCCGTCAACCTGACAACCCGAACCCGCCAACCCGAACCCGACCTGAATTGCCACCCCTAACTATTACTATACTCATCAACAACAATGGCTCTTCACTTGTTTTATAAGCTTCTCTTACAATTCTCTCTATAATACATTTGTCGATGGACCAAACTCCAACAACATTAAAATATTAATAAAAAACCGCCCATAATCATATTGTAAAGTGAAATTTTCGTCAGCCAAAGAAGTGATGGCCTGGCCCGTGTCTGATTTTTTTATAAACATAAACATGGTACCGCCTTTAACCGTTATTCATATCCACATCTTCTCTACCTTTCTGGAACTGGACTTTCTTCTTCCGGAAGTTTGGTTGGCGGTAGCTGCTTTTTGAGCTGCTGATCTTGCTTGTGAACAAAGGGTGTAGCCAGGTTGGTAAATTGCTTGAAATCCATCTACAGGTTTCAGTTTTACATTTAATTGTGGGTTTTAACAATCTATGAGTATTATTATTTTGTAATGCCCTTCTGTAACAGGATAGATGAGGAGTTTGAAGGGATCTATTTGTGAAGTTGAACGAAAAGTTGAGAACGAGATGCGCTAGCTTCAAGGTATTTTTTGTTTGTAATTTCATATTATTGTGTGTTGTCCCCAGCAGAGGAAAGGACTATAGGTGATGGCGCAAGGAAAGTCCTAGCATTAGTTAACATGGTTGTAATAGTTGTATATGTGTTTTAAAAATGATAGGTTCGCTATTCGTTGTAAAGATAGGCTCTTTTGTCTGATATGATTTGTACTCTTAACGGATATGACTTATGTCGTTTTTCATTTGAATGTAACTATATGCTTTCATACGACAATGGAAAAAAGCCTGCAAAAACAGCACCGCCGCAACGCGGCAGGCTCCTCCCCCTCGTTTCATATAAATGACTAGTTGATATAAACTCATCCAAAATGTATATGACTCACATGTAATAATCAAAACATTTCGTACAAGTTCTTAGGACATATAGTAGCTTAAATTGCGTGAACGACAACCACCATATCATCATAAGACATATTTTTCTCCTATTTGCGATTGCTTTCCTTGTTTACATCTATTCATTTCTTTTTTTCTAGTCATCAAGTGTGGCTCGTCTTAAGATTAGCTCGCAAGAGATGCAATATTTGTTGTAAGTTGTGGGCAGGATTTTTATAATCCTTCTTTGTTAGCATGTAGCTTAGTTGGTTCTGGATAGGGAAGGAAACTTCTAATATACCTGGAAATTGTACTCTAAACTTGCGCATTTGGGTTTCTCACTTACTTGGGGATATATTTACCGTTTAGTATCGATCTATGGGTTAAAAAATTCTTGATTATTCTAACTCGAAGTATCATGATAATTGAAATAGTAGTTGTTGATTGTCACTATTCTTGTTGTATTTGCGTAAGACCACATTATAACAAAAATATATTCCGAAGGATATCTCGTTATATTCAAACTTTCAACTATGATAAAAATACGTTCATTTCATATATGGTTATGATAAGTATATGAATTATCTAGTAAAAAGTTATGTTGGTTGTCGATTGTCGAATTAGATCGTGCGTGTATGTATTTTGCACGTTGCATTTTAATCAAAAGAATTCAGATTTCATTTTTACATTTTTATTGTTTCTTTATTAGCTTTCAAATTTTGTTTTCTTTTCTAACCCGTGTGAAATTAATTATTAAACATGTTTTAGAGTACCAAATTAAAAGAAGGAAAAAAAATCGAGGAGGTCATATAAGTTTTTAAATACCTCAAGGATGCTCGATTTTTTCAACCTAGCACATAGGGAGATATCCAAAGACATAATACTATTCTCAAGACATTTACCACACATACACTTATGGTATATAACTAACCAACAACTTCTATTTTCAGCCTATGTGGGATAGAGTGTTAGAATAAAATTTTACAAAATATCTTCATAAAAAAAATGGTAAGAAAGAGATGACACAAGAGTTCCGTCATCTCAACCTGGTCATATTAACATGTACGTGTAAATGAAACTATTCTAAAACTGAAATAAGTATAATGTGAGTCATGCTATCTGCTCTATTGTAAAATTGAATACTGTGTGCAAGCACACAAAGTATAGTTTCATTTTTTTGCCCACATACACTATGTATATTACTAACCAACAAATTCTATCTTCACCATATGTGGGATAAAAGGTTAGAAAAGACCTCCATAAAAAATGGTAAGAAACAGATAATACAAGAGTTATTAACAGTCGGTGAAAGAACGATTTGTTACTCGAAACTCCAAATTAAATTTTTGAAGCAAACTAGTCTACGTGTTTGGAGCAAGAATCATTGGAAGATAACGTGAAATTATACGTTATTGGCTTTTTGATCTAAATATGAAAGGTTGCAATTGTTTAAGCATTGTATTAAAAGAACTTATGATGTTTTTTTCTAAATGTTTTAACGTTTACTTATCTGAAATCGTTTATGTATAAATCTGTATATTGTTCAATTGTTGAATCAAATATGTTTTTGTGTCATGAACCTTAATTTATTTTTGTATTTTGATATTTTCTTTGGACCTAGGTTGTTTTGAAAGCTTAGTATGCTAGTCGCTAAGCGTTTTTTGAATGCTTAATGTATAAATTATGAATGTACAGATATCAGCTTTAAATTGCGTGAATGACAACCACGGTATCATCATAAGACAAAGTTTGCTTATGTTATTAATTGCTTCCCTAGTTTAAATAAGTTTATTACTTCTTTTCTATTCATCAAGTATCGCTCCTCTTAAGATTAGCTCGAGAGAAATTAAAGTTGTGGTCAAGACTTTTATATATCACTGATCGGAGTATAGCTCAACTGGTTTCGAATGAGAAGACTTCTAAAATCCTTAGCTTTATAAAAGTTCACATAATAATTGTACTTTTAACTCGTGTGTATGGCATATGGGTATAGAAATCCTAAAGATGATAATTGTCTTAGGACGAAAATATATAAGACGCTAGATGATACTGTAATAAGATATTCTCCTCGTTATGAACTTTTGTAGATAGATGGTTTTGATATGCGCATAAATTATCCAACGAAACATATATTGCTTATTGAGTTAGATTGTACTGGATTTATTAGCTTAGATTTAAGCTTTAATTTAGTGTAAATTTCGTTTGTCAATAATAATATTATGCTCTTTTACATTCAAGTTTATAAGTTTGAAAATATGGTTTGATTGTATATGCGTAATTTTCTTTTCAATTTTGATTTAATTATTTGGCTTACAAAGTATTCTTTCCTTTTAAGCCATGTGAACTTAATGACAAAATTAATATGGCTAAAACATGTTTTATAGTGAGTACAACCAAAGACAATAAAAGAAATAATTGAGAATTAATATTAACTTACAAATTTGTCATCACCTCACCTACTATTTTAGCAAGCTGAGTGTTGACAATTGTGAAAACATGATACTATTCACAACACAAGTTTATCATGTATGCTATGGTATATTAGTAACAAGCCATTTGTTTCTTCGACGGATGTGGGATAAAATGTTAGTATAGAAAGTTAAAAATGGTCTCCACTTTATATAAAAGACTTTTATCGAAAGAAAGATATCTTGGAACTTTAGATTGAATTTTAGAAGCAACCTAGTTTATGTGTTTGGAGAAGTAAATCATATACACTTTGGACGATAACGTGAAGTTATATGTTGCTATTGCTCTAAAAATGAAAGATTGCATATGTTTAAGCATTGAACCAAAACAACTTAGTGATTTTTTCCAAAAACAAGCGGTTAGCTTTTAATTATCAAAGATCATTTGCGATGAAATTTTTTACATAGTGTTAAAGTAATTTTGCATTATGATAGCCATGGGTTGCGTAACAAACTCGATCATTATGCTGATCACTACACAAGTTTGCATACATGGATATAATCTCCTCGTGAAATTACATGTCAACACGAAGCAAAATGAAGAAGTGAATATTTGTGATTTACTTATTAGATTGAAAAAGTGCATATCAATCTTGTTCATAAGACATATAGTGGCTTCAATTGCGTGAACCGACAAACACAATATTATCATAAGACAAATATTTTCATTAATTCGGATTGCTTTCCTAGTATAAATCTGTTCACTTCTAGTTTTGTAGTCATCAATTACTTCTCATCTTGTTCAAAATAAAGTGTCTCGTCTAAATTTTAGCTAGAGAGATATGAAAATTTTGCTTAAAATTGTGATCTAAGATTTTTATAACTTTTGGTGATGCGTAAGTGAGTTGGTTACGGATGATAAATAATACTTGTAAAATCCTCGGTCTTAAAGATATTTTCATAATACATAAGTGTATGAATTATCTAAGAGGTTTATGTTGGTTTTAGAGTACTTAATTAAAAGAAAAAAGTATCTAAACATGATAATTGAAATAGTAGTTTTGATCGTGAGTATCGTTGTTGTATTTCTGTAAGATCACATTCAATAATAAGTGTATGAATTATACAAAGGATATCCTCGTTGTGAGTTTTTAACCATGATAAAAAAACATGTGCATTTCATATATGGTTATGATAAAGATATGTCCATTCTATAATAAGTGTATGAATTATCTAAGACGTTTATGTTGGTTTTAGAGTACCCAATTAAAAGGAAAAAAGTTGAGAGTTTATATGAGTCCTCGAATTTTCCCAAACCCGTCGGGGTTTTTCAACCCGGCGAATGCGAGAGTATACGAAGACATACACTATTTGTCTCAACACATTTAACAAAAGTACACTTATGGAATATAACTAATCAACAACTTTTATCTTGAGCCTATGTGGGATAGAGTGCTAGAATAAATGGTTAGAAAATATCTTCCTTAAAAATGTAAGAAGGAAATAATTTAATAGTTCTTAACATTTGGTGAAAGAAAGATTTCTAGCATCCTGGATAAATACCATGCATGAATCTTTGAGGACCATTCCATACCAGGGCCGCTTCGTTACAAGTGTATTATCTTGAAATCGAGTTTTCGAAGAATAAGTAAGACATTCTCAAGATGTAGAAAAGGGTTAAACGGGTAAAAAATGTAAAATATTATTGTTATACTTATACTGTTATACAAGTAAAATATATGTAGTTTTTAGTATGTATACTACCTACCCAATTACATCTACCACATTTTGTAGTTTTGGTCGTCGCTCCCCACTATAGTTTTAAACATGAATCATTGTAAGTGAAAAGGTTATTATTTCGCTGGTTTAGATTATATGTTCATGATGTATTTCGATATCAATCAAATTCATAAGATGAACAAAAACCCAAAATAAATATATAGGAGTGGCTAACTGCTCAAACAGTTGATCAAGGAATAATAAAGTACTTGGGCCTGATTGATCGTCGAACGTTTGAGCGTTTCGTTCATAACCTTTCAACCAAACTTGTCACAAAAAGGTCAAGAATCGTGAATGCGTTTCCACTTAATAGGGCTCCTGGTTCATATGAGCGTAATAAAAACCTTGATATTCATATTTAACAGTGTACATATTGGTATATCTTATGAGTAAGTGTTGTTATTAGTTTTATTATCGGACACTCTAGAAAAGTCAAAGATCATTTGAAGACACGGTGAGTAAAATACATAAATTGTGATTTCTTATAACTGAAAAATGGTGTTTACTTATCTTAGTATGGAGTGATCAATTACCTACGTCTGATATATGTAACGATGAAACGTATTGTGGTAATATTTGAAGTAAAAGATTAAAATGGTCTCCACAAGAAAATGCATGCTAAAAATAGAAAAGTAAACATAAAAAAGAGTTAAGAGCTAATCATGCATTTTCAAATAGGAATCCACCTACCATTTTTTTTTTAAAAGTTAGGAAGAGATTACAAATCTATGAACATAATATTACTAGACATGCATAACGCGCATACACTAGAGTATATTAGTTACCAACAACATATTTCTTCGACCTATGTGGGATACAATGTTAAAGTAGAAAGTTAGAAGCTATTTTCATAAAAATTTGGTAAACTGTAATATAAAATACTTTTATGTACATAGAAAGAAAGATATATAGTCACTTGCAACTATGTTATGTTTTTTGAGCACGCAATATGAGGGGGTAAGTTGAAAATATTTGTAAGCATATAACAACCACATAAGATATCACTTCAACCCAAATCAACCGAGCTTTTGTCTAGTAGCTATTTATTTTTTTTCCCAAAGCGTGAGCCTTGGTCTTTTAAAGTCCTAGCCAAATTGCATAAATTAAGATTTGCAAAATCTTTGGTCTTTTAGATATACTCATAAAAAAAAATATTTAAGTTGGTTGTTACTATTGAGTTAGATCGAGCGTGTATTTATTTTGCATGCTGCATTTTAATCAAAAAGAATTTAGATACATTTTTACATTTCTATTTGCTTCTTTATTAGCATTCAATATTTGTTTTCTTTTCTAACTGTAAAATTAAAGATTAAACATGTTTCTATTTGTTTCTTTATTAGCATTCAATATTTGTTTTCTTTTCTAACTATGTGAAATTAAAGATTAAACATGTTTTGCATAACCAAATCAAAATAAAAAAAGCTAAGAGTTCATATGAATTTCCGCATATTTCACGGCAAACCAGATTTTTTTTCAACCTGACAACAGTGAAACATCGGAAGACGTAATAATATTCTCAACACATTTAAGTATTTAACACGCATACACTTATGGTATATAAGTAACCAACAACTTATATCTTGAGCCGATGTGGGATAGAGTGTTAGGATAAAATGTTAGAAAATATCTTTATTAAAAAAATGGTAAAAAGGATATAATTAAAGAGTTCTTAACATTTGATGAAAGAAAAATATGTTACATATGGAACATCAAACTGAAGTTTAGAAATTTTTGGTCATAGATTATTCTTGCACTCATGATACGGGGTTCTCACAAAACGTACCTACAACAAAACTTACAACAAAAGAAAACAAACAAGAAATCACAATCTATGTTTTCATTTTATATACTTTTAACCAATACAAAATGATATTCACTGGTAGCACACAGGACGGTTGGTTTACACTTGGTTTATAAATGCAATGGATGCAGGAAAAATTAACTCGAGTTATAGAATTAATAACGAGCAATTGTAATGAATGTCTCCAAAATAAACCGAAGCCCTAAATTATTCAAGTAGAGATCAATATACACGGCTGTCCGGGAAAAGTATTTCTAAAGTCTGTTAAAAGGATTTCTACTGGAAATATTTTTAAGCATATATAACAAGAGTACAAGACAAAAAATAATTGGGCATGTAAAAAAAAATGCATTATTTCAACCCAAATTATTAGGCCTATGTTTAGCAGTCATCTTCATCTTCTTTTTGAAGGTTTCAAGCCCGGTTGGACCCTTTATATATGCGAAATATGTTGGAAGTTGCGGTCCAATTCTTTTAATGGTGTTAACAATTTAGCATAATTGGTTTGAGATGAGAAATACTTCATCCATCTTAAAATTATTGTCATGTGACAGAAAATACAAATTTAATAAAAATGATGTCATTACAATTTTTAACCATATAAATAGAATATATTCCCTTACACAATCCTCTTTTTATTACTCAAAATGAAAAGTGGACAATTATTTTAAATCATCTCAAAAATGAAATTTGGACTATAATTTTGTGTTAGAGGGAGTAACACTCATAAAATCCTTGGTCTTTTAGGAATTCACATAATAGATATTATTTAAATTCGCCCATGGTTGTAGAAAATATTTTAGAATATAGAGCATCGTTTAGTATGGAACTATGTATAATTAAATATTGATATTGGTTTCTAATAAAACAAATCGTTTATGTAAAAATCTACACGTCGCTCACTGAACTTCGTTTTCGGACATGAACTTAAAGTATCTATGTATTATGAAACTTCATTTGGCCTAAGGTACCCAATTTATAATACCATGTTTTCTTTATGTTATAATCCTCAAAAACTATGTTCATTTAGTTCATATATCCTGTTCAATCAACAAAAATTTACATTATTTTGCGACTTTTCAAAAGCGTCCCGTCTATGAGCTCACAAAGTCACAATAAGTTAGTAGACGTTAGACAATTAAATTTTTCTATCCATTTTCTTTAACTCAACTTTCTAAATACATGTTCTTAAGGCATATAGTATTACTCACTTAAATTTCGTGAATGACAGCCACAATATCATCACAAGACAAACTTTTTCTTTTATTTTTGAGTGCCTCCTTAGCTTAAATCCATTCATTACTTCTTTTCTAATCATCAAGTGTGGCTCCTATTAAGATTAGCTTGAAAGATATGCCAAATTTGCAGATTGTTGCGGTCCAAGACATTAGTTCTTCTAGTGACGTGTAGCTCAGTTGGTTCTAAACGAAAAATAAGATTAACCGAGAAATAAGACTTGCAAAATCCTCGGTCTTTTAAACATTCTCATAATAAATGTACTTTAAACACGTACGTAGATGTGAAAAAGACTTGAGAATTTAGAGCATCGTTTAGCAAGGACTTGTGGGATGTCACTATCATTGTTGTATTTGGGTAAGATTACATTAGAACGATAATATATATGGCTGTTGTTGAAGATAATATATCCCAAAGGATGACTCGTTATAAACTTACAACTATGATTAAAATATGTTCATTTCTTAGCTGGTTTTTATATGTGTACGTATATATATGTATTATCTAACGAGACATGTGTTACTTCTTGAATTATGTTGTACGTGGTTTTATTAGCTCACTTTATCAGTTGAACTTAATTGTAAATTTCATTCATAAATCAAAATATAATGTTATTTTAGACTTAAATTTAACAATGTAAAAAACATATGACATTATTGGCATAATTTGTTTTTCCTTTCTAGTTTTGGCTTAATTATTTGTTAATCATGTTGCTTAATTGTATCACATTAGCAAAACTGAGCGACCTCCAATAAAAAAAGAATAAAAAGCAATAACAAGAAAAGTAAAAAAATCAAGAATTCATATTAATTATCCGGAGTATGTTCTTGTCATGCTATGTATGGTTAGGTTGCAAACGTTTCAAGCATGATGAGAATCAAAATCCTGATAATGTAATACTAATCTAGTCACAAGAAACACACGTACATTATGGTATATTAGTAACCAACAACTTCTTTCTTCGACCTATGTGGGATTGAATGTTTGGATAATTTTTTTTTGTGTTTCAATTGAATTTTATATTGTAAAAGAATGTGTCGCTGGTTGATGTAATAACGAAGGACGTGTCGTTAGTGGTAAGCACACGATGATGGGGTACCTGTTACACAATCTAAGGGCTCGTTTGGTTCGCAGAATGTTTTTAACGGAATTGGAATGTGAATGAATGGAATGTTAACAATTGAAATCCTTAGGATTTAAAATCTGACGGAATTGAAATTTGCAAATACTAACGCATGTTTGGTTGGAAGAAGGAAATGAGAAAAAACAATTATATTTAAATATTTAATAATAATAATAATAATAATAATAATAATAATAATAATAATAATAATAATAATAATAATAATAATAATAATAATAATAATAATAATAAGTGATGTTGAAAGAAAATTGAGAAAAAACTTAATAATAATAATAATAATAATAATAATAATAATAATAATAATAATAATAATAATAATAATAATAATAATAATAATAATAATAATAATAATAGAAATGACAATGATAAAGATAATATGAATTCCATGGAATTATAAACAATCCTCTCATATATGCCATGGAATGTTGAATTCCATATATATGGGATTTTGAAGGAATTTCATTCCATTCCGTTGGCCAAACAAACACAGTAAGGAATGAAATTCATATTCCAAATTCTTTGAATTTGTCAACCAAACACGTTATGGAATGAAATTGGATTCCAATTTCATCAGAATCCTTAGGATTCCACTGAACCAAACGGGCCCTAAGTATATAAGTCTCACAATGTGAAAACCATGAGCAAGGTCATCTCTTCTTAAGCAGCTAGACAATCTTTTATATACTTGCACATAATAGATATAAGAGATTTTTTTCAGCGGAAGTTGACTAAATTATTCATAAGCATATAACAAGAGTACAAGACATAAAAGATAAATGATCCTGGATATAATTATTGGGCCTATGTCTAATGGCCATCTTCATCTTCTTTTTCTTCTTACCTAAAAAGCTTCAAGCCAAATAGTTGTACCCTTATAGTGGCTCAAATTGCGTGGATGATAACCACAATGTTATTATAAAATTATAACACAAGTTTTCTCTAAATTTAAACTGCTTAATTACCTACTTTGACATCGTTGACTATTCATCTTCAAGTCATCTTAAGATTAGCTCGAAATATATTCAACATATGTTGGAAGTAGTGGCCCAAGACTTTTTAATGAGTCATAGCTCATTTGGATTCAAACGAGAAACGGGACTTATAATATCCTTTAATGACGCGTAACTTAGTTTGTATCTCACAAATGTTTTTAACTTGCAAGATCCTGGATGATTTGAAAACAATATACTATGCTTAGTCTAAATTATATTAGTAACAAACTATTTCTTTCTTCAACCAATTGGGGATGTAATGTTAGGATAGAAAGTTAGAAAATGTAACGCTTGAGCTATTAAGAGTTGGTGAAAAAAGGATATGTCACTTGAAAGTTGGAACTCCAAACTGAGATGAAACATGTTCTCGAACCACCAAATTAACCCTTTACCCAAAAACCACCGGCTCGACCTAGAACTTTCCTTGAGCGAATTGATTGCAAAAATATGGAAGCATAGTCATAGATTTGTCTAAGATGTTGATATCTAGAATCATTAGAATGGAACCGTAAATGTTCTTAGGACATATAGTGGCTTAAATGGCGTTTAGACAACCCAAAATCTTGTAGTTCATATCATTAAAAGACACTATTCCTCTAATTTTCAATTCCTAACGTACTTCAAGTCATCAAAGTGTAGCTCCTCTTATAATTAGCTCGGAAGATATACAATATTTTTTGGAGGTTTTGCAAGGGCTTTTAATATCATTCGTCAGTGTGTAGCTGAGTTGGTTCCCGATAGGAAATGAAATTAACTTTTTGTGAAATTTTCATAATGATTTGATGAGTGTCTAAATACTCATCATTTTATACCAATCTGAACTGCCAAAACATATAAAAACACTCAAATATGTATCAAAATACTTAAAATATCTTAAAGGTGTGTTTTATATGTTTCAAATACAAAATATGCAAAAACAGATGAAAAACGTACAAAGTTTGCATAATTGGCAGTTTCAGTCCCTCAAGTTTCATAAATTGGCAAAACTAGTCCCTGGTTATTCTAAAAACATGAAAAAGTCATCAAAGGTCCTTTTTAATCATAAAGTTACATATTTAGTCCTTTGGTGCAAAGTTTCACAAAATTACAAGTTTAGTCCCTGTACTTTGGAAATTGACAGAAATGGTCCCTGGGATGTAAAAACTTTGAGAAATTTAATTTTGGTCCTTGTACTAATAATCTTTTGCAGGAATGGTCCTTGGTGATAAGTTTGGTGAATTTACATGATTAGTCCCTCAACTTTGCAAGTTTGGCAAAAATAGTCCTCGGATATTTAAAAATATGAAAAACATCAAAAATGTCCTTGTACTATTTATTTATGGCAATTATGGTCCTTTGAACTACTTTGGGAAAATACCATTTCAAACCCTCAACATTGCCTAAATTACATTTGTGGTCCTTGTGATTTACCTAAAACCAAACCGGACCCTAATGATATTATTAATCCAATAACAACCCAACACACCAAACTACCCACTATCCTAATCTATCCCACCCTTTTTGTGATCCAGTCCATCAGGCCCAAAATCCAAACCCAACCCTTAATATTATTACCCGGTCAAAATACCGGTCAACACAAACCAAACCACCCAGTCATCCCTAACCTTTCCCCCCCTCACTCACAGTCCACAATACCACCATTTCTACCCACTGATTCACCCCCAACTTGCTCCCCACTCATCTCCCACCTGTCTCTCCAACCCCACAAACCTCCAAAACCTCTAAAAACTTCTCCACGCAAAACACTGACACCCTTGGACTTTTGGCGCGAAAAAGAATTTTAAACGGTTATGATCAAACAAACCATTTCAATGGCTAAGATGTGGTGGGATATGACAAGTGGGTCCCAAAAGCTCTATAAATCAAGAGAGATGCAGCAGAAGAGAAGTATTAGAGTAAAATAGATTAGTTTAGTGTAGTTTTAGTGTCGACTAGTTAATTTAGAATTCCAGTGTAATCTTTAAGCTTTTAAACAATCATTTCAGTTATGTCAGTGTACTTTACAACTTTTGCAATACTTAATTTAAGAGTTCAGTTGATTCTCAGTTTTTGGTATTTCTCAAATTCTCACAAAATCACCATAAGCTTGTAAGCTGTTAGTTGTTGTTATTCTTGAATTCATAAGCTCATTTGAGCTTTGACAAAGCTCAAATAAGCTTAGGAAAACATCATTTAGCTGGTTAGTTCATAAAAGCAAAAATAAGAAAAATATCTAAGAAAATATAAAGAAAATAAAAAGATAGTGTCTGATGAAGAATTGAGCTGAGCAAGGTGTGTTTTGGACTATTTCTGGGTTAGTAGTCTTGTGGAAGACTGTTAGGAAAGTTCTTGGTTGTGGTTCTTTGTTTTCTCAGTTTGAACCATTTGTAAGTCTAATAGCTTGATTTTTCATATTATTATTATTGTTGTTATTAGTAGTAACTTTGTGATCATTTAACTTCCATTTGGTATACTTAATCTATTGCAAACATAAAACCAGTATAGTTAGTTTTAAAATCAACAGTTATAGTATTATATAGCAGTTATAGGGGTGTTTGGTTTAGACTAATTCACCTTCTCTCAGTAGTTATTGTTGTCTAATATTGCTTCATACATATTAGTTTGGGTCTAATACAGTCAAAGAAGCAAAGAAATCAGGGTCTAGATAAGTAAAAGTCAAAATCACACCCCATAATCCTTAACAGTCCACTGTTAAGGATTGTGGATTTGAAACCCATCTCATTAGCTTATAAGTTATAGTTTAAGCTTAATTTAGGTTAATGATAACTTAGTATAACATATACAGTTAGTAGTGATCATTAGAATCTCAAGAAAGTCAAAATAGCTCAAGTTCTATCAAAAGTCAAATTTTTGTTTCTCAGATTTTCTCAATTCTTCAAGGAATTGTTTAGAATTTAGGAATAGGATCTAGGATTTAAATCTTGTTCCTAGTAATAGATTACCAGCTCAAATTTGATTTCTCACCTTCATCATATTTTTAGCATTTTTCCTTTGGGCCCCACTCACCCTCAAACTTACCTGCAGGGCAAGGTATTGCCCTGCATCAGCAGCTCAGTCCCATCACCACCACTTTGGTGGTGATTTGTGACCACCTCAGTGGGCCCCACCTGTCCAAATTAGTTTCCCTCAACCCCCCTCCTACCAAGGAACTTAGATTGACCATTAGTTTGACCTAAGACCCAGTGGACCCCACCTAGATTAGCCATTGAAGTTTGTCCCTATTCTGAGTTCAAAACAGATTTTGGAATAGCTTAATTGGGCTTATTAGCTTTTCTACTGAGCTTATTTAACCAACTAAAGTTTTGACAAGTCCAAATGTCTTATTAGAACCAGAAATATCCATAGTGGGTCCCACACAAGCTCAGAAGAGCTTATTTGCATGATTGGTCAAACTTGGTCAACTGTTTTGATTAATAGCTTATATATAGCTTATTTTTAAGTTGTAAAATATTTGTTTTCATAAAAGTTAGTTGTTTTTATGTATAAAATAGATTTGTAAAAGAAAATTCAAGAAAAACCAACATAAAAATAAGTGATAGTTTCTATTTAATATAATTTAATTTTAATTTTCATTTTTATATTTTTATTAAGTAATCTGTATTTTTATATTTTTATTAATTTCCTTATATATTAAAGTAATTTAAATAATTTTCTTAGATTTTTATATTGTCATTTGATATTTATTAGAATTAAAAATAGTTTTATTAATAATTAATTAATAAGTAAGTTATAAATAGCATAATTAATTTTTATATAGCAACACCTAGTTTTTATATTTTTCCTAGCTTTTATAAGTCATAATATAACTTTAGTAATTTTTCTAGAATTTTTACTGTTCATTTAATAGTTTTTATAATTTAAATAGTTTAATTGGTAATTATTTAATAATTAGAATAATAATTAGTAAACTAGTTTAAAAATATATAAAATAAAGTTTTTATAATTTTTTAGGATTCCCATGATGGTTAATTAGATTTATAAATTTTTCATAATTTTCTAAGTTAGTTTAGTATTATTTGTAAATTTAAAATAGTTTAATTAGTATAATTAATATTAATAGTTTTTAATTAATAGAAAATTCATAAAAAGACAAAAACATTTATTTTTATTTTTTATACTTTCTTCAAGTTCTATTTTAAGTTTAGAAAATATTTTTATAAATTTTTAGTTTAATTTGTAGTGTTAATCATTTTTAGTTTTAATTAAATTAAGTTTTAATTAAATAGTTAAATAGTTATTAATTAAATAATTAATAATAAATAATATAATAATCTAAAAAATAGTTTTATTTTTAATTTAATTTAATTTTATTTTAAGTTTAAGTTTATAGAATTTTCATTTTTAACCCTTGTAGTTTATTTTTCTTAAAACTCACCTTTTTCTCAGTACGCAGTCGCGTCTGATTTTTAAATTGGTGTACGTTTATACGTTTTAGATATCTAGGTTTTACGTAATCACTCTAAATAGTTTATTTAAGTTATTTTAAGTTATAAAACCCTAGTTAAACACACACACACACTTTTATACCTTCTCTGTTCACATTCACTAATCACAGATTCGTTTTTAATCATCACAACCTCGTTGGGACATTACGACCCGGGAAAACACTGTATTCCTCGGAAGCATTTGCCTCAGCTGTTTGACTATTACAGTTGGCCATTCACAAGTGGCTGATCAATAATTATCTGACTGTTTGAGGCGAATCAAAATTTGGCGCCGCTGCCGGGGAGGTTGTGCGCTTATTTTAAACGATTTTGCGTATTAGTGAATTTGGATATACATCCATTGTATATTTACCATCTTTTATCCATATTTCTATAAAACAAAACACAAAAATATTCACCTTTATACCCCTACCTATTTGATTCTTCATTCCTCATCCCCAAAACCCTTTGATTCTACTTTCTTCCACTTATCTCATAATTAATTCCAATGGCATCTCTCGATGACGATTTCTTTAAACAAAGGGCCTGTAAAAGCAAAGTTGAGAAACTTGTGGCCTTGTCCAAAATATCGAGATGTCATGTTGATTATGATAGACCACCAATTCATATTCCCTCTCCAGTGAGGGAAATGGAACGAGAAACCGAGGTGACAAAGGACCTTGTACTTTCCTCTGACGATGGAGGTGCTAAATACGTCCAAACCACGGTTGTCCAAAAACCTGAGCTCACAAATGCTCCTAAACCTTCAAAAATCAATCCTGATCTTTCACGGTTTACGGTTAAAAGTTTGTCAAGCAAACGTACAGAGCTTAGGGCAATTACTGAAAAGAACGATTTACCCAACCTTCACAATTATCAAAAACAAAAACCCGAGACCATAACGGAAGTGATGGAAATTGCTAGCTCTCAGAGCACACCACTTGTCCCACCTCCAGATTTTGTTCCTTGTGTCGGTTGTGGTGAGCCGCTTTTCGGTTTTCCATGTCATTGGTGTACATGTGAACAATGTGGTAATGATATCCAAAACGGGAGTTGTTTGTTTTGTGGATCGAGTAATTCATTTGCTTATGATCCTAATCAAAACTCATTCAACGACTCCTCAAATTTTTCCAATTACCCATCACATTCATACGAGCAAGAATCATATTATCCAAATCTCAATGATGCTTCGTATCAAAATACACCAAACCAGACTCAACAGTTTAACTGTTGAGAGTATTGTGGTGGTTCACACTACAGTTTTGATTGTCAAACTAGGAATCTGTTTGTCTATGAACAGGTTCCTAATAACAATTATGACTTAAAAACATACGACTCACAACCACATCAGTTTAACTGTTGTGAGTACTGTGGAGGTCCACACTTTAGCTCTGATTGTCAAACAAGGAATCCATTTCCTTGTAACAATTATGACTATTCGTTTCAAGACCCACCTCCACAGTGCCAAATAAACCAAGCAACTCCTCACATCCAGCAAGACCCTTATATAGAGGTTCTTGAGAAACTCAAAGATCTTAAGGAGGAGTTGGCTAATATGTCGTCTCACAATGCACCAAGTTCTTCTTGTGTATATTGTGGGGGTCCTCATAATGATGATCAATGTCAACCTTCTGGTTTTGACACATTCACACCCCCACAGTCTCCACTCATTCCATCTTCTCGTGATAAGTCTATCGCGGAATTACTTGCTGAAGGTCGTGCAGCTGGAAACAAAAGAAGTATGGAAGAATTACGAGTCTTAGAACAAGCAGCTATAACACGTATCAAATTTCAAAATGCTGCTCTTCTCTATGAGGATGATGAAAGTGATGATACCTCATCATGTTCATCAGTTGAGACTCCTTCCATGGATATACAGGGAGAAAATAATATAACTGAATCACCAGCAGTAGAAATAATGGAACTTGTAGACACCATTACTGCTAGTCCTTCTCAGCTCCCTCTGTATGTTATCACACCCGAGGTTCCCACTCCCTCTCTGAACATGGGGGACGAGCATCTTGACACAATTTCTGCAAAGGAATCGGACGAATTCATAAAGTCTAGTGTTGAGAACCTTGTCCCAATCCCAAGTGAGTCACATGGAATTTTTGATCTTATGTGTGATATTCCTTTCTCCCCTAATAATCCAAATGAACAAATTGAAACTGTCTCTGATTCCAGTAATGATTGTTTATCTTATGGAGACATCGAATTTGTTGATGCATCACTTCCCGAGTCTAATAATGACTATCTTTTTGAAGAGTTCGCTGATGAACTCTCTCATATGGATCCCATCCCACCAAGGGATGAAAATGAAGTCTTTGACTTTGAAGCGGACTTGAGAGAGTTAGAATTCTTACCTACTCATGATCCTGCGTTTGAACTCATTCAGATCAATCCACTTCCTCCGGAAAGTGAAAATGATTTGGACGAATTCGAAGCTTTTATGACTGAAGATAGTTCAATTTCATACGAAGTTGATGTTAATTATCTTGATCCCGAGGGGGATATTCTTTTTCTAGAAAGTTTGTTAAACGAAGATCCATTTTCCCCTCTTCCACAACTTCATAATAAGGAAATCAAATCAGTTGAGGAAACTGATAAATTTCCTGAGATCAAGCTTAAGGACTTGCCTCCTCCACTTGAATATGCATTTCTTGAGGAGGAAGTTCTTATCTTAATTGCTATTTAGATCTCCCTACTTTCCTTCACCTATCGGGTGATTTCTCCTATTCTTCACTCCTTCGGGAATGAAGACACTATCTTTGACCCCGGCATTCTCATTTATAAATTATGAGCCGGGTACTTGTCTCATCGGTGTGGAACTTTCACGTGCTTCAAATGTTTATCCGAACATCTTGAATGAAAGTCTGATTGAGATTGTCTCTTCCACTTACTTCCCCATAGATTTTTTAATTGCTTTTTCTCCCGGTCTGTTTAGGACTTCTTTATTACAGTTAACCATTCACAAGCGGTTAGCTTGCGTGATAAACCTGACAGTTTGGGAGAAAATAAATCAAATACGGGGTCGAGTCAAGCTAGTGACTCGGGAATCAAAAACATTAGCAAAAACATGGGTTTTCACCCGTGTGTAACACCCTAGTGTGGGGGAGATGCCCCACATGTTGTATATATATATCTCTAAAAAAAATAAAAAAATAAATAAAAAAAAATAAAAAAATGTACATATAGTGATAGCTTCTATTTAAGAAGTTTTATCTAAAAAAATAATTGTATGTATATACATTTTAAAGGCTATGTAATATTTTCTTCTTACGTTCTAAGTTCGGTTTAACACCCGGTACTTTGAATATTGAGGACAATATTCAGTTCTAAGTGTGGGGGGAGATTCGTTATTCTAACGAATTTAAACACATGTTCCATCAAGAACCCCCATTTTAGCCAAAATTTAAAAAAAAAAATTTCTCACTTAGAACGCAATAAATGGTATCAATCCTCCATGTCTAACCCACAACAGGATTGGCTAATCCAGGAGCAAACGGTTCTTGGTAAAGATAACTCAAACCCGTTTATGGCTTGCAATTTGCCAAAAATTGTATGGTTCCTCAACTCCCCATTATCCTCAAAAGCTAATGAGTTGGCTAGCCCGCAAGATTATGGCTTGTGGTAAAGGCTGTGGAAAAACCATAATTGGTAATCAGCTCACCAAGATGTTGACTATTCCATCAAGAGTTGGCTAGTCCAGAAGCAAACGGCTTTTGGTAAAGACTAATCAAATCCGTTGACAGCTGGTGGTTTGCTCAAAATCACACGGTTATCAGGTGTGCCACAGTTCTTACACCTGGCTACTCCAGAAGTGATGGCTTTTGGTAAAGAGTTTTTCAAATCCATTAAGTTTTTCTCAAATAGATTGCTAGGGACTAGTAATAGTTTAGTGTGGGGGATTGATGAGTGTCTAAATACTCATCATTTTATACCAATCTGAACTGCCAAAACATATAAAAACACTCAAATATGTATCAAAATACTTAAAATATCTTAAAGGTGTGTTTTATATGTTTCAAATACAAAATATGCAAAAACAGATGAAAAACGTACAAAGTTTGCATAATTGGCAGTTTCAGTCCCTCAAGTTTCATAAATTGGCAAAACTAGTCCCTGGTTATTCTAAAAACATGAAAAAGTCATCAAAGGTCCTTTTTAATCATAAAGTTACATATTTAGTCCTTTGGTGCAAAGTTTCACAAAATTACAAGTTTAGTCCCTGTACTTTGGAAATTGACAGAAATGGTCCCTGGGATGTAAAAACTTTGAGAAATTTAATTTTGGTCCTTGTACTAATAATCTTTTGCAGGAATGGTCCTTGGTGATAAGTTTGGTGAATTTACATGATTAGTCCCTCAACTTTGCAAGTTTGGCAAAAATAGTCCTCGGATATTTAAAAATATGAAAAACATCAAAAATGTCCTTGTACTATTTATTTATGGCAATTATGGTCCTTTGAACTACTTTGGGAAAATACCATTTCAAACCCTCAACATTGCCTAAATTACATTTGTGGTCCTTGTGATTTACCTAAAACCAAACCGGACCCTAATGATATTATTAATCCAATAACAACCCAACACACCAAACTACCCACTATCCTAATCTATCCCACCCTTTTTGTGATCCAGTCCATCAGGCCCAAAATCCAAACCCAACCCTTAATATTATTACCCGGTCAAAATACCGGTCAACACAAACCAAACCACCCAGTCATCCCTAACCTTTCCCCCCCTCACTCACAGTCCACAATACCACCATTTCTACCCACTGATTCACCCCCAACTTGCTCCCCACTCATCTCCCACCTGTCTCTCCAACCCCACAAACCTCCAAAACCTCTAAAAACTTCTCCACGCAAAACACTGACACCCTTGGACTTTTGGCGCGAAAAAGAATTTTAAACGGTTATGATCAAACAAACCATTTCAATGGCTAAGATGTGGTGGGATATGACAAGTGGGTCCCAAAAGCTCTATAAATCAAGAGAGATGCAGCAGAAGAGAAGTATTAGAGTAAAATAGATTAGTTTAGTGTAGTTTTAGTGTCGACTAGTTAATTTAGAATTCCAGTGTAATCTTTAAGCTTTTAAACAATCATTTCAGTTATGTCAGTGTACTTTACAACTTTTGCAATACTTAATTTAAGAGTTCAGTTGATTCTCAGTTTTTGGTATTTCTCAAATTCTCACAAAATCACCATAAGCTTGTAAGCTGTTAGTTGTTGTTATTCTTGAATTCATAAGCTCATTTGAGCTTTGACAAAGCTCAAATAAGCTTAGGAAAACATCATTTAGCTGGTTAGTTCATAAAAGCAAAAATAAGAAAAATATCTAAGAAAATATAAAGAAAATAAAAAGATAGTGTCTGATGAAGAATTGAGCTGAGCAAGGTGTGTTTTGGACTATTTCTGGGTTAGTAGTCTTGTGGAAGACTGTTAGGAAAGTTCTTGGTTGTGGTTCTTTGTTTTCTCAGTTTGAACCATTTGTAAGTCTAATAGCTTGATTTTTCATATTATTATTATTGTTGTTATTAGTAGTAACTTTGTGATCATTTAACTTCCATTTGGTATACTTAATCTATTGCAAACATAAAACCAGTATAGTTAGTTTTAAAATCAACAGTTATAGTATTATATAGCAGTTATAGGGGTGTTTGGTTTAGACTAATTCACCTTCTCTCAGTAGTTATTGTTGTCTAATATTGCTTCATACATATTATTTTGGGTCTAATACAGTCAAAGAAGCAAAGAAATCAGGGTCTAGATAAGTAAAAGTCAAAATCACACCCCATAATCCTTAACAGTCCACTGTTAAGGATTGTGGATTTGAAACCCATCTCATTAGCTTATAAGTTATAGTTTAAGCTTAATTTAGGTTAATGATAACTTAGTATAACATATACAGTTAGTAGTGATCATTAGAATCTCAAGAAAGTCAAAATAGCTCAAGTTCTATCAAAAGTCAAATTTTTGTTTCTCAGATTTTCTCAATTCTTCAAGGAATTGTTTAGAATTTAGGAATAGGATCTAGGATTTAAATCTTGTTCCTAGTAATAGATTACCAGCTCAAATTTGATTTCTCACCTTCATCATATTTTTAGCATTTTTCCTTTGGGCCCCACTCACCCTCAAACTTACCTGCAGGGCAAGGTATTGCCCTGCATCAGCAGCTCAGTCCCATCACCACCACTTTGGTGGTGATTTGTGACCATCTCAGTGGGCCCCACCTGTCCAAATTAGTTTCCCTCAACCCCCCTCCTACCAAGGAACTTAGATTGACCATTAGTTTGACCTAACACCCAGTGGACCCCACCTAGATTAGCCATTGAAGTTTGTCCCTATTCTGAGTTCAAAACAGATTTTGGAATAGCTTAATTGGGCTTATTAGCTTTTCTACTGAGCTTATTTAACCAACTAAAGTTTTGACAAGTCCAAATATCTTATTAGAACCAGAAATATCCATAGTGGGTCCCACACAAGCTCAGAAGAGCTTATTTGCATGATTGGTCAAACTTGGTCAACTGTTTTGATTAATAGCTTATATATAGCTTATTTTTAAGTTGTAAAATATTTGTTTTCACAAAATTTAGTTGTTTTTATGTATAAAATAGATTTGTAAAAGAAAATTCAAGAAAAACCAACATAAAAATAAGTGATAGTTTCTATTTAATATAATTTAATTTTAATTTTCATTTTTATATTTTTATTAAGTAATCTGTATTTTTATATTTTTATTAATTTCCTTATATATTAAAGTAATTTAAATAATTTTCTTAGATTTTTATATTGTCATTTGATATTTATTAGAATTAAAAATAGTTTTATTAATAATTAATTAATAAGTAAGTTATAAATAGCATAATTAATTTTTATATAGCAACACCTAGTTTTTATATTTTTCCTAGCTTTTATAAGTCATAATATAACTTTAGTAATTTTTCTAGAATTTTTACTGTTCATTTAATAGTTTTTATAATTTAAATAGTTTAATTGGTAATTATTTAATAATTAGAATAATAATTAGTAAACTAGTTTAAAAATATATAAAATAAAGTTTTTATAATTTTTTAGGATTCCCATGATGGTTAATTAGATTTATAAATTTTTCATAATTTTCTAAGTTAGTTTAGTATTATTTGTAAATTTAAAATAGTTTAATTAGTATAATTAATATTAATAGTTTTTAATTAATAGAAAATTCATAAAAAGACAAAAACATTTATTTTTATTTTTTATACTTTCTTCAAGTTCTATTTTAAGTTTAGAAAATATTTTTATAAATTTTTAGTTTAATTTGTAGTGTTAATCATTTTTAGTTTTAATTAAATTAAGTTTTAATTAAATAGTTAAATAGTTATTAATTAAATAATTAATAATAAATAATATAATAATCTAAAAAATAGTTTTATTTTTAATTTAATTTAATTTTATTTTAAGTTTAAGTTTATAGAATTTTCATTTTTAACCCTTGTAGTTTATTTTTCTTAAAACTCACCTTTTTCTCAGTACGCAGTCGCGTCTGATTTTTAAATTGGTGTACGTTTATACGTTTTAGATATCTAGGTTTTACGTAATCACTCTAAATAGTTTATTTAAGTTATTTTAAGTTATAAAACCCTATTTAAACACACACACACACTTTTATACCTTCTCTGTTCACATTCACTAATCACAGATTCGTTTTTAATCATCACAACCTCGTTGGGACATTACGACCCGGGAAAACACTGTATTCCTCGGAAGCATTTGCCTCAGCTGTTTGACTATTACAATTGGCCATTCACAAGTGGCTGATCAATAATTATCTGACTGTTTGAGGCGAATCATGATTGTACTTCAAACTCGCGTGTGGGTTTCTCGTAGATATGGTAATATAGAGCATCGTTTAAATGGTGTTTAGACAACCCAAAATCTTGTAGTTCATATCATTATAAGACACTATTCCTCTAATTTTCAATTCCTAATGTACTTCAAGTCATCAAAATGTAGTTCCTCTTATAATTAGCTCGGAAGATATACAATATTTTTCGGAGGTTGTGCAAGGGTTTTTAATATCATTCGTCAGTGTGTAGCTGAGTTGGTTCCCGATAGGAAATGAAATTAACTTTTTGTGAAATTTTCATAATGATTGTACTTCAAACTCGCGTGTGGGTTTCTCGTAGATATGGTAATATAGAGCATCGTTTAACATAAGCTTGTTGGTTTAGAAATCACTAGCTAGATGATAATAACATGTTCCGAAGAATATCTTAACTTTCAACTATCATAAAATTCTGTTCATTCCGTATATGGTTACTATCTATACTACTATATAATGTATTTGGCACTATTCTATAATTAGAAAGGCTTAAAAATTCAGACTTTTACTTACTAATTATGGAAACAACCACCCCTAACAATCACCCCAACAATTTATAACCACTTCAACAACCACCCCCAACAATTTATAACCACCTCAACAACCACCCCAACAACCACTTTCCACCACCCCACATCCCTCCTCTTTACCCCAATAATCCGCCCCCGCATCGTGCGGGCACATTTTTAGTATGTGTATGAATTATCTAAGAGATTTATGTTGCTTGCTGACCGTTAAGTTAGATCATCTGCGTAAATATATTTTGCATGTCGCATTTTAATAACATACATTTTTACATATTTATACATTTTAATAAAAAAGGTGAGAGTTTATATAAGTTTTCTAATTCTCACAAACGAGGATGTTCACCCGCGCGTTGCTGCGGGGCATCTGTATACGATCGTTTAGCATGCAGTATCTTCATATGATAAGCTGTTAAGGGAAGTTAGTGTTACAAAACAGGACTGAAATGGGACACCTCATTTCTAACCATGTTGTGCTAATAGTAAAGAAAAAGATATCCAAAGCATCAGCAAAAGAAAACATCTAAAGGTGTTGCTACAATATATCCAATTGACAGATTGTATTATATTGTCTTATAAGCTTTAAGGAAATGCAATACTGCCAGCAACATCTATGAATTATTCAATTTGAAAGTTTGAGTAATGTTCAGTTCCTACTAATAATATTTAGACATCTAAGATAACAATACTGCTAGCAACCTACTACCTGCATAAAATTGAATCATAAAATTACATGGAATTGGTGCTACAACAAATCCTTTATCTTTATTAAAAAAGAAACATGTAACAAAATATTAATTCACATGCATCAAAAATGAAAAGAACAAAATATTTATTAGTGCTCCAAATAGCAGGTTGTTCTTATCCTTTTTTTTAACAACCATAAATAGGTAACAGTGATGCAATACCATTTAATGAACACCCCTGACTGCAGCAGCAAGATGCGCCAACAGCAGCAACCATTTGTGTCAGCGGTAGCAACAACAATCTGCATCACCAACAACACCATGTTGTGTCATAAGCAAGTCGCATCAGCATCAACAATAGCAATAATCTGCAGAAAATTAGAAGAAAAAATCAGCAACTTTCATAGGTTCTGTTAATGTAGTGAAGAAATTTTAACAAAAGCAAATCAAATACGCGTCTTTAATATATGTGGAAAACTTGTTCACGACCTCTTCTTTAAGGGTGACACTCATCGTTACATTTTCAAAGTAGGCTATCTTTATTTTGAAATATTTTTGTACAGGAAAAGTGGGACTTGATGACCATTAAAGTGAGCCACCAATGTATCAAAGCAATACACTACCATTTCCTTCTTTGTCGATACTATCTTCTGTTTTCTTTAGTTTGAAAAATATTTGAGTCTAAAAAATGTAGACAAATGAAATTTGATCAACAAAATATTGGAAACATATATGCAACTGACACACACACACGCCTCTTTAATAACTCAGAAAAGCAAAGCAAGATAGGTTGAAACATATAGCAAGTATCATTTGTATCGTATATTATCAGAATGATAAGGTAAGAAGCTCACATTTTAAAAAAGGGGAGTTTATCGGCTTTTTTTTTTCTTTTTTTTAATAAACCCATAAATAAGCTAATTGCAAACGTTTTTTTTTCCCTATTGCACTCATTCTACCACCTGATTATTATAAAACATGACTTCAATTGATCCGTTTATACGTTAATGTGTCAAAGCGACCACCTCTAAACTAAATCTCAATGATGCAAAAGCTAGCTGGGTAAGGAAAACACAATTTTTGCATATGGATAGGCGTATGAGGACATTTCAGATATCCTGAATACGACCGTACTTTACACACTTCACGACCCCAAAATGAAATAGTTGGTTGTTACTGATTTGGATTGACAACGTGGCAACGAAAGTAAGGGAACTTAAACTACCTATATGTAAGTTATAAAAAGAAAAAGGGGCGTCACTAACATTGACATGTCGTCACTGGTGTGCCTGATGGTCCATCGTCTGTTATTGAAGACCAGCTTTGTGAACCATGCGAGCTTACAACCCTACAATGATGAAGACATAAATGATTAACAAATCGGCAGTCCAGGTTACAATAAGATTTTAGAATACATGTGTCTTTATATTTGAACCAACCTGCACACATCTCGTCAAACCCTCTTTTGCAAGGACCATATGCATTCTAGTGGGTGGCTGAAATTTGAATGGAATCTCGCAAGCCTATGACTGCAATCACCAAACAAAAAATAAACAAATTTGGAGACCTGCGCGTATAAAGTGTGGTCTGCCACATCATAACATCTGAATCTGATTAAAAATATCTAAAACATGTTACCTTCGGCCGAGCATGCTTGTTGGTTGACTGTTTGCTCTTGCATACATGTGACAGGATCAGAAATGGATTCAGAAACCTGATCATGTTCTGTGCAAAATCTCAGGTGTCTTCTTCTGCACAAAAAATTATGCAAATTAAAGCATGAACATGATAGATATTTTTACCAAAAGGCAAGCTTTGGCTTACGAAAAAGCAAGATTGCGAGAACTGTGAAAAGGAGTAGATGATTCACAAAGGCCAACTATGACAACTCCTTTAAGTTTTATCCGGAGCATTACTTTTTCAGATAAGAATAAGAAAGTTGAAAACAACCCCTTAGGTCACTCCAGCGATATAATTTAATGTATTTCTTAAACAGGTTGTTATTTAAGTCAGTTGAGAATAATCCTAGTATCTAAAATGGGTCACATTAATCTTTTTTACAATCAAGAAGGTTCTTTTCTAGCTATAGATTGACTGAAAATTGAATTATTTTGAATGATGGGATGAATGCTGTGAAGGTTGGTGAGTCGTTTATCTCTATTGATATCAGAGAGAAAATAGCATTTAGTGAAAACTATCCATATATAGTTAGTGATCTGTTTCACATATTTTATCTAGTTGCGCTTACTTATCGCTATCCACACAACCTTTTATAAAGACATAATGTGTTTCTGTAAGAACCAACCTATTCTTGTCTAATCGAGATTTGGACAGCAAAAGTAAAACCATAAGCATTAACATTGTCATAACCCAACAATCTATTCATAATACATATAATTTTTTTTAGCATGCCAAAACTGCGAAGCGTCTTTTATTCTATTCATCAAAAAAGAATGTGCGTAAAGTGACACAAAGAGCTGCACATACTGATAAAAGAGCTGATTTTAGAAAGCTGATTAGTATTTGGAGTGATTAAGGTTTTACCTCTATTGATCTGTCCAAGTCTGCAGGTTTGATATCCATGAGATCCAGTTATTCTGTTCATACGAACGATACTATTAACACAGTAACACCCTAATACACAACGACTAATTGGAACATATACAGGTGGAGGTAAAAACGGTTAATAAGTATTTGCATTGGTAAACGAAATAAGAACTGCAACGCGGAATGTTAACAGCAGCAAACGTAAGTTCCTAACCTTCGCTGTTGTTTGCGGTCGGGGATGGTTGCGTGGTGCCAGTTGTCAAAGGCACATCATTCGAAGATGAAGGAACCGCTGTATATGTGGCTGTTGCCCCTCCAGTAGTTAGCACGAACTCTTGCAGACGCTACGGCAACTGCTGACCAGGCCGTCCATCAGGTGTGTAGGAATTTGGTTGAAGTTGAAACTGATCGCTACCTAGTATACAAATGTCAACATACACCAAGCCATCAGATAATGGAAGTTAAAAAAAAGGTCGGAACTCATTATACACACAACCAGAGATAGTGACTAATGGGTACTGACCTTGTGTGCCACGCTTAGCACACTGCAACGTGCGTGGAATTTGTTTAGCAGATTTACTAACGGAACAACGTTCAGCTATGGTAGACGAACGGGGAACCCTGGTTTTACGGGGAGGTTGTCCACCAAAAGGCACTGATGCCAATTGAAAAAAACATCAAACATTTACTATAAGTAATTATTTAAAAGAAAAGATTGATAAACAATAGTTACTGATGTTAAATGCAATACATTGGTCATCACTAACAACCTAACGGTACCTTCCATTGGTCTTTTGCCTTTATTATTGCCAACTTTTGTGTGTGGTACATGGGAAGCTACAGGAACTTTAAGGGTATCCCGAATGCTTACCTATGGATGAAAATGATGGAGAAGGATGTTGCGCCATATGCTGTTCAGTCGGCACAGAACAGCCGACTCCCATCTCCATGCAAGGCTGTCATGTACTCAACTGGTGAGTAGTATGTACAGCACTGGGCGCCACTAATTCAGTTGCATCTGCTAAAAATGTATCGTCACCTACGTAATAGGAAATCAAGCAAGGGTTAAAACATATGTGACAGAACAGCCGATAAACAATAAACATTCACATAAAATAGTAAACAATGAATTACTGCAAGTTTGGCTGCAAGATAGGCAGTTTGAATTATCCAAATTGCTTCTGCTTATTTTCTTACATTGGCACACCAAATAATATGATACAAAGAATACCAACTGATAGAAAGTATATAACATGTCTTACAATACCTGATTCATATTTGAAGACGTAAAACAATCATACCGTAAAGTAGCCTCCCTAACGCTATCGGCCTTTTCTTCACAGCGTCCTGTGCAATATCCTATTTCGAACAATAAAAATATATTAAACAAAAAGAATCATCCAACATTTAACAAAAAACAATGATTCAAAGTTTCAGTGTATATACATCAACAAATAATTTTCCATATTGTTCCTCTTGTGTCGACTAACCTGAAGTGAAGCTCTAACATCAGAAAAAGAGAAATAGGATCACCAATGCCCACTCCTGTTTCGACAGCTGACATAGTTACCCCTCCATACTATGGCTCGCCACCTGCAAATCCAGATAGTAGAAATAATAAGTTACAAACCAACCATCTCTTTGCAAATCCAGTTGTTTCCACAGTAAATATGGCACGTGATCACCGTACTCTACATACAGACCCACGTACCAGAAATGAAGGCATCTCTTCTTCTGAAGTGACTTCAGTTTCTGTAATATCAGCGGGTGTGCATCAGATTTTATATTGAAGGATGAAAGCCATATACTGACCATGCTTTAAGGACCAAGAGGTGCACCAGATTTCATGCTCCAATTGCATACTTCTAGCTTATTTAAATTTGTTTTCTAACCTTAAAAAGTGAGCATGTACCAATGGATGTAGTTTCTCTAAAATAAGCATTCAATCCCAACAATCAAAACGACATAATTTTGCATTTTAGTATTCAATATATAAAGGAAAAAAAGAAATGTAGACTAACCATATCATAATCATCGGTGTTTTGTTGGTTTCTGTTGGCAGTGCTATTTGAGGAGCCAACTCTCCATGTCGCTTAAAATTGGTGAATGCGATTTCACTCCATACACCAAGTGCCTCACACAATGCCCTGCGAATGATGAAACTCACGCCTGCGAGTGATGACACCAATCAGAAAACATAAGAAACACAACCATTTCAATATGAATATCGCAATGTGATTTAGGTGTTTCAGTTACTAAATCTATATACCACCACCCCTCTGCTTATAATATCCCATCTCATAATTTTTCACCATCTCATAATTTTTCGCCAGTTCATACTGGAAAAAAAATAATTAAAAAAATGAAATTAGGTTATACCTTCTTATCATTGACAAACACCAACAACCTCAATTGAGCCGATTTATAACACCTTCCACCAAAAAATCCCTGAAAAATTTAGAAGCATCATTTCAATTACAATCAATTACGGTGCATTAAAAATTGCTTAAAAACATACAAAACAAAACCCCCAATTTTTTGTAAATAAAGTGAAACTCCAATTAATCAAAACATAAAAAACAAAACCCCTAATTTTTCTCTATATAAATATGAATCTAAAAGACATAAATTAGGTAAATGAAAAGGTACCTAATGATTCTAATACCTTCGTGATTACATTAGTAACAAAATCATCAATCGCTTCCCTCAACGGCAGCCCCGTCGTATCGAAATCAACTCTGACCATTATATTTGCCAACATAATACATTAGGCTGGTGTCTGATTTGTTTATTGTGTTTTGATGTGGGTGTTTTTGTTTCGTGTCTGTGTGTGTGTTTGTGAGGAAGAACCAGAACAATTAAACCCAACCCCATTAGATTCAACATAAATAAAACCAAAGCGATGTTGGTGATGATTTTGTGTTATGTGGAAAATGTAGGAGGGTTCTGGAAATAGGGAGGGAAATGGGGAGAGAGTAGAACGTTATAATCAATGTAGTGTAGAAACTGTAGATATTATTTTAATATTTTTGTACTGTTTTGTACTGTAGACTGTAGCTACATCCACGGGAAATGTAATATTTGTATAATGTGTTAGATTTTTTAAATCCAATACAAACGTGAGACTTAGAAAACATAATACTATTTCTCAACACATTTAACATATGTACACTCTTGGTGTATAAGTAACCAACAACTTCTATATTTGGCCGATGTGGGAGAAAGTGTAAAAATAGAATGTTACAAAATATCTTCATTGAAAAAATGTTAAGATAGAGAGTATTCAAGAGTTCTTAACATTTGTTATTTAGAAGCAACTTTTTTTTTTTTTTTTTTTTTTTTTTTTTTTTTTTTTTTCCTTCTGAATCCAATGTTAAATTATATTCAAAAAGAAAAATTAAACTTTTTTACAAGCAAGTTTCAAACGTTTTGATCTAAACAAAATAAAGCAACTTAAATCTCATAATAATCTTCTTGTGCCAAACCAAATACGAGTGCCATCTTCGAATTTCTTGACACCATCCCTCCGCATTGTGCTTAATCTATTTCGCACCATAACGTCAATCATTCTCACCAAGATAGTGTTGGTGATCAGGTTTTCTCCATGTCGTTTTCTATTCCTCTCTATCCACAAAGAGTGTATGGTAGCTTGGAATGCATACCTTACAATGAAGAGGAGCATATCGATCCTTGCATTTAGAGAGATTTGGTTCTAGATGTTTGTCCATTCCCACGTATAATCAGAACCCATCAGCCCCCCCCCCCCCCCCCCCCCCCCCCACCAATGCTCCCCATATTTGCCTCGAGTATTGACAATCGAAGAACAAGTGTTCCCGAGTCTCCTTCGGTTCCGCACAAAAAGAACAGCCAATGTGTACATTTGTGTTCCAACACTCGATTCTCTCACCCGTGGCAAGCCTATTCTTTGCTGCGAGCCAGGTCATAAAAGCAAACTTTGGAGTAGCGAAAGAAAACCAAATACCTCGATGACAGTCCCAAGTAGGGCTAGGACCACGTAAGATCTGCCATGTTTCCTTCGATCGAAACCGGTCAGAGTAAGTATTGTCCTTTTGACGCCACAAAAACTCATCCGCTTGCCCATGAACATGTCGTTCTTTCAACATCAAGATTTGATGCTCTACTTGATTAAGAAGTGCATTTCGATGTCTTCGCTTCCTGTTTCTCTCCATTACCTCTCCAGGTGTTGTTTGATTAAGAAGCAACTCCTTTATGTGTTTATAACAAGAAACATAAAGGCAAAGAAAAATGGATTAGCTTTTAGTTTTCTGAAATCGTCTGTATAAAAATCTATATGCTATTGTATAAGTTAAGTGTTCAGGCCATGAATCCAACTTGTTTAGGTTTGTTTAAAAACTTGTAACTAGGCAACATTTAGGACAAAGTTGACAAGATGAGCATTATGTTAAAATCTCGTATCTCTTGCGTATGCTTGTGATAGTTCTTCGCCTCATAACATTCTTGTGAATATCACCGTTATTCCTTCGAATAGTTGGTTTTGATATACATGAAAAACTAAAACTGATTAAATGAGTTACCTGAAAATATATTAAGAATTGAGTGGTCATTAGTATTACGAACATCGTTCATCACTACTCTCAGTTTAGCACCAAATCCGTTTAACCTCTCACCACTCTCATCGATTTTACTTCTCCATGATCACTGCAGTCACTGACAAAAAGAACGTTAACTTTCCTCGTGGTACAAACAACAAGCTGATGAAGGCCACCAGGAGCTAACCGACCACTTACCGTATCACTCTCAAAGCATACATGGCTCGTTAGCATGTTCCGTAATACAAGTAAAATCATTGTGTAAACGAAACTATTCTAATAATGTGAGTCATGTTAACATGTACTAGTATATGTGTGTAAGTCTATCATATATGTCACACAATCTGATCATAAGCTCCCAATTTGTTAGTAGACGTTAGACCATGAAACTTTATCTACTTATTTCGTCTTCACTCTACTTTCTAACTGCATGATCTTAGGACATATAGTGGCTTAAATTTCGTGAACGACAACTACAATATCACCTTAAGGCAAAGATTTATTTTCGATTGCTTCCTGATGCTACCAAAATCTGCATGGTCGTCAAGGTGATGAGTTGTCCGTTTGACTTGGGTTGACCTTGATTTCGGGTCTTTGGTAACAGTGCTGAAAAGACAAAGAAAGATCGTTAGAAAGGTCCCTGGGCTGAGCCCAGGGGAACCCCCTCCGACGATCAAGTCAGTATTGAGCATATAGAGCTTATACATTAGAGTGTAATAGAGATGTTTGAGAGGAAGATGGTGTGTCTAACTTCTAGTTCTTACTTTCTATTTATAGAGGTTGTATGCATGCGATTCATTTAGAAAACCAAATCTATCATATCCTTGCAAAATCTCATCAAATCCCCATCTTGCTTATCCGGATCATCCCTTACGTATGCAAATATTATCTTCCATGCAACTTATTTAGATATTCCTTTTGCCATTGCCACTTGCTTGTATATATATTTTATTGGTCATACTATCAAGTCCCTAGTTCATATATGTTAAATATATAAATGCAACATGTATGAACTAATTCTGCTCTTTGTGAGTTGGGTTTGTCGTGTAATGTCTCTTTGACATTAGGGTGTTAGTTTCGGACATGCATGTTTGCTTTGCTTATTCGAGCTTTTGGCTGCTCTATATATAGCAATTTGTTTCTCCGGTCGTGAAACATTGTTTGTAGTTTGGAGTTAGACACTTTGATATGTACGTACATGTCTAGCATTTAATAGCTTTTTTATATCCCTTTCATGATGAGGTTAGTGTCATTTTCACGATGGAGTTTCGTGTTTTTTAGACAGAGTTGTTGCTTTGCATGCGGTTTCTCGCTTTTGTGCGCTGTGATTCCGCGTCTTTGGGGTGGGCATGCCACTTTGTGTGTTAGCTATTTTTAGCTTTTATCCCTTTCTTGGCGGGATGTTGTTTTAGTTCGAATATTTTTGCATTGATTAGGTTCAAGCGTTGTGTGTTAGCTATTTTTAGCTTTCATCCCTTTAATGTTGGGAGATTTTTATCGAAGTGATTATGTCACTTTTGCGCGAAGAGGTGTCGCGTCTTTGTTGTGGACGTGCCACTTTGCGCGATAGTTTCGCATCTTTGTAAGCAATATAGCTCATTATCCCTTTTAATGGCGGGATGTTCTATTGGTCTGGACCTTTTCGCTTAGCTTTATATTAAGCTTGCGTTTAGCTACTTAAAGCTTTTCATCCCTTTTAATGTCGGGAGATAATCATGGAAGGGGTCATGCCACTTTTGCGTGATGGAGTTTCACGACTTTGGAGCGGTTGTTCCGCTTTTGCGTGATATGGTTTCTTGTCTTTAAAAAGGCCTTGCAGTGTTGCGTGATTTATTTGCTCTTGGCTTCGTTGCATCATTATGTAGCTTTTTCCTATAGAAAATACATAAGATTCTTGCCTTTTTATTGTTAGATCACTTATATAAATAGATAGAAAATGTTAGAATTTAAATAACATGACAATCATATAATTAAACCATAATCAAAGTATACACGTATGTGGAAGCTATGGATCAAGTATAACATATAATTATTAACAAAAAACATAAATAGGAACGTACCGTATGCAATATTGAATTCATGGATGAACTCTAATTATGGTTTATATGAATTAGGGATCTATTGATTAACCCCTTACCATTTTGTTAATCGATCCAAGATACAATCAATAGTGTGATTATACCACGTTCTTGTACACACGTACTAATAATGAATTAAAGTTAATGCTAGTTAAAGTATACACAAAACAATATTTGTTTTAATAAAAAAACAAATTAATCGACTTAAAAGAAAACAAAAACACCGAAACCCATTTGTGTTATTGTAGTAGTAGATCACAGAAAAATAAAGATGAGAAAACTATAATATATTCTCATGCACATGCATTGATATAATCATGCATGCTATCTGTGATGATGTCGAAAATAAACAACGAGAAAATCAAGGTTTCAATTTAACGTGTACAAGAGCCATACAATTAAAATCCTTGACTTTGCTTTTATAGGATACAAAACTTAAGAAACAAGTTTAGGGTTCTCCATTTTTTATCCATGGTCCTTATCTTTGTATGTTAGTCAATTTTCGCCAATTACTAACATTCTTTATTTGTTTTGTGTAATTAATAATTAAATATAACTTTTTATATTAAATTATTAAACTTTAATTCTCATACGTAAAGTGTGCAATCCCGTGGTATCGAGTTCGATTCTAGACATATACGTATTAATATTTATCCACAACTCTAACAGCTCCCACTTGGATATCTATTAATAGTATAATGACATTGGTTAGCGTCTAACAACACGCCAATGCCCCTAGATCAACTCAAGGTAGGTCTCCCGGAAAAACCTTTAATGATTCATCATTATTATTATCCTTTTGTTTCTAATACCACGTTAATAAAGATATGGATCTAAGTCATTCTTTAATTAACAATTTCTGTTTCTCGTTGTTTATGATTGATCAAGATTACCAAAACATCTGAACGTATTCCAGATAGACTTTGGGCGTGCGCACGCAAACATCTTGTCAACCCTACGAGGGGCCCAGCAGTATTAAACTTCAAAACAAATTTGAAGGAACAAATTCTTTCTTGACTACAAGAATAACCCATGAACTTTGCAACATTTCTAAAAACAATCCTTATAACTCCCAATTACGGTAAGCGGTAAATTGCTTCACAGAAATGCACTACATCCATGACTCTTATCTGGTATCTCAAGTCTGAGGATAACAATTTCATGATTTACTTATTGACAAGATCCATAAAGTAAAATCATGTAGTTGGGATAAGTCCTATATTCAATTCATCGAATATCATGTGAAATTGGTATGTCAACGCATCAATATACTTTTAAGTATATTCTAACCAATACTCAGATTTGTCTTAGTTTAATGATATTCCCATATCATTAATTGACAACGGACAATTTAGAATAATATTAAGTTACTCACGGATTTAAACATGCAAATACAGGACACAATTTATTATTAATGAAAACAAACTTACTAAGTACTTTAATTCATTATAAATAATAATTGCTCAATGTCCTTTATCCAAATACTAAATAGATCAATGCATGATAATTCTAGTTAATGAATTTTGTCTCAAGTAATCACTTGTTGACAATTATGCCTCAAGTAATGACAATCATACTTGTTGACAAGGCATTATTCAACTAACTTTGATCTATTTAAATTTTGAGAATACTTATTTCAAGAATTTAATTAGAAAAATTCTTGTATGTGTATATCCAACTATCTTGATATAGTTACACATAATTTTTCATAAATGGTGTGACATCCTCAATCACCATCTTATGATAATCAAACTTTCAAACATTTTAAAGTTTAAAGTATTCTAATTCTTTAATGTATAATGCAACTATGCTCTTAGTTGAGCACAACTAGTTCACATGACTAAGGATAAAATCCTTCCATGACTAGTTATTGAGTGTCATCTCAATTAAACCAGCATCATTGTATATAAAACACAATATGCTCTTTAAAATTCCGTAAACTTAATATTCATTGTGTAATTTTTAGGAGCTATTCCAGGTTTGAGGATCATTATTCTAAGGTCAAAAATATTTCTTTAGAATATTAATTACACAAGATATCAAATATTGTTAAATCATTAAGCATTTAAACATGATGTAACAATAATATAATGCACATGAAAATCCTTCAGTCATACTTAGATTTATATTCATGTTCTATCTTTTCATAATATATATCCATTTTCTAAATGATATATTATGTTCTATTAGAATTTATTTACCGCACATGTTTATTTAATAATAAACTTTTGTTCCAAGGTTGTATGTTTTATTTTCTAAATCTTTCAAATAAAGTTTCATTCCAAACTAAGTCTACCATTTTACTTATATGGAATGTTACTCTATAACATATATGATTTAGTAAATCAAACACAATACTCCCACTAGCTTTCAGGAATACTTAGAAATTGTCTTATTTCAATTATAAATCAAAACTTGGATATAATAATTAAACATAAGATTAATCTCCTAGATGCATGCATTTATCAATTCATGGATTATTGCACTTTGTACACTTCCAAAGATTTACTTGAATTCATAAACTCCTTTTGATTACTTATCGTCCTCGCTCAAGTAATTATTCATGGAAGAGTTTTTGATATCATTGTCAAATTTCATATTCATATAAATATGACAATTACCATCTTTGTATCTTTAATATGCTTAGGAAAGAGTATTCAATCATAGTTAATTGCTTAAGTATGATTAATAATCTTGTCATAAGGCATGCATTAAGATATGTGTACAATTTTGTCCATATGATTATTACACAAAGATTTAAACCACTAGGGTTACATAATCCTTGAATAAACTCATCTTCATTCTCTAACTTTTAAGAATTAAGATAAACAAAATTTTTAAATTTGAATATCTTTATGAACTGCATCTTTAACATTCATAATATGAGTAATTTATCCAATTCATTATTTTTGTAATACTACATCATATAATCATCAGCATATTAATTAAATTTCTGAGATATCCAAGTGGATCTATGAATGATGATTCCATCATCTTGAGGTTTATCATTTACATGTTAAGCCTCATCATGATTTTAACTAGTGTGTTTTTAGAAGATTATGTATCTTGTAATTCTATCTTTTCAAGATAAAATACTCTCACTTGCCTTTAGCATTATATAGAATATAAGTACCTAGCAATTAGAGTAACAATCCAATTTTCTCTTTTAGGACTTTACAAATACGCATTGATAGCTCTTTGTTAATAACCTTCACATAAGTAACTTAACAAATTCAGAACTTCAATTTTAAGACTTAATGTGATTCATCACATTTCATAATTCAATAACGTCATATTAATCTTCTAGGAGTCTAATTGAGTATATTCAAGCCATACTCAATTTCTAACCTTGATAACTTTTTGAAAAAAAAAAGAAGTTATAGTTATCTTTAATCAAACAATACCAATAGAGTTTGATTCTCCTAACTGAACATACTATAATCTAGTATTTCATTAGAACTCATATTGTAAAACAATCTAACAATATGTAAGATAACCATATATCTTTTAGCTTGTCTATTTACCAACTAAATCAACTTAATGGTATAATAGTATTTTCAAGCCAATTGCATGCTTTATAACCCAAGTACTTATTAATCAAGTCACTTCATGTTTATGTCGCATTAAAACATAAACGTGTTATAATCCCATTATTCATTATTAATCATTGATCAACTCAATGACTTCTTGTATATGTCTTAATTTAAAAGACCATAACAAGCTAACGTCTTACTTTATTATAAGTCTTGTAATACTTAGAAGACTTCATGTTTATAACTATACAATAAAGTATAAACATGTATTATTAAAGTAATCATGAACACCATCATTTGGTTTCAATAATATTTTCAAGTTAACACACTACTTTATTGATTTATGTCATTCTAAGAATACATAATTATTGAAGTAGTATTATATTACTTCATGCATTTATGTCATTCCAATAATACATAAATATTAAAGCTGAAGTAGTATCATTATTGACACATGTTCTAATAGATGTCTAATTTAGAAACTGTAAATTATCCATGTTGGTCTCACGCATACATGGAAATTCACCTTGTTGTTAATATTTAGCATGCGTCTCACGTTTACTAAATTTCAACACCAAGTGTTTCTTAATCTAGATGTATATTAATCATATTAGAACTATAGTCTCTTACTTTGCAGTTAAGAGAATCCGTTAAATCGTATTCTTATGTGTTGTACCTTGCACACAATGTAGATTTCTCCCACTTGTGCATGGAACAACATCATGTACCACATAAACAACACGCACGCGTAATGTGAACAATATGATTTGTGTCATTAACATAACTTAGTAGATATAGAGTTTACTCAATCGATCAAGGAAACGTACATGACTATCCTTGAAAATATTAGTGTCTATATTTGGAAAGTAATTACCTTGAGATATTCAAAAGATAATCTAAGTTACAATTAAGACAATAAGTCTTATAACTCCCACTGAATTAGAGAACATTAAAATAATCCCTTATTCAGTCATAAGAACACAATACTCCTACTGAATTTGAAAACATTGTAAATGTTTCATTAATCAGTGAAAAGAAATAGTTTACTATTTACTTTCCTACATCTTTTAAGAAAACCCAATCCAACAATTATATATAGGTTCTAAAAGAATGTATTCTACTATGTAAATGTGATTCATCACATTCCATGCTATTAACTTGAAAAACTGGGCATGCAATTTCTTCCTGTATAGATCTACCATTCCAACAATTGTATGTAGTATTTGTAAATGGTCAAATCAAAACAACTAGATAAAATAATCTAATTCGTCTTTTACCATTGTGCAGTAATCAGTCTAGCTTTTAATTTAATAACTCATAAAGTGCAAATAATCTTACTATTAAATTTTGCTATGAGTTATGTATTTAGAATTTAGACAATTCTAATCATCCTATTATACCTTTCTCATTCATGAAAAGGATTAGGATTAAGTCTCACACTTCTCCTAATGGAAAGAAGACTAGATTTATTCTTTTAGTAAAATTGACTCTAACCAAAAAACCCATACGGGTGTAGATCAATTTACTTGATAAAAGAATAACTCACGTTTACTGTTTTAATGTTGCATTAATACATTTAAAAGAATTTACAAAATTCAATTTTAGTATTTTCGATAATTTATATTTCCAAGAAAATATAATAACCAAGGATATATTCATATAACCAACATATTTTCTTGAAAATCTAGGATCCAACTTTACATAGATTCCACCACATCAGTTGATCTGCTAGTGGTGAAAGTATAAAAGATGGTAATCTGTCGAACAATAATAGGCAAACACTTTTCTTATTTCTAGATCATTATGGGATTTACATCAAATTGATTCATCAATTTGTCATGTAAGCATGTTTCATCCCATCTCATGCCTTAAGTTCTAGGTCTCACGCATCAACTTAATTAAGTCGTCTAACTTAGAAACTGCAAATTCTCCATGTGTGGTCTCACGCACACTCGGAAATTTACCTTGTCATTAATTTTGGTCTAGGTCTCACGCATGCCCAAAAATTAGCTTCAAGTGTTCCTTATAGTTAGATGGCATGTAACTTAAATTTTAGGGTATTTAGTTTTTGATGTGTAAATCAAAACATGTATAAAGATGCATGCACTCATCTTTATAGCATAAGTTTTCAAAAAAAAAAACTTTTAATTACCAATTCGTGAAATTAATACACAAATTTTTACTTGAGGTTTAATAAACCCTAAGATGACTTTCTACAATTATGATTTTAAAAATAATTCATTTAAGACATATTCAAGATTGTGATAACCAAGGCAGACTCTAAGGCTCTTTTCTAAGCCTTCATATGCCGGTTATGAATCAAGTCTTAAAAGAGTTAATTTTTAAAAGCATATTTGCACAAAACATCAATCAAGCAAAAGTTTATGGATTCAATCTCAAAATCATGTAACAAAGTATGAATCTTGCTAGTCTCGCCTGGGAGCTGATTACCGTGCGAATCGGACCACTAGCGGCACATAAGACCTTGCAAGATTCTTACTTTATCACTTTTGTTTCACCGTTATTAGTCCGTATTATTTTCTTTATGAAAAATTACCCTTTTATTGCTTACAAACGTGTCAAACAATAACAATAAAACAAGTAATCAAAGAAAAACAAACAACTAATAATAATAAAGTGAAACAATTAGCCACATGCAATCCTTATTAGAAAATATCCTAATAAAATCAAGTCTAGGTATAATAATGCATGTAATCAACTAAGGCCTTCTCCCCTTGATGGAAGAGAGTCACATACATTGACAAGTCAATTGCGTAGGCCAAAGCTAATCACATACCACATAGCACATAATTTGATTTTAATAATTGTGGGGTCTTCCCCAATATAAGATCTATCTAAACATGTGAAAAAGCATAACAATTAATAAACAATTAATAACCCATGACTACAAAGCATAACAATTACCAATTAGGTCAAGGATACGCCCAAATAACACATAAACATGTAGGCAACTTAGGGTTTCTAATCCAATTAACTAATAAAACCACAAACCCTAATTAGGGTTCATGGAATAAATCGACCCCCCCCCCCAAAAAAAATTAGGGTTAGGGTTTCGAAAAAAAAATTAAAAAAAAAAACAAAACCCTAGATCCAAAACATATATCTAAAACAATCAAAATCCGTTTTTTATGTGTTTTATATAATCAATTACATGTTATCGCAAGCTCGTGATACCACTGTTAGAATTTAAATAACATGACAATCATATAATTAAACCATAATCAAAGTATACACGTATGCGGAAGCTATGGATCAAGTATACCATATAATTATTAACAAAAAACATAAATAGGAACGTACCGTATGCAATATTGAATTCATGGATGAACTCTAATTAGAGTTTATATGAATTAGGGATCTATTGATTAACCCCTTACCGTTTTGTTAATCGATCCAAGATACAATCAATAATGTGATTGTACCACGTTCTTGTACACACGTACTAATAATGAATTAAAGTTAATGCTAGTTAAAGTATACACAAAACAATATTTGTTTTAATAAAAAACAAATTAATCGACTTAAAAGAAAACAAAAACACCGAAACCCATTTGTGTTATTGTAGTAGTAGATCACAGAAAAATAAAGATGGGAAAACTATAATATATTCCCATGCACATGCATTGATATAATCATGCATGCTATCTGTGATGATGTCGGAAAAAAACAACGAGAAAATCAAGGTTTCAATTTAACGTGTACAAGAGCCATACAATTAAAATCTTTGACTTTGCTTTTATACGATACAAAACTTAAGGAACAAGTTTAGGGTTCTTCATTTTTTATCCATGGTCTTTATCTTTGTATGTTAGTCAATTTTCGCCAATTACTAACATTCTTTATTTGTTTTGTGTAATTAATAATTAAATATAACTTTTTATATTAAATTATTAAACTTTAATTCTCATACGTAAAGTGTGCAATCTCGTAGTCTCGAGTTCGATTCTAGACATATACGTATTAATATTTATCCACAACTCTAACAGAAAATGATGTTAATCAATGTTGACTATCATATTCTAAAGCAATATTTCTTTGATAAATAGAGTAATGAATTGTGGCTATTGCGACAAGACCATTTCGTAAAGAATTGAAAAGCATGGATCACGTGTCTCTTAATTATAGCACAAAAATTGAATCAGAGTAGTCATGCTATTTTAAGTTTTTATATCATTCTTTTGAAAGTTGTATGTATAGGAATTTGGGTTTTATATGCACATAACATTATGTGTGTTTTCATGTGGTAACTTATCGTAAACAAAATGAAGATTAACTCAAGTAGAAAAGTTGAACTAAGTAGAAATCAAGAGAAATGATTACCTCCACATGAGAGACACCATGTATGTGTTAGTTTGACGGATGATAAATTAATATATCATGACCGGACTCGAACTCGAGACTTCGGGATTGCACACTTTACGTATGAGTTTCAATTAATTAATAATTATTGTTTTAGTGACGAATAATTATTAAATTCACGAAATGAGCATTTAATGGTATCTAACGGACGTTAGACGAAAGATGAAGGACTAGATTTGGAAAAGAGTAAAAGTTCGGTTCGGGTTGGGCTTTTTGTACCCAAGGCCGGCCACCCTCCCTTCCTTAGGGTTTGGGATAGCTTTTGCTCCAAGTTTCTTGAATGCTATATAATGAGACCTCCTCTCATTCATTCATTCATCCCTTGGTTCACTTGCAAACCAAATCTCCTTCTCTTTCTCCTCTTGAGTTAGAAATCGAACTACACCCTTATAGGGTTCCTACTAGATTTCTAAGCTCAAAACCATTCTTGTTTAGTTGATCAACTACACCCTTCTAGGGTTCCTACGCGATCTTCTAAACATTGTGTTTGGATTGCTTGTGAATTAAGAACCTAGCTTTTCTTATTGAAACGCTACTAATACGTGTGTTCAAGAACGAAGTGTTGGCATACTTTTGCTAACAAGGTGATTTGCCCTATTCGACTAACCCTAGTCGATCCACCATTAAACCCAATTAGGGTTTATAGTTCTTGTTCCATTGGTTTCTTGTTCTTGCTAGAAATCACAAAGAGGTACGCATCCATTTATATTCGGTTAATTTATTATTTGTATTTGATCTATTCCGCTGCGTACTCTTTGATGTTTATGTGTTTATATATTATTGTTATGATTCACATATTCCAACAGTGGCATCAAGAGCCGTTAATACATTATAATGAATTACCAAAACACATAAAAATGAACCGTTTGATTATAACATGCTTGGTGTTCTTATGTTTTTTATTTTTTTTTTCATAAACCCTAGTTTTTATTTTTTATTTTGAATTTATTTAATTAATTATATATATGTCGAAAGTTTTTTTTTTTTTTTTTTTAAAAGAAAAAAAAGAAATTAGGGTTTGATGAATTATGTAATAAAAACTTGTAGAAACCCTAGGTTGCATGTAATTTATGTGTATGGATATTGTTATATGCCGTTTGGTTGCGTTCCTTGATTGACATGATTATTTGCTATAATATGTGCAATATGGGCATCCATGACAAACCATGCATGTGTTGTCTTGGATTATGATGATTTGGTTTTAAGATTTCATGCTTATTATGCGATTCTTTTATAATTGATAAATTGTTTAGTAAATATTATGAATAAAGATTACTAAAATTTGATTAATTATAAGATTAGGGAAGACCCTATTAATCGTATATTAAATCAATAGTGTGTTTTAATATTGATTTTAATTTAGCATGACCATTATTGTTGTTGTTTGTTTATTTTATTTTATTACTTTTGTTTTATATGTTTTTAACATGATAGTAACAAAGGGTAATTTCAATAAATAAAATATTAAACGGACATAATAATGGTGAAATCTTGTTTTGAGCTTACTTAATAAATCTTGGACTTTTGGTTGATTGATTGCGACTGTATTAAGTGGTTGAAAGGTGGAACTAATTATGACAAACTATTAAAGTGGGTATAAGGATGGCTACGCATTAAATTGCGGCCTTAGTGAGCCTCCATTCTGGCTTACCGCTCGCTGTGAGTCATATTTTAGTCTTTACCTAACATCCATGATAACTACGAAGCACTTAAGGCAAAGTTGTAAGTTTCTCAACGCCTCAATCAAAAGTTTGGAGATTTAAGCTCGTAAAGAAACTAATGAGTAAAAGTTTTTTTTACATGAAACATATGCTACAAGATGAATGCATGACATCTTTGTACATATATTTGATTACACACATCAAATTTACTACCCTTAAATTTAAGTTATATGCCATCCAATGAAACGGAAACACCTAAAATTGGATCTACGTCAGGGCGTAACCTGGCTAGATTGCAATGGAGGGGCAAATTACATGATTTCATCACTAGCAGATCAACTGGTGTGGTGTCATTATGTAAGTTTGTTGTTTCTTAAATTGGTTAACTTAATTGAGTTGATAGTGGGAGCTGATCACTCAAGGCATAAGAAGATGGGGATAAAACATGCTTACATTGCAACTGCGGTTGGCAATTAATGTAAATCCCATCGATTCTAGGAATTGCAATTGAATATTGGCAATTGAGGCTCGACTCGTACCTTATTGAATAACGTCATCACTAGCAGATCAACTGATGTGATGAACTTATGTCAATTTGGATCCTAGTTTTTCAATGTAAATTTAAATGGTTATATGTTTATGAACCATGGGTATTTAATTTTCTTGAAAATTTAATTATCGAAAATACTAAAATTGAATTTTGTAATTCTTTTTAACGTATTAATGCAACATTAAATCCGTAAACGTGGTTTGGTCTTAAATTGGTAAATTGATATAATTCTGCTTTCAAACATAATGTTTGATTGAGAAAAATTTACCGAAATGTAAGAGTCTATTTTCCATGAGAGAAGAATAAGACTCAATCCTATTCCTTTTCATGATTGAGAAAGGTATGATAGGAACATAAGAATAAGACTCAATCCTAAGTCTATTTTCCATGAGAAAAGAATAAGACTCAATCCTATTCCTTTTCATGATTGAGAAAGGTATGATAGGAACATTAGAATTGTCTACATTCTAATATATAACTCATAGCAATCCTTAATATTTAAGGATATAGCGCATCTTATTTTCCATAGAAATTTCATTACTCTTATTTGGTGAATGAATTCTTCTATAACAAACAAGGCATTTGGTTAAATGGAAAATATGAGTTATTAGAAGCTGGACAGATTACCGCAAAATTGGTAAAAGGCAAAGCTAGTATTTTATCTAGTTGTTGTGCTTTAAAGGTGCTACATACCATTATGGGGATGGTAGGCCTATTAAGGAAGAAGCTGCATGCTCAAATTCTTCAAGTTAATATCATTGATGGATAATCCATCATAAACATAGTAGAATACACATTTTAGAACCTGAGTAATTATTACGTATGGGTTTTTCTAAATGTGTAGGAAAGTAAAAACAAGCAAATTGTTTTCACTGGTTATGAAACACGTACAATGTTGTCAAATCCAGTGGGAGCTTTGTGTTGTTTACTGAATATAGAGTTATTGTTATGTTCTCTAATTCAGTGGGAGCTACAAGATTTAATTTCTGTGTAGTAGCCCAAATTATCTTCAATATAATTACTTTCAAATTGTAGACACTCATGTTCTTAGGATAGCCATTTGCGTTTCCTGATAAGACAAAGTAGTCCTACATCTACTTATGACACAAATCATATTGAATCACATAAACAAAGGTTTGTAGTGTTGTTTATATACTACATGATATTGTTCAATGCACAAGTGGGAGAATTGTTTATTGTGTGCAAAGGAACAATACATAGAAATATGATTATAGGATTCTCTTAATTGCAAGGCAAGAGATCAATGTTCTAATAGGACTTATACATTTAATGTGTAAGATTATCTTATGTAGAACATGTGTCATGATTATAAGACTACTTTTATGTCTTATGATATTCAAATTAAAAGAAACACTTGAATTTACAATTTACGTCAGGGTGTAACCTGCCTAGATTGCAATAGAAAGGTAAACTACATGATTTCATTACTAGCAGATCAACTGATGTAATGGAATTATGTGAGTTTGCAGTTTCTTAAATTGGATAATTCATAAAATGACATAAGCAAATGAAGTAGTAAATTAACTTGAAATTACTATTGAAACCAAGTGGAGGTGTTCACAAATACTTTAGTTATTTATGTTTATATCTTCTTATAAACATGAAGTCTTTTAACTATTACAAGACTTATAATAAAGTAAGACGTTAAACTTGTTATGTTTCAAACAAGAAATCATTGAGTTGATCAATGATGTACAACGTAAAGTGGGAATATAACAGTTCATGTCTTCTTAAGACATGAACATGAAGTAACTTGTTCAAAAGGTACTTATGTTATATAGCATGCAATTGGCTTGGAAATTCTATTATACCATTAAGTTGACTTAGTTGGTAAATAGGTAAGCAAAAGGGAATAAGTTTATCTTACATATTGTTAGTTTGTCTCACAATATTAATTCTAATGAAACATCACAAGTTGGTGGTGTGTTCAGTTAGGAAAAATCAAACTCTTGTTATATTGTTTGATTAAAAGATAAATATGACTTCTTTTCTTCCAAAAGTTGTCAAGGTTAGAAAATTGAGTATGGATTGAATATACTCAATAAGACTCCAACCTAGAAGATTAAATAAGACATTATGGAATGTGATGAATCACATTAATGTCTTAAAAATGAAGTTCTGATTTTGTTAATAAGTAGTTTTAACAAACAAGAGTCAGGAACTGTAAAATATTTTTGTAATATCCCAAATGAGAACGATTTAGTGTTGCTCATCTTGCTAAAGTATTTATAAAATACAAAAGGCAAGTGGGAGTTTTGTTTAGATCTTGAAAGATCAAAATTACAAAATATATAATCTTCTAAAACCACACTAGTGAAAATCATGATGAGGTTTGAAATGTAAAGGTTAAATCTCAACATGATGAAACTCTCATTCATAGATCCGTAGGGATGTCTCAGATAGTTAATTAATATGCTGAGAATTATGAATTACAGGATCAAAGTAAGCCTGTTAATCATAATGACACATTTACTAATTATGGTAAATTGCTCATACTATGAATGTTAAGATACTGTCCATAAAGATAAATCAACTTTGAAAACTTGGTTTATCTTAATGAAGATGAGTTTCTGCAAGAGAAGAAAAACCCTAGAGGTTTAAATCTTTGCATAAAGAATCATATGGACAAAATTGTATACATATTTTAATGTATGTCTTATGACAAGATTATTAATCATACTTAAGTAATTAATTATGATTGAATACTCTTTCCTAAGCACATTAAAATACAAAGATGGTAGTTGTCATATTCATTTATTTGAATATGAAATTTGACAATGGATTATAAAACCTATTTCTTATATAATTACTTAAGCGAGGACGATGAGTAATTAAGAGTTTTATGAATTCATTTAATCTTTGAAAGTATACAAAATGCAAGAATCCAAGTATGGATAGATGCATGCATCAAGGAGATAAATCTTATGTTTAAATATTAAATCTATGTTTTGATTTATAATTTAAAATAAGATAACTCCTAAGTAATTCTGAAAGCTAGTGGGAGTATTATGTTTGCTAATTTAAATCATATATATTGTATAATATATAGGAAGTAACATTCTATATAAGTTAAATGGTAAGTTATAACTTGGAATGAAACTTTACTTGAAAGATTTAATAAGTACAACCTTGAATATATGTTTATTGATGTAAACATGTGCGGTAAATGAATCTAATATAACATGATATATCATTTAGAAAGTTTAAATGAATATGTAGTACATAAATGAAATTAAGTTGGACACGAGAATTTTTCATGTACATCATGTTGTTGTTATATCATGCTTTGATAAAAGATGATTTGACAACATTGATATCTAATGAAAGATATTAGATAAGTTGTGTAATAAATATTCTAAAGGAATATATTTGGATATAGAATCACATCCTTAGCCTGGAACAATTTCTAGATTCTATAAATGAACAATTTGTAAAATTGTCATAGCCAACAAACTTGAAAGTTTGGAAGGAATAAAACATTACACATTGAAGTTTACGGAAAAGAGCATATTGTTGTTTGTATACAATGATGCTAATATAAATTGAGATGACACTCAATACTAGTCATGGAAGGATGTCATCCTTGTTAATAGCCATGTGTACTAGTTATGCTTAACGAAAAGCATAGTTGCATTATACGTTAAAGAATAAGAATACTTTAAACTTTAAAGGTTTGGAAGTTTAATTATCATAAATTGTATGTTGAGGATGTCATACACATTTTATGATGTATTATGTGGTTATATCAAATTATTTGAATGCACATATACAAGAATTTCATTATTGAAATAAGTATTCTCAAAATTTCGATAGATCAAAGTTAGTTGAATAATGCCTTGTCAACAAGTATGATTATCATTACTTGGGCATAATTGTCAACAAGTATGATTGTTATTACTTGAGACAAAATTCATTAACAAGAATTTTTCATGCATTGATCTATTTAGTATTTGGATAAAGGATTGTAAACAATAATTATTCGAATGAAATGAAGTATTGTGTTATGTTTATTCATAAATATTGTATCCTATATTTGCATGTTTAATCCATGAATAACTTAAGTTATTCTAAATAGTCCGTTGTCAATTAATGATATGGGAGTATCATTGAACTAAGACAAATGTGAGATTTGGTATAATATATTAAAATATATTGATGCGTGGACAAGCCAAATTCACATGATATTAAATACTGGATAAATTGGATATAGGACAAAATCCCAATTACATGATTGTACTTATGGATGTTGTCATTAGAGTAAATCATGAATATTTATCCTCAGACTTGAGATACCAGGTAACTACTGTGGATGTAGCTCATTTTCTGTGAGATAATCTAACGCTATCCGTAACTGGTAGTTATAAGGATTATTTTCAGAGGTGATGCGAAGTTCATAGGTTATGCTTGTAGTCAATACAGGATTTGGTTCCTTCAAATTTGTTTTGAAGTTTAATACTGTTTGGCCACTCGTAGGATTAACAAGATGTTTGCATGGCCATGCCCAAGGTCTATCTGGAATGCGTTCAGATGAATTGGTAATCTTGCTTGATCATAAATAACGAGAAACACAAGTTAATTATGGAATGACTTCGATCCATATCCATATTAACATAGTATTAGAATCAAAAGGATAAGTATGATGATGAATCATCAAAGGTGGTTTTTTTCCAGGAAACCATACTCGAGATCGTTCTGGGGACATTGGCGTGTTATGCTAGACTAACCATTGTCATTGTTACATTAATCTATATCCGAGTGGGAGCTGTTAGTTTGACGGATGATAAATTAATATATCATGACCGGACTCGAACTCGAGACTTCGGGATTGCACACTTTACGTATGAGTTTCAATTAATTAATAATTATTGTTTTGGTGACGAATAATTATTAAATTCACGAAATGAGCATTTAATGGTATCTAACGGACGTTAGACGAAAGATGAAGGACTAGATTTGGAAAAGAGTAAAAGTTCGGTTCGGGTTGGGCTTTTTGTACCCAAGGCCGGCCACCCTCCCTTCCTTAGGGTTTGGGATAGCTTTTGCTCCAAGTTTCTTGAATGCTATATAATGAGACCTCCTCTCATTCATTCATTCATCCCTTGGTTCACTTGCAAACCAAATCTCCTTCTCTTTCTCCTCTTGAGTTAGAAATCGAACTACACCCTTATAGGGTTCCTACTAGATTTCTAAGCTCAAAACCATTCTTGTTTAGTTGATCAACTACACCCTTCTAGGGTTCCTACGCGATCTTCTAAACATTGTGTTTGGATTGCTTGTGAATTAAGAACCTAGCTTTTCTTATTGAAACGCTACTAATACGTGTGTTCAAGAACGAAGTGTTGGCATACTTTTGCTAACAAGGTGATTTGCCCTATTCGACTAACCCTAGTCGATCCACCATTAAACCCAATTAGGGTTTATAGTTCTTGTTCCATTGGTTTCTTGTTCTTGCTAGAAATCACAAAGAGGTACGCATCCATTTATATTCGGTTAATTTATTATTTGTATTTGATCTATTCCGCTGCGTACTCTTTGATGTTTATGTGTTTATATATTATTGTTATGATTCACATATTCCAACAGTATGAATATGGGATCATCCCCAACTTCAAGTTGACGTCTTTTTAGTGACAATATATTTATTTAGGAACCTAACAATGCTTATGTACCTGACAAACTCAATAAGTTTGGGTTGAGTTTATCAGGTACATAAGCAAAATCCGCATGGTCGTCAAGGTGATGAGTTGTCCGTTTGACTTGTGTTGACCTTGACTCCGGGTCTTTGGTAACAGTGCTGAAAACACAAAGAAAGATCGTTATAGAGGTCCCTGGGCTGAGCCCAGGGGAACCCCTCCGACGATCAAGTCAGTATTGAGCATAATTCAGCATATAGAGCTTATACATTAGAGTGTAATAGAGATGTTTGAGAGGAAGATGGTGTGTCTAACTTCTAGTTCTTACATTTTATTTATAGAGGCTGGATGCTTGCGATTCATTTAGAAAACCAAATCTATCATATCCTTGCAAAATCTCATCAAATCCCCATCTTGCTTATCCGAATCATCCCTTACGTATGCAAATATTATCTTCCATGCAACTTGTTTAGATATTCCTTTTGCCATTGCCACTTGCTTGTATATATATTTTATTGGTCAAACTATCACTTCCTTAGTTTAAATATGTTTGTTTCTTTTCTTGTCATCAAGTATGGCTCCTTTAAAGATTATAGCTCGTAAAATATACACTATTTGTTGGGAATATACAACCGTATGGAGCTGTTTAACTCGTTTCGTATGGAGCTGTTAAACTCACTTCGTATGGTTTTATGAAATAAGCTGTTTAACTCATTTCGTTTTCTATTTATAATTATCAAAACAAAATTGAGTAATATGATATTTTTATCACACTTCAAAAATATTTTTACTTCATAAGATATGCGAAACTACATATTAAAAAGTTGTCCACCAAAACATGTTTTATAATAATAATAATAATAATAATAATAATAATAATAATAATAATAGTATTGCTAGAGGTGTGGGAGCCCAGTTGGTTTCTCGGCTTCCCACCAATTTCTTGTAAATCCTTTGAGTTTTTAATAAATCGAAGTTGTTAAAAAAAAAAAATAAAAAAAAAATAATAATAATAATAATAATAATAATAATAATAGAAAAAAATTTGGATTTTATACAAGTTTTCAGTATAATTACGTGCTAGAGTCGTACAAATTAAATTTGTAACGACTCAAGAAAGTAATCAACGTCGTACAAATTAAATTTGGAATGACTAAAAAAGGTAATCTACGTGAAGATGTTATACTACATCCATCCTAAAATTATTGTCCCATTTTAACTTTTTTGGTCTTTACTTTTCAACTTTGACTTTAAGCATTTTTATTTACTAGACGAGTATCCCGTGCATAGCAACGGAATTTTATAGCGACAGATAGTTTATTGATAAAAAAAAGTTTATAGGTTATAAGCGAAAAATAATAAAAGTTTGAAGATTTTGGAATTAAACATAATGTTTTGAAACCCGGTTCGACCCGGGTGGTTCAACTGGTTGAACCGTTTCGGTCGAAGAACGGGTTTGAAGCGTCCCGGGTCAACCCGGTTTGTGTTTTAATTGGTTGCATTTAATTTGGTATATATGTTTTTAATTGGTTATACAATGTGAATAAATCATTGTACTTTTAAGTAATGGATAATGTTTTGAAACCCGGTTCGACCCGGGTGGTTCAACCGGTTAAACCGTTCCGGTCGAATAATGGGTCGATTTAAACCGGGTCAACTTGCTAGGTTGGGTCGAAAACGAGTCAAATTAAACCGGGTCAACCCGCCGGGTTTGAAACGTCCCGGGTCAACTCGATTTGTGTTTGAATTGGTTGTATTTAATTTGTAGATATGCTTTAATTTGGTTGTATAATGTGAATAAATAATTGTACTTTTAAGTATTGGGGTGTTTTAATAAGAGTATTAATTACATTACATTTTCTCTCTCATTTGACCATTGTTGAAAACTCAACATTTCACTTTTGACCATTTTTCCATTATAAGTAGTATAGATATTACATAATACTTGATACAAAATATATTAACGGATTTAATTTTTGTATTTTCATTTGGTGTAATTTTTTTCAAAAATTGTATAACACAAACAAAAATATTCATATTCAAATTTGAGAAATAACGACAAAAAAAGTCAATAGGGGACAATAAATTTAGGACGGAGGGAGTACTATTCTAAAGACAGACATGTAACCTACGTACAGTAAAAACTCTAAAAATTAATACTCGATAAGTTAATAACCTCGATAAAATTAATAATTTGTCCAGTCTCAACTTGGGATCAGTGCAAATTTGGACCCCAATCGATAAAATAATAAGATAATAATTTTTTTTGAAACCCAGTGTATATATATTAGTCCCAACGAAATTCATTGTCACTTGTTATTTTTTGTTGAACTTCAAATCTATATTGAGTTTATCTCAAAATCTTCTTATTGCTTTAAAATGTTGGTGTGTTTTCTTCTCGTATTGCAACAAAAAGTGTTAATTTTATTTTCATAAAGTGTGAATACGAATTCATAAAATTGTAATTGGAACTTGTTTTTCAAATTTATTTTTCATCTCTAAGGAGTATACATTGTAACTAGTATATTACACTTGAAAATTTAAAGGGAATATATAAAACCTCTTTAAATTAATAAATAATTAATTTATCGATATAATAATATCTCATTAAATTAATAAAATATCTTGGTCTCAACACTATTAATTTATAGAGGTTTTACTGTATACTAGGGTACATAAATAACCAACAAGTTCTTTCTTCAGTCAATATGGGACAACATAGAAAGAAAGAGATATACAATGCAAGAGTTATCAATAGTTGGTGAAAGAACAATTTGTTACATGGAACTCCAAATTCAAGTTTAGAAGCAACTAATTTTGTGTTTTCAGAGAACCAATTATGAAAGGAACATCTTGGATAACATGAGAGTATAAGTTGTTAGTGCTCTAAAAACGAAAGATTACAAATGTTTAAGCATTGAACTAAAACAACATGTGAATTTTTCTTAGGACAATTAGCTTTTACTTATCTAATCATTCACAAAGAAATTTTATGCATGCATGGTTGAATGTAGTATGTTTTTTTGGTCATGAAGGTTAAAGTATTTTTGCATTATGATACATGTTATGGCTATATGAGCTTTTAAGCAAACTTATTATGGAGATCGGTACACATTTTTGAATGCTCAACGTGCATATTATGAATTTACAAATTTAGGTTTGCAAGTAGCTAAGCAAAGTTTTCGAAAAACATGCTTATAAGATGAGCAGTTATATCAAATTCTAAAAACAAGTAGACGAGAAATCCTTTACCATATACAAATTTGATAACATAAGTCATATGTTTTCATTACTTTGATATGAACTGTTATTACTTTGACCAGAAATATTTGTATGCATATAACTAAGGGTGTCAATCGGTTTGGTTCTCGGTTAAACGGTTTATTCGGTTAAAAAAAAATTTGGGTCATAACCAAAAACCGAACCGAACCGAAAATATTTATGACCTAACCGAACTAGGGGTGCAAACGAGCCAAGCTTTTATCAAGCAACTCGAGCTCGAGTTCAAGCTCGACTCGATCGAGCCGAGCTTTTATCGAGCTCGAGCCCGAGCTCAAGCCCAATAAACTGGCTCGAAACATATCATGAGTCTAGCTCGAGCTTTTGATAGCTCGGCTCGAGCGGTTATCGAGCTTTTCAAGCTTTAGTATAGACATATTTTCATATTAGAATATTAGAGTAAAGATCATTTGAGGACCAAACTTTTTTTACATACCAAGGGACTAATCTTCACCCTCCATCTTCCCTCCATCTTTATTTGATCTAATAGATGAGATTAATCCTAACTATTTAAAAAACCCACTTTCATCCTTTTTTTTCAAATATTAATATCTTTCAAACCGTTAATCGTTAAGCGAAAAAAAATATACCGTTACGACGAGTATTTAATTATCTTTCTATAGATAGGCTAATTGATATATTTTCGACAAAAATATTTTTTTTCGTTTTTTTCACGTTTTTTTTTCGTGGCCGAAAAAATCATATATGATATTACATATAATATCATATATGAAATTATATATCATATATGATATGTAATATCATATATGATATTATATGTAAAATCATATATGATATTACATATCATATATGATATGCAATATCATATATGATTTTACATATAATATCATATATGATATTATATGTAAAATCATATATGATATTGTATATCATATATGATATGCAATATCATATATGATTTTTTTTTCGGCCAGGAAAAAAAAACGTGAAAAAACTGATTTTTTTTTTCGAAAGTATATCAAAGTGCCCGTCTATAGAAAGATAATTAAATGCCCGTCGCGATGGTGTAATTATTTTCGCTTAACGATTAACGGTTTAAGAGATATTTAAATTATAAAAAATGGGTGAAATAATAAAATACTTTTAATCTCAACTATTGATTTCCTTTTTAGATGGATGGTGGGGATGAGTCCCTTGGTATGTGAGGAATGTTTGGTTTGTAATATAACTCGACTCTAGAATATTAACCTAATTATAAAAACTAACTCCATTTTAAAGACACAGGATAGAGTTTCTAGGTGGCTTCATAATGCTAATTTGTTATGTCCTCTTTGCAAGACGTATATGGACTCACATAGCCATCTCTTTTTCAGCTGTGATTTTTCGAGGTGTGTTTGGGTTAATCTGAAAACCATGTGTAGGCTAGAGAATCTTTCTTGTATTCGGGCTGAAATCATCTCAGGGATTACTAATAGGACTGCTAATAACAGTTTATGGACTATTATTCAGAGGTTATGCTTTGGTGTTGTGGTTTATTTTATTTGGCAAGAAAGGAACCTTAAATTGTTCGGTAATGATATGAGGTATGCTGATGCTGTTCTGTCACACCCCCAATTCACCTGACTTGCAGCGGAATGGAATACCTGGGGGTGTCTGTCATAGCATCACAGTTACAGTTACATTGAACGACCTAAAGTGTCGTTTGGAAAATACTTCATTTGATCATTGAAATAATCCAGAGTTTACAATATGAGGTCCCCAAAAGGTGTTGCAAGTTTATGAAAAACAAGTCATACTAGATCAAACGTTTACATAAGTGCATGAAATAATAATGAGACGCGTCGACTCCGCGACTCCATGAAGGTCCAAATGCATGCCACCTGAGCTACCTTAATAACCTGAAATACATTGCGAAAACGTCAACACGAATGTTGGTGAATTTCATAGGTTTGTAAAATGTAATGTTGTACGGCCACCACAAGTATAAGTGCAAGATAAAAGTCAAGTAAAATAGTACAATAGACCTTAAGCTCATGACCCTGAAGCTAGACTGTTGAAATTATATGCCCCTCCTGAATGTTTTACCAGAACACTCAAATGTGACAGACATGAAATGCATCCGATTACTGTTGGTAAATACTACCACGGATGAAGGCGTCACCCTCAATAGATCTATCCACTCACTCTCGATTAATCGGCAAATTAACGGTCCATGATAATAAATAGGGGACTTTAACATGTTGGTATGGCAACTTAAGCAATGTACATATGTTTTGGTACTTGGGCTCGTACTAAAATGATTGATGCAATGTATTCCCCCGTGGGATTTGAAATCAAAATATTGAATTGAAAACGGGGCTATGAAAACTCACTTCTAGCTGATGATACTGTGTGATGAAGTGTAATGAACAATAATGAACGATTAGCTGCCCCAACCTAATATGAATGATGAACGATCTACTTTAGATGATGAAATGATATTGTGAATATCCATGCACATGTTTCCTATACCACTCTACTCTTTGAAAAATACTTATTGTTATCAAAATAATACATTTTCCAAAACTTAGGAAAAAATGGCAACTAGAAAATAAAACTAGTTGAAATGTGTGTGTGTGTATATATATATATATATATATATATATATATATATATATATATATATATATCGTATGTATATATCGTATGTATAAGTGTTAGTGTTGAAATCCTTGAAATAACGACTTGTAGTAATAAAAATATACTTGTATTCACTAATACTTCATTAGTTATGATATTGGGTACTTGGGTATTATTTCTAGAATCTAGAGTTACTACGTAGTAGTAATATTATTTTTGTCAAAAGCTGTCAAAATAATATATGTTTTGCCGATATTGAAACGTGAATATTTTTGTCCTTATAAGCACGTTTTACTTGTTCTTTATATCCATGGTTAGGTCTTAGTATGTAGTAATATATTTTGGAAAGTTTGGCTCCTCTGGGTTACGTCTAAAGCCTCGTTTTGTCCGACGAAAAACGTCCAACAGCAACAATTTTTCAGAAAAATACTTTTCGTCAATAAACTTGCAAAAATCATAACTTCTTCGTTATAAACTCTTTTTAATCCGTTCTTTCGCCTACGGCTTCGTTTTTGAAATTATTTTCTAAAATTTTTGCCAAAGTTTACTTTATGTTTACTGATTTTCCTGGGTTTACAAAAATGGGACAGTAGGTTTATATACTTGTTACAAATCCATTTTCCATGTTCAAAACTAGTTTCTAACATCACCAAATCTCTTGCAAACACCACAAAGCTATTCTAATCCTACCATACACCTTCTTAGGGTGCCATGGGTTCCTAATCACCACTAATCATGTTAATTTAACAAGGGAATACCTAAATCAAATTCTAGGGTTTGTATGTTCAAAAAGTTAACAAAAATAATGTGGTATAGCTAGCTTGTGCATGAAATTAGGCATGAAAACCATATGATACAAGTATATATTAGATGAAATCATGAAAATAAATTTGATAACTTACTTTGAAATAATAGGTGATTAGATGATGAGAAATCTTGTGTTACTTGAGTTTATGTTGCAAGAATCTTGATTAGAATGACAAAAGGAACAACTTTGTAGCTTTGATCTTTGAAAAATAATGGATTTTGGTCTTGGATCTAATTTGGGTCGTGGGTTTTGATGTAGAGAGGAAGAAGATGAGCTAGATACGAGTTTTTGATTTTATGATCCAAGTATAATTGTGAAAAAGGTGTTTATAGATATTTAGGAAAAGTTTATATTGTATTATAAGTGTACATAATTGCTAGAGGTTAGAAAATAAAAGTCATGTGGTCTAGGGGTGTGCTCATGGCCGGTTTTTCATGGGAAAAAGATAAGCAAAATCGGTTTTGGTAACTTAGGAAATGTAGTGTAATATTAGTTGTAGTTTAGTGTAATTATTAGTTATAATCGGGTACCGGGTTTGCTAGAAATAAATATTAACGAAGTTAACCGGGACTTTATAAAGTCATAAAAATGTTAAAAATATGTTGGGTACAAGTACTGAGTGTTCGGGTGATTATTGTTTAGTTTTCACGAAAACCGTCGTAATATTTATAAACTTACGTTATAAATAAAATAAGTTTCCAAAATACTGGGTAAATGAATATAATAACTTTTATGATGAAATAATGGATATAAAAATATGTCGGGACCATTGTGGGAATATTTAGATATATTCTTCGTATTTATTAACCGGGTGTTAACGTTTATTTATAAATAATTATAAGGAAAACGTTAAATGTATCAAATATATAAATTTGAAAATCCTAAGAGTGGTATAACATGAAAATGCTGTTATGATGATATGCAGACTGTCTCTAGTCCGTATGTAATGTCCTTACTGATAATGAAATGAATTCGCACCTAAACCAATACGGTTACGCGAATTTTAATACCCGTAAACTAAATTTACGATGAAATGAGTAATGCAAGTGAATAGTGAAGATTTTTCCGGCAATGATGAATAGTGTTTTGATGAATAGTGATTTATGAATAGTAAAATATCGAAGTTTGGGAAATGACCTGAAATGATGAGTTGTGACAGTCTTCCCCTCTAAAAGGAACTTCGTCCCGAAGTTCAGTTTATGTTGGTCTCTGAAGACATATTGGTGAAAAGGTGATGATATTTGAGAATTTCAGCCAACTTTCACTATAGGAATTCGACTCTGCTTCAACTGTTCGACCTAACTGTCCATGATTTCTACTTGTTCTCCTACAAGGTTTATGTTTGACTTTGGGTTGGATTCCTTTCCAAATGGGATTATGAGTGACTAATCTGAAAAGTTGATAATACATGGTTGTGTAATCCTGCTGTTCTCTAACAAGGCTCAAGTTTGACGGCCACTAGGCCTACTCTGTCTGAAATATTATATGGTGCAGTGTATATCGGGTTTAACTTTCCAAGTTTTTTGAATGGTATCATGCCTTTCCTAGGCAGAACTTTCAACATAATTCTGCCTACCAACTTGAAGTTTTAATGGTTTACAACTTATTGAACTTGTAACTGATTCTTGACTTGTAGGAAATTTCTGGTTATTTTATGAATGCCTACTAGACTAGTATGTTGGGCTTTTCCAAATTTTGATCCGTCAATGGATATTGGCACTTCGACCATAGAGTGCGTCAAATGGTATAGTCTCTATGCTCGTGCGATAATTATGATTGCAACTGAATTTGGTTTATGATAACTGGTTAGTCTAACCATTTCTAGGGTCAATCACTCATGCTCTAAGCATACTTTCCTGTGTTTGAATTGTTCTCTCGTCTTGACCATCGGTCTGAGGATGATAGGTGACGTTTACATCTAAATGGGTTTCTGAAGGAAATTCTAAAATGATTGCTTGAAGTCCAAGGTGAATCGGTTTCCTGATGAGGCGAAAAATGATCCGTTTTTAGGGGGTCATTTAAGCCCGAATTCGAATTTATTTGATCAAATATTGCCCTAAATCGTTCATTTTGTGATTTTAGGTACTTTGGGAGAGAAATCTGGAAAAGGAAGCAATTCAGACGTTATTGGAGCATAAAAGTGAAGAAAACGCCAAAGTCTTAATTTTCCATGCTGGGAACAGTGGGTGACGGCGTCAAGAGTAACACCCTGACGGCGTCAAGAGCAAAATTCCATGACGATCTAGAAGAGATTTGACGGCGTCACGAAGGTAGGGCGTCAAGAGTAAAAGTCATGACGGCCTGGAAATGATTAAGTCTTGACGGCGTCAAATGTAGATCAAGGCAGTCCGAGAATAGTTTTGGCGGCGAGGTGACGGCGTCACAATGTTGGTCTTGACGCCGTCAGACCTCTTTTCCTATATATAGTTTTCTAATTTTTCACATTAAAAGAGAGAAGTTTTGGAGAAACCCTAAGTACGAACTTGGTGCGAATTTTACAGGTTTTTCAAGGGTTCCAAGCCCTTGATACCTTACATGTGTAATTAAGATAAGTGTTCTTTCAATTCAATCAATATGTCTATGTGTTGGTTGTCTATATCTTGTTCTTGTCTTAATTCCATCATGCTAGGCTAGATCTATCTTGTGTTTGCTTGGATCTAATGAAACCTAGATGTTAATTATGTGTTGATTACTTGTTTATACTTGTATTGGATGAATGATTTATATGTTAGGCTTAAGAAAACTGGCATATCTCCAATTGGTAACATGCTTGAACGTCTTAAGAAACATGAACCAACGCGCACTAGGTCTTTATTGGTTGTATTTAATGCATGAGCCACTGTTTACAATCCCTATAGTTGTGCTGGGCATGGTGTAAGAGGAGAAAAGAGCTCATAGAATTGGGGAGTTATGTGTGCGACCCCATGAATGGTATTAAGGAATACGATCTGTCATCCATGCATTTATAACAAGTAATTAACGTGTAAAAGATGTCTAGGGAGTAGTGAAATCTAAGTAAACACATTTTCTCCACTTATTGCTCACAACCTTAGTATAATTTAGTTATTTTCATTTTTAGTATTTTATTTTGATTGCATCTTAGTATTGGGTTAGTTTATTAGCAACTAATTATGCCCAAATCCTTTAAACCCAAGATTTTTAATTGCTTTTCATAAAATATAAAAACACAAAAAGAATCATCCCTCACCTTTAGAACTAGTATTTAGGCTTTCTAATCCTAGCGACACTATTCTTAAGCTGAACGATCAATCCCCCGGTACTTGTCACTATACTATACTACAACGATCAGGTACACTGCCTGGTGGGGGTTGTAAGCTTCTCGAGATCCCTCGAGAGGTAAAGCCTGTTGTGATTCCCACGCATCAAGTTTTTGGCGCCGCAGCCCAGGGAATAGTTATTATCTAGGTTATAATTTCTTTTTATTAGGTCTACTTGCTAGATTCCTTTCTAGTAAGATTTTATTTTTATTTTTTAGGTTCTCTTTTGTCTATCTATTTCTTTGTGTCCTTTGTTCGTAAACTATTTCGATGGACACAATAACATTGATCGGTTGATTCCTGTTATTCTTGTTTTTCGTCGTAGGATCTTCCAAATGCCCGCCCTACTTCCTTTAACAGAAAATGAGAACCCACCTAACCTCTCACCCAACCACCACTTTGACAATAATTCTGAGTTAGAAGAGTCTGATCATGATGATGACCGTAGGGCTAGTCCTTTCTACTATTCAGACTCCGATGAGGATCTTGATGATGGTGATGTGATTAATGAGAATAGGATGGAAGAAGAAATAAACCCTCTTAGGTATGTTGACCCTAGAACTAGGATTGAGTGTGATAGTTCATTTAACATGCAATTCCCTTGTAAGATCGGATTTAAGAGCTTTAATGCCTATCTCAACTCATCTCTTCCAATGAACATAATCTCACGTAATGAATACAATAAAATCATGGTAGATGAGTTAGAATACAAAGGAGAAAACATTATTGCTAAGGCAATACCATTGCATGTGTTTGTAGGAAGCTTGGTTTATCTTGTTGAGTTCATGGTTATGGAGAATCTAGGAGAGTTTATTGATAATAAGTTGACCCAAGTTGTGTTTGGAAAACCCTTCAAACGATTGACCAACCTCGATGAAAAACTCATAGAAGGGCTAATTACATTCTCGGACGGGGATGAAGATTTTGTCTATCAAATGCCCCGCACACACCCTAGGTTCAAAGATTTTTCCATGGAAAAGTGCAGTCGATATCCGCCCATGGAAATGCTAAGTGAGAATGATAAGAGAAAAGGACTTAAGTACACGCATGAAAAGAATAAAAGATACTATCGCGGATGCTTAGAGTTAGGAGATGAATATAAGAAAGATGAGGCGACTATTAGATGGCTCACACTAGGTTATGTGAGCATAAGCGATACACGTTAACCCATGACCTTGAGTCTAGCTACAAGGCTCGTAAATAAAGAAAAGCGTTTCTTGGGAGGCAACCCATGTTTTGTGTGATTTTATTTGTTTGATTGTTATTTGCTTCCGTATGCATGCTTAATTTTTATTGTTGGTAGATCATGTTTCTAAACTAAATAGTGGAAATACTTTACTTTGTTGTTTTGGCCTAGTCTTAACTCCACCTAAAAGTATTTTTGCAAAAGATAAGTGTAAGGGGAAACCCCAAATATGTTTTCAAGAAACAAACCGATCATGATTCTCCACAATATTAAATGAACATATATATTCGTATTTGTTAGAGTCAAATGCTTGTATTGAATCATAATGAAGTTTTGCAGGATTTTCCAGGAAGTAGGACCAAGTTTTTCCAGAAATTTTCCGGAAACTTAACATAAGAATTTTTGCAGGTCACTTCTGACGGCGTCAAGAGTTTACTCTTGACGGCGTCAAGTGTAAAAATCTGGAAATTTTACCGGTTTTGTTTTTCTAACGGAGTCTTATGGTTTTTGTGAATTATTAAGTTTTATAATCTCCATGAGATCTGCAAACTTCATTCCACAAGCATTATATCTTATCTTGTTTTCTAGGATTTAGTAACTTATATAGGATGCCACCGATTTTACGCGAGGTTGTCTTGTCTATTTTATCAGATTTTACAGGTTATGTATGACAAGAAGATGATTTATATTCTGCAAGGGAAGGTTTGATTGTTCATTTTCTTGGAGGAAGATTTAACCTGACCAACTTATTATCCATACCGAGCGAATCAGGGGAGTATTTGATTTCATTCTCTTTACTTTTTCACTTTTACATTCCTTACTTGAACATTGGGGACAATGTTCATCTTAAGTGTAAGGGGAAGGTAAAAAGATGATACCTTACATATGCACTTTCGCTTGAGTTTGTTTTGTTTGATGGTATATGTGTAATAAAACTATGAGAAATACTTGTTAGTGTAATTTTAGCGCCAAATTTAAAATTTTTTACAACATTTAAGAGTGAAACTTTAGCCATAGCAAGCGTCTCATGGATAGGAGATTGTATGACTAGCACATAACCGTATATTCAAAAAAAATTTCCACCCAAATATGTGAGGTTCACCTTTAGATTTGATAGGAAAAGCATTTACTATTAGTGCTTATGAGTGTACCGGTAGCATTTAGATTCTAGAACTTGCGTTAGTGATGCATCCCGAGATAGCTAGTGAGACTACATTCGTGTGGTAGGATTTACTACATGATAAGAGGCATTAGGATCACCCTTGTGTTAAACCCGTATTATAATTACTTGACCATTTAAGTCATATTATTTGGCTAGTTAAGTCAACTAATTTTTCACACACCCTTAGCGTTGTACTCATTTTTAGTACACGAAACCCCTAGTACACCCCTCCGAGCCTATCTTTTCGTTTATAACTTTAAGCATTTTACTTAAAGGAAGAATTTGTTACACCCCACTTAAATATACAACCAAATCGCCTTTGCCTTCCGTGTATGCGCTCATCTTTAGTGCATTATTGTTATTTGTTAAACCCTAAGTTAACTTTCTAATTGATTACATGGTTGCTAAGTCGAGTCATATCCTTGTACATATTGTTTTGGGACGATTGGGACTCATGGGTAAGTACTTATTTATGGAGTAATGAGGAAGAACATCATATATTACCCCCATATGTACGTTAATCTTAAAAGTGCTCCAAGTGTTTTTATTTTCTTAATTCAAGTCATTAGATTAGTTAATTGTAAAGTATGTAAAATTCAAGTGTAAGGGGAATGTTCATCCCCTATAATGTATTATTTTGGATGGTAGGGTAAGAGTGTATGCCAAAAAAAAAATAAAAAAAAAGAATCGAAAAAATCAAGAAAAAGAAAAAAAAATAGAAAAGAAAAAGAGAAAAAAAACATACGAACTACCATCCCTTTTTATTCTATGTTCATTTTATGTTTTTGTTATTTTTCATTTATTAGCTTAAGTCGAGTCTAGTCTTGGCTTAGCAACGCCATATTGTACATGTAATTAACCAAGAGTTTTAACTCGCCACCAGTAAAACTTCCTTTATCCAACAAAATCGTGTATTTCATATCCCTACACCTAACGTTACAACCCTTTAAAAGACCTCTTTGATAGTTTATCCTAGGTGCTTACGCCATGTGGTGGAGGTTTGATCCTTTCCCAAGCCTATGGTAATCTATTTTGTTATGACAGGTAGTGAGAGATATCTTCTGTTTCCATATTGTAATTTACACTTTATTACACCCGAGAGATGTGAGTATCTAAACACTATTTGTGAGGTGCTTGTGTATGACCTCCGTGCTTGTCTATTGGTCTTTAGTGGAACGATTATTTGTTGTAATTACTTTTATATTAGTGTTAAATGACCCCTAACTTGTCTTTTGAGTAGAATAAAAGCGCATTTGCTTGAGGACAAGCAAATCTCAAGTGTAAGGGTATATGATGAGGCAAAAAATGATCCGTTTTTAGGGGGTCATTTAAGCCCGAATTCGAATTTATTTGATCAAATATTGCCCTAAATCGTTCCTTTTGTGATTTTAGGTACTTTGGGAGAGAAATCTGGAAAAGGAAGCAATTCGGACGTTTTTAGAGCATAAAAGTGAAGAAAACGCCAAAGTCTTAATTTTCCATGCTGGGAACAGTAGGTGACGGCGTCAAGAGTAACACCCTGACGGCGTAAAGAACAAAATTCCATGACAATCCAGAAGAGATTTGACGGCGTCACGAAGGTAGGGCATCAAGAGTAAAAGTCATGACAGCCTGGAAATGATTAAGTCTTGACGGCGTCAAATGTAGATCAAGGCAGTCCGAGAATAGTTTTGGCGGCGAGGTGACGGCGTCACAATGTTGGTCTTGACGCTGTCAGACCTCTTTTCCTATATATAGTTTTCTAATTTTTCACATTAAAAGAGAGAAGTTTTGGAGAAACCCTAAGTACGAACTTGGTGCGAATTTTACAGGTTTTTCAAGGGTTCCAAGCCCTTGATACCTTACATGTGTAATTAAGATAAGTGTTCTTTCAATTCAATCAATATGTCTATGTGTTGGTTGTCTATATCTTGTTCTTGTCTTAATTCCATCATGCTAGGCTAGATCTATCTTGTGTTTGCTTGGATCTAATGAAACCTAGATGTTAATTATGTGTTGATTACTTGTTTATACTTGTATTGGATGAATGATTTATATGTTAGGCTTAAGAAAACTGGCATATCTCCAATTGGTAACATGCTTGAACGTCTTAAGAAACATGAACCAACGTGCACTAGGTCTTTATTGGTTGTATTTAATGCATGAGCCACTGTTTACAATCCCTATAGTTGTGTTGGGCATGGTGTAAGAGGAGAAAAGAGCTCATAGAATTGGGGAGTTATGTGTGCGACCCCATGAATGGTATTAAGGAATACGATCCGTCATCCATGCATTTATAACAAGTAATTAACGTGTAAAAGATGTCTAGGGAGTAGTGAAATCTAAGTAAACACATTTTCTCCACTTATTGCTCACAACCTTAGTATAATTTAGTTATTTTCATTTTTAGTATTTTATTTTGATTGCATCTTAGTATTGGGTTAGTTTATTAACAACTAATTCTGCCCAAATCCTTCAAACCCGAGATTTTTAATTGCTTTTCATAAAATATAAAAACACAAAAAGAATCATCCCTCACCTTTAGAACTAGTATTTAGGCTTTCTAATCCTAGCGACACTATTCTTAAGCTGAACGATCAATCCCCCGGTACTTGTCACTATACTATACTACAACAGTCAGGTACACTGCCTGGTGGGGGTTGTAAGCTTCTCGAGATCCCTCGAGAGGTAAAGCCTGTTGTGATTCCCACGCATCAAGTTTTTGGCGTCGCAGCCCAGGGAATAGTTATTATCTAGGTTATAATTTCTTTTTATTAGTTCTACTTGCTAGATTCCTTTCTAGTAAGATTTTATTTTTATTTTTTAGGTTCTCTTTAGTCTATCTATTTCTTTGTGTCCTTTGTTCGTAAACTATTTCGATGGACACAATAACATTGATCGGTTGATTCCTGTTATTCGTGTTTTTCGTCGTAGGATCTTCCAAATGCCCGCCCTACTTCCTTTAACAGAAAATGAGAACCTACCTAACCTCTCACCCAACCACCACTTTGACAATAATTCTGAGTTAGAAGAGTCTGATCATGATGATGACCGTAGGGCTAGTCCTTTCTACTATTCAGACTCCGATGAGGATCTTGATGATGGTGATGTGATTAATGAGAATAGGATGGAAGAAGAAATAAACCCTCTTAGGTATGTTGACCCTAGAACTAGGATTGAGTGTGATAGTTCATTTAACATGCAATTCCCTTGTAAGATCGGATTTAAGAGCTTTAATGCCTATCTCAACTCATCTCTTCCAATGAACATAATCTCACGTAATGAATACAATAAAATCATGGTAGATGAGTTAGAATACAAAGGAGAAAACATTATTGCTAAGGCAATACCATTGCATGTGTTTGTAGGAAGCTTGGTTTATCTTGTTGAGTTCATGGTTATGGAGAATCTAGGAGAGTTTATTGATAATAAGTTGACCCAAGTTGTGTTTGGAAAACCCTTCAAACGATTGACCAACCTCGATGAAAAACTCATAGAAGGGCTAATTACATTCTCGGACGGGGATGAAGATTTTGTCTATCAAATGCCCCGCACACACCCTAGGTTCAAAGATTTTTCCATGGAAAAGTGCAGTAGATATCCGCCCATGGAAATGCTAAGTGAGAATGATAAGAGAAAAGGACTTAAGTACACGCATGAAAAGAATAAAAGATACTATCGCGGATGCTTAGAGTTAGGAGATGAATATAAGAAAGATGAGGCGACTATTAGATGGCTCACACTAGGTTATGTGAGCATAAGCGATACACGTTAACCCATGACCTTGAGTCTAGCTACAAGGCTCGTAAATAAAGAAAAGCGTTTCTTGGGAGGCAACCCATGTTTTGTGTGATTTTATTTGTTTGATTGTTATTTGCTTCCGTATGCATGCTTAATTTTTATTGTTGGTAGATCATGTTTCTAAACTAAATAGTGGAAATACTTTACTTTGTTGTTTTGGCCTAGTCTTAACTCCACCTAAAAGTATTTTTGCAAAAGATAAGTGTAAGGGGAAACCCCAAATATGTTTTCAAGAAACAAACCGATCATGATTCTCCACAATATTAAATGAACATGTATATTCGTATTTGTTAGAGTCAAATGCTTGTATTGAGTCATAATGAAGTTTTGCAGGATTTTCCAGGAAGTAGGACCAAGTTTTTCCAGAAATTTTCCGGAAACTTAACATAAGAATTTCTGCAGGTCACTTCTGACGGCGTCAAGAGTTTACTCTTGACGGCGTCAAGTGTAAAAATCTGGAAATTTTACCGGTTTTGTTTTTCTAACGGAGTCTTATGGTTTTTGTGAATTATTAAGTTTTATAATCTCCATGAGATCTGCAAACTTCATTCCACAAGCATTATATCTTATCTTGTTTTCTAGGATTTAGTAACTTATATAGGATGCCGCCGATTTTACGCGAGGTTGTCTTGTCTATTTTATCAGATTTTACAGGTTATGTATGACAAGAAGATGATTTATATTCTGGAAGGGAAGCTTTGATTGTTCATTTTCTTGGAGGAAGATTTAACCTGTCCAACTTATTATCCATACCGAGCGAATCAGGGGAGTATTTGATTTCATTCTCTTTACTTTTTCACTTTTACATTCCTTACTTGAACATTGGGGACAATGTTCATCTTAAGTGTAAGGGGAGGGTAAAAAGATGATACCTTACATATGCACTTTCGCTTGAGTTTGTTTTGTTTGATGTTAGATGTGTAATAAAACTATGAGAAATACTTGTTAGTGTAATTTTAGCGCCAAATTTAAAATTTTTTACAACATTTAAGAGTGAAACTTTAGCCATAGCAAGCGTCTCATGGATAGGAGATTGTATGACTAGCACATAACCGTATATTCAAAAAAAATTTCCACCCAAATATGTGAGGTTCACCTTTAGATTTGATAGGAAAAGCATTTACTATTAGTGCTTATGAGTGTACCGGTAGCATTTAGATTCTAGAACTTGCGTTAGTGATGCATCCCGAGACAGCTAGTGAGACTACATTCGTGTGGTAGGATTTACTACATGATAAGAGGCATTAGGATCACCCTTGTGTTAAACCCGTATTATAATTACTTGACCATTTAAGTCATATTATTTGGCTAGTTAAGTCAACTAATTTTTCACACACCCTTAGCGTTGTACTCATTTTTAGTACACGAAACCCCTAGTACACCCCTCCGAGCCTATCTTTTCGTTTATAACTTTAAGCATTTTACTTAAAGGAAGAATTTGTTACACCCCACTTAAATGTACAACCAAATCGCCTTAGCCTTCCGTGTATGCGCTCATCTTTAGTGCATTATTGTTATTTGTTAAACCCTAAGTTAACTTTCTAATTGATTACATGGTTGCTAAGTCGAGTCATATCCTTGTACATATTGTTTTGGGACGATTGGGACTCATGGGTAAGTACTTATTTATGGAGTAATGAGGAAGAACATCATATATTACCCCCATATGTACGTTAATCTTAAAAGTGCTCCAAGTGTTTTTATTTTCTTAATTCAAGTCATTAGATTAGTTAATTGTAAAGTATGTAAAATTCAAGTGTAAGGGGAATGTTCATCCCCTATAATGTATTATTTTGGATGGTAGGGTAAGAGTGTATGCCAAAAAAAAAATTAAAAAAAAAAAGAATCGAAAAAATCAAGAAAAAGAAAAAAAAAATAGAAAAGAAAAAGAGAAAAAAAACATACGGACTACCATCCCTTTTTATTCTATGTTCATTTTATGTTTTTGTTATTTTTCATTTATTAGCTTAAGTCGAGTCTAGTCTTGGCTTAGCAACGCCATATTGTACATGTAATTAACCAAGAGTTTTAACTCGCCACCAGTAAAACTTCCTTTATCCAACAAAATCGTGTATTTCATATCCCTACACCTAACGTTACAACCCTTTAAAAGACCTCTTTGATAGTTTATCCTAGGTGCTTACGCCATGTGGTGGAGGTTTGATCCTTTCCCAAGCCTATGGTAATCTATTTTGTTATGACAGGTAGTGAGAGATATCTTCTGTTTCCATATTGTAATTTACACTTTATTACACCCGAGAGATGTGAGTATCTAAACACTATTTGTGAGGTGCTTGTGTATGACCTCCGTGCTTGTCTATTGGTCTTTAGTGGAACGATTATTTGTTGTAATTACTTTTATATTAGTGTTAAATGACCCCTAACTTGTCTTTTGAGTAGAATAAAAGCGCATTTGCTTGAGGACAAGCAAATCTCAAGTGTAAGGGTATATGATGAGGCAAAAAATGATCTGTTTTTAGGGGGTCATTTAAGCCCGAATTCGAATTTATTTGATCAAATATTGCCCTAAATCGTTCCTTTTGTGATTTTAGGTACTTTGGGAGAGAAATCTGGAAAAGGAAGCAATTCGGACGTTTTTGGAGCATAAAAGTGAAGAAAACGCCAAAGTCTTAATTTTCCATGCTGGGAACAGTGGGTGACGGCGTCAAGAGTAACACCCTGACGGCGTCAAGAACAAAATTCCATGACAATCCAGAAGAGATTTGACGGCGTCACGAAGGTAGGGCATCAAGAGTAAAAGTCATGACAGCCTGGAAATGATTAAGTCTTGACGGCGTCAAATGTAGATCAAGGCAGTCCGAGAATAGTTTTGGCGGCGAGGTGACGGCGTCACAATGTTGGTCTTGACGCCGTCAGACCTCTTTTCCTATATATAGTTTTCTAATTTTTCACATTAAAAGAGAGAAGTTTTGGAGAAACCCTAAGTACGAACTTGGTGCGAATTTTACAGGTTTTTCAAGGGTTCCAAGCCCTTGATACCTTACATGTGTAATTAAGATAAGTGTTCTTTCAATTCAATCAATATGTCTATGTGTTGGTTGTCTATATCTTGTTCTTGTCTTAATTCCATCATGCTAGGCTAGATCTATCTTGTGTTTGCTTGGATCTAATGAAACCTAGATGTTAATTTTGTGTTGATTACTTGTTAATACTTGTATTGGATGAATGATTTATATGTTAGGCTTAAGAAAACTGGCAGATCTCCAATTGGTAACATGCTTGAACGTCTTAAGAAACATGAACAAACGCGTACTAGGTCTTTATTGGTTGTATTTAATGCATGAGCCACTATTTACAATCCCTATAGTTGTGATGGGCATGGTGTAGGAGGAGATAAGAGCTCATAGAATTGGGGAGTTATGTGTGCCACCCCACACTACTACAAAAAAAGCCATAGAAACTGGTTAGAATGACTGATGAAGACTGGTTTTGTGACCACTCTCTGTGAGGGGGTATCTCTATAATTAAGGCACATGGAAACCGGTTTTTCAACCAGTCTCTTATATAATTATCAAGACCTGCTTTCTAGTACAAACCTGTCTCTATTATAAAATATTATAAATTAAACAGGTTTTTTTACGGCGTAAATAAATTGGTTTCTATTTCACAACCGGTCTTAATGACATTATATATATATATATATATATATATATATATATATATATATATATATATATATATATATATATATATATATATATATTTCAAATCTCCACGTATTCATAAAATTGAGAATCCACAACCTAATTTGTCAAACGGAGCTAATATATCTTTGTGGTAATTGCTAGTGCAATTAAAGCTACAATCCTTGTGAATATTTATAGCTTTAAGCCAGTAATTTAACCCATTCAGATCAAACAACTTAAAGACATAATCCGTAAAAATGCTTCTCTATTAACCAAAGTAAATTACATGCTATAACAAAACAACACTTACATAACTTTAAGCTGCAATCATTTAAGCATTGGTTACAAAAAGAACTCAAATCTATAACTCATGGTACCCGACAATTGAACCAAACAATTACTACCAACCTCCGACCTTTCATTCGTAAAGTTGAGATATATCTTCTCTTTTTGACAATGAATTAACTGCACAAAAAAAAGTTGATTCGTTAGTACATGATTGTGAAGCCTTAGCTAAATTTCAACCACAAACACATATATAAAAATCATAATGCTATCACTATGGTAAATTGACATAATACACAACACCAACCTGCTTGTATGTACTTTAACCTCCTTAATGACCTCGACAATCCCACCTACGGTATTCATGAAACAAATTATTATAAACTCATTATCTCATTGATCTAAATTCTACTCAATAGGGTACTATGTTTATCTGCATCGCGACAAGAAAGAAAGAGATGACCTTTTAATAAATTATGTTATGACCACCATTTCATTCAAAGCTGTTAGTTACTTGTGAATTTGCACCAAGTACTGAAAGAAGATACAGATTACCATCAAATGCACAACCGCATCCTCCCATAATGATAGAATTATGAAGTAAGAGCATAGCAAGTAGCTTACATGTGTATGAGTTAATTATTCTCAAGTTTCACAAGTATAAATGCATGCTTTCAGTTGTATAGCGTACTCTACTTGTACTCCACTTGCGCTCTAATAGTGGTACACATATCAATTGAAGCTGGCTTTAGTTTAAAAAACTTGTACGCAAACTGTCGCCAAGCTGAAGCCGACAAAATAAATTTTAATTAGATGATATATAAACATGTCACCAACACATACCTTCATTAGGATGTTATTCCCCCTAATAGTTAAAGACAAATCATATAAGGCCTATAACACTCTGAATACAGTAATACTATAGCATGGTAACGGACTAAAAACTTACTTGCTCGTGTTCTAATTGTAGAAAAGCACCTGACTGGAGAAGTTCTAACGCCTTCTTAAATCGTCCAACAGTCGCGTATCTAAAACGAGCATTAAGTATACATATCAACACAAGTATTTGTATCTAAAGAACATGCTTGCAAACTACAATATCAAATTAATCTACTGATAAAAAACCAACAGTGCTTGTTACATATATAAACAAATTAGTAGTACCTAGCGTTGGTGGTCTTGTACATCTGTTGAGCCCCATAGTAATTCCCTTCATTTACATGTTTTTCAGCTTTTCAATATTCTTCAATTAACCAGTCAGAATAAAAAAACAATTACAATATTGATTGACGAATTAAATCAAATTAACGGTAATTACCTCTGCTTCTGGAGGCAACAAAGCTTTTCTAAATCGTTCTCGTGACATTGTGGGTCGCTAATTTTGGTTCAATCTGTTGTTTATCGATCGTCGATGTATACCATCATAAACTCTAAAAGTAAAGAACACCAAGAATAGCCTAATGAGCAAATACAACACAACAGTAGTTGATCGATTGTGCCTATAATATTTCAATAATCGAATACTAGTTGATCGATTGTATTAGAGATCACCAAGGAAAATAAAACAAAAGATCACCAGTGAAAATACAACATCAAAGATCACCAAGGAAAATAATAGTAACAGATCGATTGTATTAGAAAATAAAAGAAAAAGAATAGATTTGTTTAGAAAAGGAAAAGAACAAATAATAATTACTTGATGTTAAGGAAAAGACAATGAACAATTCTTTATCATAAAAGGAAAAGATTGAAGAAAATGATACCTGATGATGGACGATGGAGGCGTGACAGTATTGTGGAGAATGGAGGCGTTCAATAAAATGAATACTTTAGGGTAAATTTGTAACCGGGCCCGGTCGAGTCACCGGGCACCGGGTTAACCGGTTCGACCGCCAGGTCTACCCGATTTTCAATTTATTATTTTTTTATTTTTTGACCGCCGGGTCAACCCGGATTTTTATTAAAAAATTTTGAAAAACGAAACACGGCCGGGTTTTGAGAACCGGGTTGACCCGGGTCACTCAAAACACGGCGGGTCTAACCGGTTAACCCGGGTTTTTTGAACCGTTTTTTTTTCGGAACCGGTCGAGCCGGTTAAACCGGCTGGGTTTCAAAACACTGATGATAATAATACCCAACTAGTATCTCGGCTTCCTAGTAACTTCTTGTAAATCATTTGAATTTCTAATAAAGTGATGTTTATAATAATAATAATAATAATAAAGTTGTTCAAATTTTAAAATATCTACGACTAATGAAAAGGTTAGAGTGCATTTGGTTGATAGGTTTAGGGATGAGGTTAGACGATTATAGAAAGAAGCAATTATCCAAGTAATTATTTGAATAATCTAATATTGTTTAACATATTATTGGATCTCTATTTTTTTTTTTTTTTTTTTTTTTTTTTTTTTTAGTATTTAGGATGGATTTTATCTTTTCTTTATTTGAGTAAACTGACGGCATCCTCTGTAGTTATAGATCTACAAGGAGAGCCATTATGAATTTAGAAAAATACCGGTTTTTATCCAAATAACCAGTGTTTATCATAGAAACACGTAGAGACTTGTCTTATCAAAACAACCAGTGTCTTTAATTTTGTACAGAGATTGGTTTCTTATAATAGAACTAGTTTTAGTGTGATTTGGATTAAAGAGACCGGTTTATTTGAAAAAACTGGATTGTATGCTTCCAAGCTCCTTATTTTTTTAACTATAGAAACTAGTTTTTTTTTAACCGGCTTCTATTAAGAGGTTTCTGTAGCCTTTTGTGTAGTAGTGCCATGAATGGTATTAAGAAATACGATCCGTCATCCATGCATTTATAACAAGTAATTAACGTGTAAAAGATGTCTAGGGAGTAGTGAAATCTAAGTAAACACATTTTCTCCACTTATTGCTCACAACCTTAGTATAATTTTGTTATTTTCATTTTTAGTATTTTATTTTGATTGCATCTTAGTATTGGGTTAGTTGATTAGCAACTAATTCCGCCCAAATCCTTCAAACACGAGATTTTTAATTGCTTTTCATAAAATATAAAAACACAAAAAGAATCATCCCTCACCTTTAGAACTAGTATTTAGGCTTTCTAATCCTAGCGACACTATTCCTAAGCTGAACGATCAATCCCCCGGAACTTGTCACTATACTAAACTACAACGATCATGTACACTGCCTGGTGGGGGTTGTAAGCTTCTCGAGATCCCTCGAGAGGTAAAGTCTGTTGTGATTCCCACGCATCATTTCCTTAACAGGAATAACTAAAATGGGTACAATAAACCTTTGTGACTAATTCCACAACGTTCGGTCCTTCGAACTTGGCGTTATCTGAAAGGGATAGAATATAGGTAACAATTTGATTCCTTGTGTTTTGTTCCAACGGATGATAAGACATATGTCCTTCTTTGTCTATTGGGTTTTGTCTCCACTACTGAAGTTCGTGATTAATTTGTGATGTCCTTCCTAATTCCTTCATCACATATTCCAAATATTCTTTATTTCGCAAATCCTAAATGCATAAGCGATGTTGTAGGGAAATTGGTTCTGGAAATTTGTCTCGCAATTGTGAGTTTTGGTTGAAATCTTTTTCTGAATAAACGAATTTAGAAAAGTGGAGCAAATGATTTACTTAGTAATATTTTTCATGCTGATTCAAAATTTCAGTAGTTATGAAATAGAAAAAAAATGTTTTCAAACATGTTGTGATAAAGACTGCTTACCAAGGTTTGATGTCTATGTATATTTCACATTGTACAATAGTGTTGCTAAAGATTGACCAAAAAGGATCGTACTTGTTCAAAATAGGAATTTCAGAAATCATTTTTCCACAAGGTATGTGATTTATGTAAACGCATCAACTTTATTTAAGTGATAACACTAACAAGGATAAAATGGTAGAATAGAAAATGTTCGCTTACATGCATAGATGTCTAACATTTAGTTCCTGAGGTTGAATAATGCCTATTGGTGGTTATGAGGTATAACTACAAGCATAGGTATTTAGACTAACTTAAGTCCTGAAATATTTTATCGTTGTAATTGGCAAGATGAAGGTATCACTTGATGTTGTGTCGATGAATGTCTATTCTGTTTTCCCATGTAGATAAGGAGATATGTTCTGGTTTGATCCCTTTCTTGGTATGAAGGTGAGGTTATCTGAAATTTCTAGAGACATAATGCCTTAGAGGAATCTACATCGATATTCTTGATTCAAACAATTGTCCTTTGTGAAAATTTACTGCAGGAAAGTTTATGTATGGATGAGGCCATGTTTAAATGAAATGCTCTACAGTCTCAATTAGAAGCTTGATTTATTTCTATTGTGTTGTCTTGCAGACATTTATATTGAGTTCAATCCTGTAGCTCAGTCTAGCTAGTACTTTTAAATGATAGAATTTGACAACTAAGTCAGAGATGGTGATTCGGATGGTCTCACGGTATCTTAGAATTTGTTGTTGAGTTATGAATTCTCTCAATATATACTTCTAGTTCTGTTTAGTAGTTCTGTAATCCTTTCATTGCTTTTATTGTATAGAGGAATCCTGCATGAAATTGATATGGAAAGTCTCTCTTAGGGAAGTCAATGGGAAAATCCAAATTAATGGCTGAATGAGTGACTGGTGGGGTAAGTATCCAAGATAGTTCGGCAAAAGGGATGTTTATGAAAGAGTTCCTTTGTTTACAAAACTTTTAAATGAAGATTGTTATATACAATCCTTTGAAAAGGTAATTATTTCCTTCATGGCATAATCCTTCCTGAATTTTACATATGTGATCAGGCTATGTATAATTGAGGACTAATGATGCGATGTTAGATTTTATCAAAATATCATAACTTTTCTCAAAAGTTTTAGATGGTGTTCAACGCATTGTTATTAAAAATGGTATCCTGATGTTTTCTTTCAAGTAACATGAAAATTGCCTCGCGTAATAATAGTAAATACTTGGTGTAATGACAGAAAAATCAATTTATAGGATGGTAATAAAATAGCTTACTTCAGAAATTTTTCTGTAAAACAATTTCCCCTTATGATAGTAAAATAGCTTGAATGGTGTATTGGATACGTGGGTGAATCTTGTCGAATGGTAATAGTCTACTAATTCATCAGAAACGAAATCAGCCTAATCCCTGATAAGACAATGCTAAAATGTTGCGAAATGATTGAAATTTTGAGCAATTGGGATAGAAAATGAAGTAAACGATGGTTATGATTATCACAGAGGTAACAAAGGATAGATACTACATTGGATAGAAAAGTGCTTAATACAACTAGGTTATGTCATCGTACCAACGGTAAGTACAAAAGGAAAGATACAACCCTAAAGGGCTCGAACTACGGTTTATATATTGAAACAAAGCTCCTCCTGCTGAAGCATTGTTGTTATCCTTGATGTTGCTAATATCCTGACGGTTCTATTTCAACAGCTCACGCTATTCCTCAAGCGATTCAGTCTTGATTCCAAGTTCCTGATTTTCCTTGTTCCTTAGCTCCGGGCAGTCGTTCTTGAAATGCCCTAAGTTTCCACATTTGAAGCAACTCCCTGGGGTCTTCTGATTTGTGAGTTTCCTACAGTCTTCAGTCCGATGACCCTGCTTCTTGCACACTCCACACGTTTTACTGCAATGATCTCGATGATGTTGATTACACAGGTTGCAGTAAGGTAACTTTCCAATATACCTTCTCTTTGTGTACGGTTCTGCACCAAAGGCTCTATTCACTTCTTGTCCTTTGGATGATAGTTGAGCAGCATTGCAACCTAGATTGTTGTTCCACTTCCTTTTATTGTCACTATTGTTTCCTGATGTCTTGGCGTGAACTATGAGTTCCTTTGCTTCGATCGCCATCTTGATAGCTTCAGACATGGTATCGGGTTCCCATGCAATGACCAACATACGAATTCCATTTGAGAGTCCCCCGATGTACCTTTCAAGTTTCTTGCTTTCCGGTTCATCCATTGCAGGACCTAGTTGTGTTAATTCATAAAAATGAGTAGTGTACTCGTCAACATCATTTCCTACCATGGTAAAGTTTAGTGTTTCCTGTTCCTTTGCTCGTAATTCATTTCCTACACAAAATGTTATACCCATCATCCTTCTTAGTTTCTCCCAAGAGTGTGAGTAAGCAGCATCAACTCCCACCATCTTAATATGTTTGGTCCACCATTCCTGGGCATGATCCTGAAAAGTGCATGTGGCGAACTTAACCTTGTCTTCCTTACGACAGTCGCCACATTGAAATATTGCCTCTATTTCTTCGAACCATTTGAGAAATTCCTTTGTGTCTCTAGTTCCGCTAAAGGAGGGAGGATTGCACCCCATAAATTCCACGTGAGTAAGTTCCTTAGTGAGGGCAGTGGCTATGTTCTTGGCAATGACTTGTCCAACAGCAGCTTGCATCATGCTTGGAGTGGTTTGCTTAAATCTCTCTTCATCAAATCATAAGAGACCATGAGGATATAGTTAATAAAAGTCATCATATTCACAACACATGAATATAATACATGAAAATTTTGGTCTACGTGAACCGATATCACATATAGCACAACCATTCCTTACATAGTAGAGTCACACTTGATACATTTGTTTGTACAACAACCAAAAGACGACAAGTTCTTTAGACTATGTCCCACACTTTCTGTGGCTAGGATAATAGTAAAAGCTAGTGAGGATATAAGTCTGCTCTAGAGACTTTCTGGTGTCCCTCTGTGTGAAGTCAGGTTCATGGCATCATAAGGTCGAGATAGTCCTGAAGTGGTGTATGAAGTTGTGCATCGATCAAATCTTAGATAATGTAGGTTTTGAACCATTCCTGAAGAATCTGCGGATATTCCTGTTGAGTCCGTGATATTGGTATTATCTACTAGATGTTATCTAGTTCATGGCAAGTGGGAATGGAAAAGGAAAATGACAATGGTGGTACTAGTGAATGGAATACTACCCTCTTTCCCGCTACCTCGCGACATCTAAGAGGTAAAACTAAAGTACGCATTATAGGACGACCAATAGTGTAATAAGTAGCTGACGGTGGTGATAGTACCTGAGTAGTGGGTGCTCTACTAGTGAAGGAAAGAAAACACACTATCTCCCTTGCAATAAACATCCTAATAAGTCCATTAAGATTAAGTCTGAATACTCTACCAAAAGGCATTCTATGTATGGGCTGAATGATAGGAAAACCGTGTTCCTATGGCAAATCAATAGTGCTAGTGGTGGTGTAAGTGCAACTGGTGGTATAATGGTAGTAGAAGATGACAAGGCATCTTCAATGTCGGAATCCGATAAAAGGATGTCAGGGTGAGTATCTGAAGACATGTCACTTGTGAACCAGGTCAATAAAATGATATATATATATATATATATACACACACAAATATGAGTATAAATAACTCGCACAGGGTATGCATGAAACAGCATGTATCATGATTATGCACTTATGATGAAATGATGAGATGCTATGATGATGCGGTTATAGTCTAGGGTCCAAGATACATCCTAGTTCGCTATAACCTTAGCTCTGATGCCAATCTGTCACACCCCCAATTTACCTGACTTGCAGCGGAATGGAATACCTGGGGGTGTCTGTCATAGCATCACAGTTACAGTTACATTGAACGACCTAAAGTGTCGTTTGGAAAATACTTCGTTTGATCATTGAAATAATCCAGAGTTTACAATATGAGGTCCCCAAAAGGTGTTGCAAGTTTATGAAAAACAAGTCATACTTGATCAAACGTTTACATAAGTGCATGAAATAATAGTGAGACGCGTCGACTCCGTGACTCCATGAAGGTCCAAATGCATGCCACATGAGCTACCTTAATAACCTGAAATACATTGCTAAAACGTCAACACGAATGTTGGTGAATTCCATAGGTTTGTAAAATGTAATGTTGTACGGCCTCCACAAGTATAAGTGCAAGATAAAAGTCATGTAAAATAATACAATAGATCTCAATAGATCTATCCACTCACTCTCGCTTAATCGGCAAATTAACGGTCCATGATAATAAATAGGGGACTTTAACATGTTGGTATGGCAACTTAAGCAATGTACATATGTTTTGGTACTTGGGCTCGTACTAAAATGATTGATGCAATGTATTCCCCCGTGGGATTTGAAATCAAAATATTGAATTGAAAACGGGGCTATGAAAACTCACTTCTAGCTGATGATACTGTGTGATGAAGTGTAATGAACAACAATGAACGATTAGCTGCCGCAACCTAATATGAATTTATGAACGATCTACTTTAGATGATGAAATGATATTGTGAATGTCCATGCACATGTTTCCAATACCACTCTACTCTTTGAAAAATACTTGTTATCAAAATAATACGTTTTCCAAAACTTAGGAAAAAATGGCAACTAGAAAATAAAACTAGTTGAAATGTGTATATATATATATATATATATATATATATATATATATATATATATATATATATATATATATATATATATATATATATATATATATATATATATCGTATGTATAAGTGTTAGTGTTGAAATCCTTGAAATAACGACTTGTAGTAATAAAAATATACTTGTATTCACTAATACTTCATTAGTTATGATATTGGGTACTTGGGTATTATTTCTAGAATCTAGAGTTACTATGTAGTAGTAATATTATTTTTGTCAAAAGCTGTCAAAATAATATATGTTTTGCCGATATTGAAACGTGAATATTTTTGTCGTTATAAGCCCGTTTTACTTGTTCTTTATATTCATGGTTACGTCTTAGTATGTAGTAATATATTTTGGAAAGCTTAGCTCCTCCGTGTTATGTCTAAAGCCTCGTTTTGTCCGACGAAAAACGTCCAACAGCAACAATTTTTCAGAAAAATACTTTTCGTCAATAAACTCGCAAAAATCATAACTTCTTCGTTATAAACTCTTTTTAATCCGTTCTTTCGCCTACGGCTTCGTTTTTGAAAGTATTTTCTAAAAAGTTTGCCAAAGTTTACTTTTTGTTTACTGATTTTCCTGGGTTTACAAAAATTGGACAGTAGGTTTATATACTTGTTACAAATCCATTTTCCATGTTCAAAACTAGTTTCTAACATCACCAAATCTCTTGCAAACACCACAAAGCTATTCTAATCCTACCATACACCTTCTTAGGGTGCCATGGGTTCCTAATCACCACTAATCATGTTAATTTAACAAGGGAATACCTAAATCAAATTCTAGGGTTTGTATGTTCAAAAAGTTAACAAAAATAATGTGGTATAGCTAGCTCGTGCATGAAATTAAGCATGAAAACCATATGATACAAGTATATATTAGATGAAATCATGAAAATAAATTTGATAACTTACTTTGAAATAATAGGTGATTAGATGATGAGAAATCTTGTGTTACTTGAGTTTATGTTGCAAGAATCTTGATTAGAATGACAAAAGGAACAACTTTGTAGCTTTGATCTTTGAAAAATAATGGATTTTGGTCTTGGATCTAATTTGGGTCGTGGGTTTTGATGTAGAGAGGAAGAAGATGAGCTAGATATGAGTTTTTGATTTTATGATCCAAGTATAATTGTGAAAAAGGTGTTTATAGATATTTAGGAAAAGTTTATATTGTATTATAAGTGTACATAATTGCTAGAGGTTAGAAAATAAAAGTCATGTGGTCTAGGGGTGTGCTCATGGCCGGTTTTTCATGGGAAAAAGAGAAGCAAAATCAGTTTTGGTAACTTAGGAAATGTAGTGTAATATTAGTTGTAGTTTAGTGTAAGTATTAGTTATAATCGGGTACCGGGTTTGCTAGAAATAAATATTAACGAAGTTAACCGGGACTTAATAAAGTCATAAAAATGTTAAAAATATGTTTTGTACAAGTACTGAGTGTTCGGGTGATTATTGTTTAGTTTTCACGAAAACCGTCGTAATATTTATAAACTTACGTTATAAATAAAATAAATTTCCAAAATACTGGGTAAATGAATATAATAACTTTTATGATGAAATAATGGATATAAAAATATATCGGGACCATTGTGGGAATATTTAGATATATTCTTCGTATTTATTAACCGGGTGTTAACGTTTATTTATAAATAATTATAAGGAAAACGTTAAATGTATCAAATATATAAATTTGAAAATCCTAAGAGTGGTATAACATGAAAATGCTGTTATGATGATATGCAGACTGTCTCTAGTCCGTATGCAATGTCCTTACTGATAATGAAATGAATTCGCACCTAAACCAATACGGTTACGCGAATTTTAATTCCCGTAAACTAAATTTACGATGAAATGAGTAATGCAAGTGAATAGTGAAGATTTTTCCGGCAATGAATAGTGTTTAGTGAATAGTAAAATTTTCAAATATTTCTCAGAATATCAAATTGACCTCGAAAATGATGAATAGTAAAATGATGAATAGTGTTTTGATGAATAGTGATTTATGAATAGTAAAATGTCGAAGTTTGGGAAATGACTTGAAATGGTGAGTTGTGACATGTTCTAGGTATCATTATTGAAACTGTGAGGCTTAAACTTCTGGGCTTAAAGGTCAGGTATTCGTTTGAAGTCGAAAAGGCTGCAAAAATCTGGAAAATTCCTATGTCTAGTATCCTCAAAGATGATAGAAGAAACAATTTTCATGTCTATAGTGATGGTTAAGATCAAAAAGAAATGCATTATGGTTGTGGATATGAATTGGTTAGTAATCAAGTTTGCAGGTTCTCAAGTTCAAAGTAAAGCTGATTGGTATATGAATGATGTTGGTGATCAAGATTCTTGTGATCTGGTGCTATGTATGGATGTTGCAGAAAGTGAGGCTCTGTTGGAATTCTTTTGTCTGCACTCCTCCATTATATCATTTGCTATAGCTTTATTACAATTCATGGATATTGGTTATTGGTTGTCTTGTTATTATGCCTTGGTATTGTATCCTGATTTGGGTTTGTCCAAATCAGAGTGTTCTTTGTTTCCTAGGCATGAGTTGAGTTTGGTAGGGGTTTGTTCTACTAGATTCATTCTCTTGGGCTATCTTTTGTAAATACTCATTTTATTTAATTTATTTTACCTTTGTAAAAAAAACAAAAAAAAAAAAAAAAAAAATACAAAAAAAACAAAAAAAAAACAAACAAACTCCCTAAAGGATAAAATATTTTATTTCTTAACCTTTAAACCATAATGTTGGCCTTGGTTATTAGAATTATATTTTTTGGTTTTGTTACTTTTAAAAATATCTAATTAGGTTTTTAAAAGGTTAAGTATTTCTCTTTCAATTTGTGATTCGAGATCATGTACAAGTTCTGCATGAAGACTATATTTTTTTGTGGCACCTTCAATTTGCAATTCGTTTTGACACAGTATGGTGTATCTGTTATTTTGTTCGAGCTCAATTTAGCTGCAAATACAATTGGCACAAATTCGAGCTTTTCATATATATAATTTCGAGCTTTTCAAGCTAAGCTCGAACTTTGCTCTAATCCTACTCGAGCCGAGCTCAAGCTTGGATGGTTAAAGCTTGATGAGCAATCGAGCCGAGCTCGAGCCAATCTTTTATTTTCGAGCCGAGCTTGAGCCTTATTGAGCTCAGGCTTGGCTCGGCTCGATTACACTCTTAAACCGAACCGAAGTTCGGTTCGGTTATGGGTCAAAACCGAAAACCGAATTTTGTACTTAAATTACACCATTTAAAATTTTTTAAATTTAATTATATAGATTTTTGGGAACAAAAAATCATTTCAAGTATAAAAAGTGTTTTTTATATTAGAATAAAATGTTATTGGTCTTTTTATAGATATATAAAATAATATAAATATATAAAAAATACATATATTTATATAAATTCGGTTTTCGGTTCGGTTTTCGATTCAGATAGCCAAAACCATATCCAAACCGAAAACAGAATTTTCAATTCGGTTCGGTTTCATCAAGTTCAGTTCGGTTACAAGTTCAGTTAGTTTTTTTCAGTTCAGTTTTCGGTTTATTCGGTTTATTAACCTAACCATGAACACCCCTACATATAACAAAAGAGTACAGGATAGAAAAGATAATTGGGCCTGCATAAAAAAACATGCTTCATTTCAACTCAAATTTCTGGGCCTAATTTTAGTAGTCATCTACATCTTCTTTTTGATGGTTTCAAGCCCAATAAATGGACCTTTATAGGACAAGTTTTCTCTAAATTCCGAATGCTTACCTACTAAAACATCGTTAACTTTTTTCTTTTCTTTTTTTTTTTTTTTTTTTTTTTTTTTTTTTTTTTCGATTTCATATCTCTCTTTTTTTTTATTAAAAATATCATATGTACCCAAAAGTGAATTAAAAATGATGATATATGAAATTAATCCTATTTTTAGTTTCACTTTATTCTTTTTTTAAAACGGCAAATTTTTACAATCCACAACAAATTCTATCCCACATATCTCCAACGAGACTTGAACCCTCAATCTCTACGTTGATAGGCCACTCACATACCGCTTGGCCAAGAGGCCTTTGGTTGTGATCTCGTTAACTAGTTTTCTTTAAGACATCAAAGCGTAGCTCCTCTTAAGATTAGTCCGATTCATTTTATAGCGTGTAGCATAATTGGTTTGAAATGAGAAATTAAACTCAAAAAAATCCTTAGTCTTTTAGGAATTTACATAATAAATGTTGTTTAAATTCTCCTATGGTTGTATAAAACGAGCGGAGGTACCCGCGCGTTGCTGCGGAAATGCCGTGCTATTTTACTTTTTTATTTTTTATTTTTTTTCACACCTTAAGGCTCAGGGACTAAATTGCAAAAGACTACTCTTGCTTCCACTGTGGCACTCTAAATGAATTTTGTTAATGGATTTTCCAAATCTTGTCAAAAATGTATCTTCATGAAAATTTTTAATAATCAAAATATCATTTTTTTTTCAAATATTACAAAAAAATAAAAAAAAAAAAAAAAAAAAAAAAAAAGAAAAGAAAAAAAGAAAAAAAAAAAAAAAAAAAAAAACTGTTGCTACAGTAGCGCTGCTACAGTAGCATTGCTACAGTACCCTTAATATAAAATATATGTTTCTGTAGACACTCACAAAAAGTACTGTAGCAGAAGAACAGTGTAGTCCACGGGAAATGTAATATACGAGGATGTAAGCCGCGCGTTGCCGCGGGCATTACACAATATTACATTGTGAGAACTAAATTATTTTTTTAAAAATTGTTGAAGATAACGGTCGTCAGCTACTTAACATCAAGTTAGTGATCAAGGACTGACTTTGCAATAGATGTATAATATGAAGGACCAATTATTTAAATTATGACAGGAGTAAATTTGCAACGAACCTCTGAGATGAAGGACCAATTTTGTACAGTTTTTTTTATGGTTAAAGATAACGGTCGTTAGTTAATAGTCGTTAAGTAACTAACGACCGTTAGTTACTATAGTAGATACTTAACGACCGTTAGTTACTATAGTAGATACTATTATTTTAAATATTTACTATTCACCACTCACAAAGTTACTATAGCAACAAATATTATTTTAAGTTTGGGGGATTCACGGGAAATGTAATATATATATAATATTTGGGAATATAGAGCACCGTTTAGTATGGACCTATGTATAATTAAAGATTGAAATTGGTTTCCACCCAAACATGTTGTATAATTAAAAAAAAAAAAAAAAAGTTCAGGCAATCACACTTTTTTTCCAACGATTACTACATTCGTGCTTTTTTTTTTTTTTTTTTTAATATGATATATTAGTAACCAAGAATTTCTTTCTTCAACCAATGTGGGATAGAATGTTAGGATAAAAGGTTAAAAGAGGTATTTGAACGATAACAATGAAATTATATGTTGTTATTTCTCTTGATACGAAAGATTGCAAAAGTTCAAGCAATACGTGATATATTATAAGAAAAAAAGATTTAGCGTTTACAAATCGTTTATGTAAAATCTACACATCGCTCACTGAACTTCATTTTCAGACATGAATTTAAAGTATCTATGTATTATGAAACTTCATTTGGCCTAAGGTTCCCAATTTATATTACCATGTTTTCTTTATGTTATAATCCTCATAAACTAAGTTCATTTAGTTCATATATCCTTTTCAATCAACAAAAATTTACATAATTTTACGACTTTTCAAACGCTTCCCGTTTCTGATCGAACAATAAGTTAATTGACATCAGACCATTAAACTTTTTCTATCTATTTTCTTTTTGGTGCAAAAGGTGAAGAATTATATTAAACTCCAAAGATTTACAATCATAAGAATAAGAACAAGATTTGGACACACCCAAATCTATAACAGACATGAAACATACACTAACCAAATACAGACATCCAATACTATCTGATAACATACACTACTATACCTAAGTCTGATCATATAATTCTGTCAAAACAGATCATCTCAGAATATAGCAATAGCACAGATCAAATCATACACTTCACCTCACAAAATTAACCTTATTATTACACCTACCATCTAGCTACATTTTTACAACTCCAATCTACTATGCCACTCAACCTGCCACCACATTAGCAAGGTAGAAATTGAGTGTGGCATCACTAGGCACCCATAACCCATCCATTGGGGGGGGGGGGGGGGGGTTGCCGAACAGTCTACATTTCCTTGTCAATGGAAGGCTTCAACTGTTTTGGGAACATTCTCCTTTCATGATGACCAACCATTACCTCATGTGCCTATGTATTAAGTGGACCAAGTAGGTTCATCTTTCACTCTTCGCTATTCCACTCATCATACATAGGCCTCCAAAGTCATTTACCCTTCACAAGAGGAGGCCCTACTTTATGTCACATCCTTATTGTGATAAACCTCTGATGTGTCTCGCGACTACTAGTTTTAAATTTATAACACGAATTACCGGATAAAGCTAAGAACACACGGGCAAGTATGACCCTTTCGTATGTTGTTAGTTTTGGTTGGTAAGCCGAGGTCGTTCACTAGGATTTGGGTGTTTTCAATTGTGAAGAATCTATGTAATAGTAAGCAATAAAGAGATGGTAATAGGTTGTCACGATCCAAAATACCATATAAGCAATAAGTAACACGAAAATGGTGATTATGTGAATTCAATAAGATTAAAAACTACACTTGCTTAGACTAGTTTACTATCCTTGATAAGCATGATTGTGATAACTCTTCTTAACATGTTGGTTGTGATGATTAGTTGGAGTTCTAATCAATTGTTCTTACAAATTAAACCTTGGCCAAGATCTTAGTTTATAAAAACAAGCATTAAGTTTAACCAATCAATTTAAGATCAATTCAAGGTTCATAAGTTTGGGTTAACAATCTTAAACACAAAAATAATCTTTTGTTTTATCAAATACTCTTAAGAAATGGTGAATACAAAGGGTAACCGATCATAGACAAAAGGTTACAATTGATTGCAAACTCCTACACTTTAGACCAATTAGGCATTTTACAATCAATCCGATTTGATAGACAAAAGTTTTCTCATTACAATCACACTTTAGTTTCTTTGTTTAACCAAGAATAATTTTGGTGGAAAACAATCATTCATAGACAAATGATTATAACTAGTTGAATAACAATTAATCTATCGACCTATAAAATCATTAGCAACTAGTTAAACTTGATTCAACAAATGTCACTATGAAACTTAGGTACTATTGGGTTTTAGAATTAACTTGAAATTGAATTAAAACATGTTATCACAATCATAAGTAAACCATTAAATAATAAACATCATCTAAGCAAGTGCACAAAGGCACTAGCCACTCATACCAAACATGAACATAAACTCAGAATTTTAAACATTATAAATCATAATTAAAAGTATTACAATGATTGAAATAAGATAACAAATGATGTAGTAATGATGCCTCAAGTATTGGTGATAACTTCTTGATGTTTTAACCTCCAAATGATGACTTCTTGGACCTTCAAAGTTTCCTGAGATTTTTTGGACGAATTTTGGTATAGGATGGAATAATGGTGGTAAGAGAAGTGTTCTCTCAAGTTGAGATAGAGAGAAATGGTAAGGGATAATTAGAAAAGCTTGCAAAGTTCTCTATTTATACTATTCCACAAGCCTAGGCTCATCAATGCAGCAACTTGGCCTCCAAGGTGAATAGAAGAACCTAGAATACCAGAAGGAAGAGTCCAGAATCGGGTAGAATGAGGTAGAAGGAGTTTTGCAAAAGTTTAATGAGCTGAACATCCGATCGGTTACGGGACAATGCCGATCGGTTGGGCAAAAGTCATAAACACAAAAGTTGTAGATTTTTCTCTTAGCTTTCTGTGGCCGCTTGAATCAACTAAATCCGAGTTTGTATGCTTAAGTTATGGCCAAAATGGTGAAGGTGTGTCGGGAACAACAAGTCTTCCATTAATTCTTCCTTCGAGCTTCTTTTCTTCATTTCTTTTCTCGTTTTCCCTCTTGTACTTTATTCTTGAGTCTTTTGAGTGACAACTTCATGACTTTTTTCTTCTCGAACATACTCCAAGAGACTTTCATTTGTCGGGAATTCTTCGTACATGCATAAATCTTCGTTTATTGATCGTTTCTTCGTCTTTTTCATCATTTTCTTGTACTTTAGCTTCCATGAACCTAAAAGACGAATTATGCTCAATTAAGTACCATAAATTCATAAAAGTGATCATAAAATCCACAAAAACGTTCATAAAAACATGTTAATTTTGAGCGTTATCAAATCCCCCACACTTGAACTTTGCTTGCCCTCAAGCAAATCTAGAAAAAGAAAAATCGAAATCATACCTAAATGAAAAAAAAATGAAAATAAAATTTTGAAAACTATAAAAATTTGAAAAATATAAAAATTTTAAATATATATATATATATATATATATATATATATATATATATATATATATATATATATATATATATATATAGGGTAAAGTTAAAATAAAAAGACAAATATCCGTAAAAAGAATAAAAATAATTTTTTTTTAAAAAAAGTTCTCGAAAAATTCCAAAAACATTTCACAAAATCGGGTATGTTGGTGCATAAAACTTTTGTGAAAGAAGTTTTTCTAATTTTGAGTTTTCATACGTTTTTTTTAATGCACAAAAAACGAATTTTAATGCGCAAAAAAATTTTTAATGCACAAAAAAAATTTTAATGCACAAAATTTTCAACTTGTTTTAGTTTGTTGCACAATGTTATTTTGATGAAAAAAGTCAAAAGAAGTTGGGTCCAAAAACGAATTTTTGATGCACAAAAAAGCGATTTAATGCACCAACGTATTTTTTTATAATTTTTTTTCGGATAAAGTATCCACTTTTAGATAAACTTCCTTTAGAACTTTTTCATGCACCAACATACCCGATCTTGTGGAATTTTTTTGGAATTTTTCGAGAACTTTTTAAAAAAAAAATTCTTTTTATTCTTTTTACGGAAATTTGTCTTTTTATTTGATCTTATATATATATATATATATATATATATATATATATATATATATATATATATATATATATATATATCACAAACAAGCGAAAGTGAGATAAATAAACGAAATTGAGCGCAAACTCCCCCACACTTAAGGGTTTGCTTGTCCTCAAGCAAAGAATTAAGTAAAATAGATCCACATGGTGCACAAGTATGTTTAGAAAAATGTGATGCAAATCTACTAAGCACAAGTACAAGATACGATTCATCGTTTTAAGCTTTAGTGGTGCAAAATCGAGATGTTTGACAATACCCAATGATTTTCTTGCTTGATTAACATTTCTAAACACCTCACGAAAAAAGGAATCAAGTATAATTCACTCAACACTCATTTTTTTAGGTAGTGGAGTATATGTAATATAAAGCACACTCATTGCTCAGTCATGATTTGTTTTTTACCATAGGCTTGTACAAGAAACAAAACTCCACTGACATGGCGTAAGCACCAAGTGTAAACATCTAAAGAGGACTTTTATTTGGGTTCTAACGTAAGGCTAAAGGGTTTATACCAGGCTTATATTCAAACATCTCATACAAAAACATAATAGATCGCTGGCGCGAATTCTTGATTACTCAAAAACCGGATGGTCACTACAATATTCATGCACTTGATATTCTGACAAAGCCATTACAATATTCGTAGACATAAAGTAATTTGGTAAGGGTAGGGATAAGGCATGAGAATATTTATGAAATTGGTTTTAAAAGAAAAAAATAAAGTCAAGTCTAAGTCTCATTGTTGCTAGTTACCGAACAAACCACGAACCCATAAATAATTATAGTTACAATCATCTCTTCTTCAGACTCTCACATATCGATGCATTGATTCGCCATAACAATATTCTTCATACTTAGCACATCGGCTAACAACATATCATATAACTTTCCTTCTTCATCTCCATACATAATATAGCACATTGGCTATAATTGTCACCTTATAGTTGCGATGACTTATTCTATTTTTTATTTATTTATTTATTATTTTTAATTTTATTTAATTTTTATTTCAACCTCCTTTTTTTTATACGTCACATCTCCCCCACACTTCGCATAAGCATACACCACAAAAAATACAAATAAGAAGTATGCATCCTTCGTCTTTGTTGGAATGGCACACACGAATCACAAAGTGTGGCTAACTAATAATCATCAAAAACAATCCAACATACCAAGCTGTAACACCCCCAATTCATGGATGCAGCGGAATTCGAACTAGGTGTTACTCGACGGCACAATAGTCACAATAATAGAGAACGAACTCCAATTGAGTCGTTTTAAAAGATTTATCATTCAAATTGTATAAATATCAGAGATTACAAAATGAGGTCCCAGATGGTTCCATGTTTACAAATTACATTAAATGAGTTTTTGAATGATAATAAGATTTATAGCCCTCTTGAGTATCCGTGCCCTTCCGTACCATCCTTGATCGTCATGAACCTGAAATACATGCTTGAGAGGTCAACACAAAGGTTGAGTGGAATTCATAGAGTTTAGTTAAATCGTTTGAACACAATAATCGTAGTGTGAGCTATAGACTCACACTCATAGTTAGAAAACAAAATCGTTATTTATTTCACTAAGCTCATGCAACCAAAACATTAACATCGAACCAACAAAATTGGCATTATAGAAGCCCTATCAAGGTACTTTTGCCGTTATACCGCTAAATCTCAAATATAGTGCATTTGTGTGAACTCATCGTTGTTCAACACAAATGGGATTCGTCAATCCCAATAGATCTATTCACAATATTCGCGCTCACTATAGGTAGTGACTAATGGTTCATGATATAGGGACTTCGAACATGGCAATCGTTACTTAGTGACAATAAAACATAGTCGGGTAGCATACAGTAGAAAGCATTGTGTTCGAGTAGAAAAATAATAGCATGTATTCCCCCCATGGGTTTGAAAATAGTTAAACAATAGAAAGTGGGGCTACGAACTCACCTTAAGTAGAATACCAAGTAATGAAGGTGATGGTTGGATCGTGTAGGTTTCTATGAGCAACCTATAATAGAATGTTGCGACTTAGGATTTGTGTAAAGAATATAACGGAGTGCCTATATATATATCTTGCATTTAGTCCATGATGTGGTATGATGTATATTGTATGTCCTTGAAAGAAAAGATTCATGAACATGCATGTTTTGTATATCGTTTACTACCGTTCGGGCTGACATATTTCAGAAGTCATGTTAGTAAGCGTTCGAGGAGCCAGGACACTTTAACTCGTAAATCCACAACTCATCTCGACGGCTTACATAATGAACTCCTCACATGAGGCTCCCTACTATTGTAGTAGTTGATAAAATATATAGATATAAGTTTTGATCCGAAAAGTTACATGTCCGATATTTGAATAAACTTAGGAAAGTTTATTAGTACATGAAGATTGTTATTAGGGGTAGTTTCATAAGTCTTGAATGACCATTTTCTCTTGGTAATATCTCATGGTTTCCTTTTAAGTGAAGTAGATCCAAATTGCTTGTTCATGTTATCGCCTAATTCATTGTTTCATGTTTACGCCTATGTAAGTTGTTATGGTCATTTCGTCATGGCCTAGCCATGAACTTTGGTCCTTGTTCCAAGGTCATGAGACACAACCTTGGCTCTAGCCATGGTTTTGGTCTTGATTATAGGTCATAAGACCTCTTGTTCCTTTCAAATTATAACCATAATCTAGTGACTTTTGCCTAAAAATGGGCTGTTTAGAATTTGCAGAATTTTATCACTCGGAAAGCATTTTTAGGTCTCGAGCTTCTTTGTTCTTGAACGAAAACGGCGTTCCGGACAACTTTCGTATTTTAACTTTTTGATGAATCGGACCAGAAGGGTGACTTTCAAAAACTCAGAATGCAAGACAGGAAGGTTTAGGCAGTTTTGCCGGAAATCTTTGGTAACTTCAAATGGGCGTAACTTTTGACTCGTATACTCGTTTTAGGTGGTTCAAATTGCTATGGTTTCCTTGTTAAGTCCTCTACTGTAATATTTAATAATCCAATATCAAATTTTTATCATTTTGATCAGGTCTTACCAAGAAAGTCACTAGTTTGCTTGTTTTAGTAACTTATCTTAACAATCATGTACAATAACTTGTTTTACTCACTTTTATACATCATGGACATAACTACAAGACATAATATAGCAAGAATAATACGTAAATAACATGAACATGATTATTTAACAAGAAGCAAGTTAGGGTTTTGCTTACAACTTTGGCTTTCTACAAAGAAAGGAAGTTAAGAACAAGGATTAGGACTTTGATTGAACAAGCTTCTCTTCACTTTAGCAATCCTTCTACCCTTGTATTCTTGAAGGATTTGTGATGAGTGTTTAGGTGACTTGAGTGGATCTAAACTCAAGAGAATCACCTAAAGTTTCTAAGGATTTGAAGTAGTTACTTTGTAGCTTGAAACTAGTATTTGGATCAATCAAAACTTAACAAAAGCTTTGGAATTGATAAGGATCTTGTGTTTCTTGAATAATACTTGAAGTAAACTAGTAAAATGATGTATTTTGTGTGTGTGGGACGTTGGAAATGAAGAGGGGAGGATGGGGTACTTATATGGTGTTGAGGAGGTTACTTTCCATGACTAGTCAACACCTTGGAGACCAAGTTGAACACTTGTAATCATCCAAGAGTTCTATGCATGAGATCAAGCCACAAGGGTGGTGAATCCCCCCCCCCTATTGGCGGTTTGGAGTGGCTAGGGAGGGTGAGTTGGCTTAGCTTGGTATTATCCTAAGTATTAGGATGAAACTTGACTCCGGGAAATGCCAACCGTAAATGATTAGGCCTCAAAACGCAAAACCGGGTGTCGTAAAATTATGAAACTTTAAAGTATTGTTAGACATGTCCATATGTCCCATAATAAAATATAAAATGAGTGGTAGGTTCCATTTGGGTGGTAAAACCCTGCTAAAACTGGAAACACGGGTCTAAAACGCGTAATACGTAAAATGTACGAATATTGCGTAAAATTGAGAAAAGTAAAATGTTACTTTTCTAATATGATATAAATGATTTAAAATGACTTATAATGTCTAGACTGGGCTCAGTCTAGTGTCGGTTGGTATTAAATGTCTTTTAGACATCAAACCGTAAGCCTGAAAATCACGAAATGACTTATAAAATCAAGGAATAATTTTTAGTCAATGGAGGAGGGAAAAATATGTTGACTTTTTCTAATAAGTTGAAAACTTAAATCGTCTTAGAAATGCGGTGCAGGTATAGGCTAAGGTTACGGCTGAGTAAAAACGCTTAAAACTGAAAATTCCAGTTTTTCACGGCCGAGGCTTATTTTGGTCATGTTTTACTCAGTCATGATTTATTCTCAAATAAATCATGAGTGTGTCAAACATTTTTCTGATACGGGGAAAATTAACGCGACCGAATTTCGTTGTGCGTAGAATTTTTGAATGACGTTTTACCCTAAAACGTGTAATTCCGTGTAATTCCTTAATAACTTTCACGAAAATGAGCTTATGAATGTCAAACTTTTAATTTGCCATGGAAATGATTTATCACTTCAGCCCAAGAAATAAAAATCAAGTTTCGGGAAAAATTTCAGAAAGAAATGAATAGTAACATGAATAGTAAAAGTGAATAGTGATATTTTCCGGGAAAAGTAAATATCCTGAAAATGCGAATTGTTACAGTCTCTACCCCTTACGGGGAACTTCGTCCCGAAGTTCTGTGTGTGTTATATGTTGGAGTGGTGTCGATGAAGAGGTGTGGTTACTTATGAGGATTAGAGTGATGTAGTTTGACTTGTCGTTTCAGTGTATGGCGTAGGATGAGGTTACTTATGAGAAGTTTGTTTCTAAGAAAACATACAGGTGACTGCTCCCAGCATAACATGATCCCTCCTGAATTAGACATAGGTGATCAGGCTATGTATAATTTAGGACCGATAATGTGATGTTCGGTTTAGTCACGTATGGTATTCAATCTGTAAGGCTGATGAGGTTGCTTGTGGTGTAACTAAGGATGATTTGAGCTTTAAAAGTGCATCAAGATCAGAAAGTGAGCTTGTGGGATTAAGGGTTGTGAAAATGATGATGGTGAGAAGGTTAAGAAGGTTTGTGTTCTTCATTTTGGTATGTTGAGATTTAGTGGTTTGTGATGAAAGTTGGAAATGAAGGCATGATATTGATTTATAGGGTAGTATCAACGAAGTGATTTTTCTAGGATGGTGGTAGAATATCTTTGGAGTAAAATGATGTGAAACAATAAAGTGATAACAAATTAGCTTGAAGTAAAATTTGTTGAATGGTTTATAAGATAACTGAATAAGTCTCATAGAATAGTAATAGTCTGCTAAACAATCAAATTGGTTTGGACGTAGAAAGTACAATAGATGAGAATTATCACAAAGAGTCGTTTATTGAACAATAAATATTCTTAAGTCATAAAACTCCCATTACTAGGGATGACATACACGTAGTACAACAGAGTGCATAAATAAATATGACTGCTAAGTTCTAAACTTCATTGTTCTGCAGTGTTGTTGAGATTCTGATAAGCTCCTTCTCCTCTTATCATATATGCTCACCCTTGGTTGTCTTCAACTTGTTGACCTTGGTTTTGGGGACATCGGTTCTTGTAATGTCCACTTTCTCCACACCCGAAACATATAACTATCGGTTGTGTGTTGCTACCGGTAGCTACATCCTTGACTCTACAATCTCTGGCAAGGTGTCCAGTGTTCTGACAGTTGCGACACTTAGCCGGGCAAGGACCTGAGTGATGGAAGTTACACTTATTGCATAGTGGAGCATTCCCGGTATATCCTGCGCCTCTAGTTGGTGCAGCCACATAAGCCTTTGCGGTCTCTTGTCTTTTGTTTTGCTGGTTGTTGTTTTGAGTTTGGTTGTTGTTGTTACTTCCATGGTTACCATCCCATGGTCGCTTGTTGCTGTTGTTCCTATTGTTATTGTTGTTACTGTAGTTGGAATTGTTGGGGTTATTGGTATTGCTGGCGTTGTTGGTGTTGTTGTTGGTGTTTAGGTTCTTTTGCTTTCGGGTTTCTGTCATTCGTACCACTTGGTCCATGAGGCTGCGGGACATCCGCATAGCTTCATCAAGTTCCTTTGGATTTGCCGAAGTTACATGCCCTTGTATGCTTGATGGAAGTCCCCAGATATACCTTTCCAACAATTTTTCCTTTGTGGAAACCATTGTTGGACAAAGTATCCTCAATTCTTGGAATCGACGATTGTAGGTTATGATATCATTTCCCTTAACCGTATGATCCCAGAATTCAACCTCCAACTTTTGCATCTCACTGCGAGGACAGTATTCCTTGATCATCATTTGTTTCAAATTAGCCCAAGTAATTTTGTAGGCATTCTCAATGCCCATGGGTTGAGCAATTGAGTTCCACCAGGACAACGCCTCATTCAACAGAGTACTCGTGGCATACTGAACCTTATCCCCCTCGGTACATTTACTAACCAAGAACACCGACTCCGCCTTTTCAAACCAGCGGGTCAGACCTACAGCTCCTTCAGTACCATTGAATTTGATGGGTTCACATTTCAAGTAGGAAATGAACGAGAAACCCTTTGGTAATGTAGTAACATTGGTCACCGGAGGGGTAGTTAAGTTTGGTCCTCCCAGGTTAAGACTGGCAATTCTTGCAGCTTCTGCAGCTATTGCAGCTTCCGCAGCAGTGGCGGCTTCATCAGCTGCTGCAGCATCAGCAGCTGCTGCAGCATCGGCGGCTGCTGCAGCACCAGCAGCTGTGGTGGCTTCGGCAGCTGCTGCAGCTACAGCTGCTCGTTCTGTGATAAGTGCTGCATTGACACTGTCCTTTACCAGTTTGCGGATGGCGGCTTGCGTCATCGTTGGTGGTGTCTTTTTCTTTGGCGCCATGATTCTATTGTTCAAAAGATACATTGTAATTAGAGAGTTGTGAGATGAGCACAATTTTTGATAAGAATGATAGGATAATAATGTTTGAAACTTAGAAGCATAACACATGATAGTATATAAAACAAGAGTTTTATTCGTACAACGTTGGTTGATTTACAAAATCGAAACCTATTACAAGCTTCTTCAAAATTTACTAACTGATACTTTCAGTTTAGTAATTACAACATTTTTACTATCGCTAGTTATTACATAGATTTTGTAACATTTACTAACTGAGTCTAATCAGTTTAGTAGTACAAAAGTTAACTAGTATCATCACACTAGTCTATTGTGGATTAGAAGGTCCGAGCAGCTCTGATTGATCGGCAACTTCTTGGTTTAGTGTGTCATAGAGGTACGAGTCGATGAAGTTTGAGAAGCTGTAGTTTTCATGTTGACTTTCTTGTTGGATCAATGGTGGTCGAGGTACGATCCATAATGAGTGATCCAAATCATCGCATGTAGGGATATCAAAGGGAAGTGATAGTGGTGGTGGTAATGGCTCTAGTACATATTCGTATTCATTATCCTCCTCAGAGTCTGCCTCAACATAATTTTGTTCAAAATAATTAGAAATATTCATCGCAAAATTAGTTGGCATCGGTTCATCCTCTTCTTCGTCGGTTGAATCTTCGAAAGGTTCTTCTTCGTCATCAGAAGCGAAGGCATTTACGAAGTCAAATCCGAACTCGGGTGAGGGTGGTAAGACTTGGAAATTATTAGGTAGAGTGGGCACATAATCGGGAGAAGTGGGTACGCACATGATTTCTATAAGAAGAATTACAATGTTAATATAATTCTATCGTTTATGGGGAGTGCTCAAAATATGGCAAACATATATATAGCAATATACTAATATGTTTATGTAGCATAACATGCATAATAAGTCCATAATCGTCTGGAGGATGGAAGGCACGAAGAGCGGAAGGCTATAAAATGTTTTTGCTTGTAATTGTAGTTATAGTTTAGGTCTCAATTAGACCCGTTTCTCTATAACCATGGCTCTGATACCAATCTGTAACACCCCCAATTCAAGGATGCAGCGGAATTCGAACTAGGTGTTACTCGACGGCACAATAGTCACAATAATAGAAAACGAACTCCAATTGAGTCGTTTTAAAAGATTTATCATTCAAATTGTATAAATATCAGAGATTACAAAATGAGGTCCCAGATGGTTCCATGTTTACAAATTACATTAAATGAGTTTTTGAATGATAATAAGATTTATAGCCCTCTTGAGTATCCGTGCCCTTCCGTACCATCCTTGATCGTCATGAACCTGAAATACATGCTTGAGAGGTCAACACAAAGGTTGAGTGGAATTCGTAGAGTTTAGTTAAATCGTTTGAACACAATAATCGTAGTGTGAGCTTTAGACTCACACTCATAGTTAGAAAACAAAATCGTTATTTATTTCACTAAGCTCATGCAACCAAAACATTAACATCGAACCAACAAAATTGGCATTATAGAAGCCCTATCAAGGTACTTTTGCCGTTATACCGCTAAATCTCAAATATAGTGCATTTGTGTGAACTCATCGTTGTTCAACACAAATGGGATTCGTCAATCCCAATAGATCTATTCACAATATTCGCGCTCACTATATGTAGTGACTAATGGTTCATGATATAGGGACTTCGAACATGGCAATCGTTACTTAGTGACAATAAAACATAGTCGGGTAGCATACAGTAGAAAGCATTGT